>JABFEA020000085.1:15185611-15200862 GCA_019775915.2 Cyphomyrus plagiostoma
CGTATGCCTGCTTGGACGTCCCTTTGTCCGCCCTGCACGCACGCACGCCCGCACGCACACTCACCCGGAACGCAACACATATGAATGCCTAATTGTTATTGTCCTTGTGTGATGCTGTTAGGGACCCGTAAGGCAGCTGCATTGCCACTCATGGCACGTTGGGAGAACTTAAGGCATCATTTCTATGGCATATGATCGGCCAGATAGAACAGAAAATTTTCCAGCACATTAGACTTCAAAACCCCCTCTTCTCTGATTGGAATATATGCTCCGTTACACTGGTGTTTAGCTTCCGGCCCGATATTTTACTATCGTCTTTAAGTCTCAAAACTTAAAACGGGTCAGGGGCATGGGGCTATTGTTGATGGTTGGCTGATGGCACTCCGAGACGCACTGAAAACGGTTCAGTGACCCACTTTTGGGCTGCAACCTGCCCGATTACAAATACTGCTCTATTAAAATTAAAGAGTATAAGCATATGCGTGACATATCCTGGCTTTTCAACTGTGTCCAACACAAGGAAAGTTGTATGCCATTTTCCAGTCACGGTACTTTTTTTCTGGCCCCTACTCACCAGAACAACCTGGCAGTTCCACTGAACACCTCTCCCCCCCCACTACAGCCCCCCCACTGCCAGCCGAAGAGCTTTTCCAATCAGCCCGTGTCTGATTGCCCTCCTCACTGGCAATCGCAGGGCGTTAATCGCAGCTGTGACTGGCACGTTCGCCATCCCCGAAGGAGTCCCCAAGATCCCCTGCTTGGCTTTGAGATAAGTAGCCGTTTTCGGGTGACGCCGGTGGTCCTGCCATCTGTGGTCCATTCGCGTAGGTCCTTCAGACAGTTCCAGGGCGAGTTTCAGCTCTGATGAGAGTGAAGTCGCTAAGCACAGGGATTAGAAACTGAGGCACTCCATCACTCCACGCTCCTTTGCTAAATGCGTGAACTCCTCTGCCGCTCAGCCTGACGTGATCCACACATCACTTATTTCACACCATCTCCACATCCTATCCATAACAGATTAAGTTAGTTTGCACATATTACTCCATTTTTAAAATTTTTTTAATGGTTAAGAGGTCTCTGGTCCAAATCCCATGGTCTATGTCACAGCCTGCATTCCTGCCCCCTTGTACAATACTAGTGTTGCTCTAACGAGCCACACCTGTTGATAATTTGTCTTGCCTATTGTTTTACGTCACTACAGCTGCCTCTCGTCTGCTTCCTCATTAATTGTGTGTAAGAGTGCCTCCTTGTGTAGTTATCCCCAGTCTGGTCATTCATGTTGTTACCTGTTTGTGCTCCTAATTATGTCCTGCGCCATCTCATCTTGCCTATTCCTTGTCTCCCTGTTTTGACCCATCATGGTC
This sequence comes from Cyphomyrus plagiostoma, assembly GCA_019775915.2. Taxonomy (NCBI): domain Eukaryota; kingdom Metazoa; phylum Chordata; class Actinopteri; order Osteoglossiformes; family Mormyridae; genus Cyphomyrus; species Cyphomyrus plagiostoma. The sequence continues at coordinate 15,186,976 of JABFEA020000085.1, forward strand.
CTTTTGAGTTTGCCCCATTTGTATTTTGATCTGTCCCAATAAAGCACCTTTTGATTGTCCCAATGCTTCCCTTTGCCTTTGTCCATGCCTTGATGTGACAGTCAGTAGAGTAATGTCACCATTAGGTCCCAATAAATATTCATGGATCTTATGTACTATAGAAAATATTTGTTATAAGCAAAACTGTATATTAGGCACCAGGATACCCGTGTGTGTAAGGTTGGAGAAAGTCATGTGACACCCCATCTCCCCTGTGGGGGCGGAGGCGGGCGGCGTCCCAGGTGGTGTAGTGGTCAAGATTTGGTGCTCTCAGCCTCACAGCCCGGACTTAGTTCTCAGTCAAGGGACACCCATCTCCAACTAGTTAGGGCAGCTCTGTTCCTGGAGATCAGAAATCCCATAGTTGGCAGTGTGATGTCACCGATTAACCCTTGAACACAACTGTAATCCCCAAATGCTCCAGGTGTTGCCTGAAGGGAAGTTCAATCAAAAAATGTTCTTGTGATAATGGTGGCAGGGGTGCTGGGAGGAAATGACGAAATTTAACAGACCACCCCCCCCCCAGAAACATAATATACAATACGGTGTAAAAAGCCTTTGGCAAAGAAAAATACGTTTAAATTATGTCTGGCAGAGTGTGTCAGCTTAGCTATTTCAAAACCTCAACTAAAGTCACCCCAGTATTTGCAACAACCGTCCAATTTAAAATGCTCTTTGTGACTCGACCACTAACACAGCTCATTCGGCTGATCAATGCCTCATTGAGTTATTTAACTAATTATGTTAATTAATTAAATGAGCTGGTGATGAAATGTAACAAATACATGAAATGTCTGGGGTGCCCCTGAGGAGAGGTTTGGGAACGGAGGCAGTGTTCATTTAGCCGTCCAGCGAGATCTCACTGACGCTTTGGAGAATGGGAAATTCTCGTTTATTTTTTATTGCGTTAATATTAATTTTCATTTGTTCTACTGTTAATCTAAGAACAATTATTCACATGCTACCCACATAAACAGCCTAAAACATTTCCTTTGACTGCCTGAGACTTTTGCACAGCACTGTAGGTGCCACAGTGTGTGCAGGTCTGAGGGTTAGCATGGCAGCTACATGTCTAACTACATGTCTAACATACTGCAGTTCATTCAGCTGCACCTCAAGAAGTATTTTCTACATTTAACCCTGCGTTGGCTGGCATGCCTCCAGGATCCCACTTTTTACACCATGTCTCTGTGTTTTTTGTATCATGTGGAGCTGAAGAAATTAGCACTGGCAGCGACCAATGGCTGCTGAGGTGAATCTGTGAGGCAGAAAGTGTTGTGTTAATGAAACAAAAAAAATCAGGCCATAAAATACTCATCAAACTTCAAACTAAAATATAACTTTATCAGCTGCCTAGTCGCTAATTTAGATTAATTGTTCCAATGCCGCTGACCACTTGATTGAGATAAATTGAATACAAAGAATCGTTAATGGACCATTTGGCAGAATTTAAAAAGAGACGTCAATTATATTTGCATCATCACCACTATAAATTATAATTTTCCTCTGTCCACTGTGATATTCATCTATTGCTTAGTTCTCTACTTCTTTAAAGTGACTTTACCCCTGTGGTTTATGTTTGGTCAGAAGATGGTGATCCTGAACGGGTCACCAGTCAGTACTTTGTACTGTGACCTTGGTGGGTTAGGACTCCTCGCCAGATCAGAAGGTCGCTGGTTCAAATTCCACGCAGGACTCTCAACCCCAGTTGCTCCTGGGACCACTGACACTACTCTCTGATCCTCACTGGTGCATCAATTTGGACAAAAATGTATGCTGAATAGATGAATATAAATGTAATCACAGCTCCAGTCAATGTCTAATTGTTGTACAAGCACTCTGTGAAAGTCCCATTGGATTCCAGAAACTTCTGCACAAGATAAATACCCATAATAGTCACGAGCAGAACAGATTTAAATGCTAAATCTTTGTTTTTTGAGCTGTAAGCCTGACCTGGCAATGCAGGGCAAACCTCTCATCCCAGAGGTGGGGTTGGGGTTGCCCCAGGACCCCTCGGAGGGGGGGCAGGCAGGTGTCAGTGGTTGCATGTCACCCTGGTGTGTTCATCATGCTTTCATCCCTCCCCCTGCCTTGGAATGGGATCCATGCATGTTTTCTAAATGAATACACAGCGGGCAAGTGGAGGCTCACCATGCACGCTCTGCTACACAAGAGACCCCCCCAGTTAGGTGCCGTAATCTCGCACGTGAAGCATGCCATGCCAGCGGTTCCTCTGCTCTCTCCTCAGCAGAATCCCAGACATTTCCTCGTACAGAATAACCGCACTGTGCATTGTGAGGAGCGCGTGGTCGCTTTCGTCTACAACATTAACTTAAATATAAGTTGAGTACAACAGGGGAGAATTTCGATCAAAGTGGTTTGTACAGCGTGGGCTTAAAAGGATCCTACCAGAATGTACAGAGACGCGAAAACGCAGCAATTGGCACTTAACGCGCCGGGGGGAATTAGAGAAATCGTATGGTTATATCGAGCTGTCAATCACTGCCGAGTTTTAACCTGACGGGAATCAATCAGACACCCGATTGGAAGTGATTGCGGGTTGTGATTGATGGCACAAAATCCCACCCACCGCAGCTTCTGAAGCCTACGTATATGCCATCATTAGCATGGAGCTGTGAAGTCCGCAGCACACCATGTCCTTTGAGCTGACAAGAGAACCAAGTCCGGTGTGGGTCGATTCAAGTTTATACAGAGAGCTTAATGAAGACACTATGCCAGTTCAGCCCTAAACCAGAGGTCACGTCGGGAGTCCTTATGAAGGTAATGCTGACTAGGGTTCCTTCTGAAAGCTTCTCAGAATTGAGACCCAAAAGCATTATTGTGATTTCACTTCCTGTTTGTTTCCCGCCTCATTTCCTGTTGTCAGTCTGGTCAGGTGTCTTGGTTAACACACTCCTCCTTTGCATGACATGGTGCCATTCTCCCTTCCCCTGATCGCCTGTCCTTCTGCTGTCTGATATAAGCCTCCACCTCAGGCCATGTATCGATCCATCCCGGATCTACCCTTGGGGCCTCCTCCGGAATTCTATCCGATAGTCGCTAACGGCCAAGTGCCGGTGATGGGGATTGAGCCGGAGGCTGTGCTGTTACCCTTCCGAGAATTGAGCCCCTGGGGATGCGCTGGCTGAAGCCAATTGGAAGTGGTATAGCTACCGTCAGAGAGGATTCCTCATAGCAGCCACTGATAACAGCTCCAGAAACACACTGCATTTCAGTGACAAGGTTCATCAGGTAGGATACTGAAGAACAGGAAACATAAGGAGCTCATGGGTCACTTTGCTTTGGCTCTTTTGCCCACTTTTGTCTCATATAAGTTCTATGTAAATTCATTTAGGAGAAGCTTTTGTCCAAAGTGTCACACAAATAAAGATCAGAGAGAAGAGTTAATCAGTCAGTCCCTGGAGTAACTGCGGGTTAAGGGCCTTTTTCAAAAGCTGACTACAGGATTTGTATGGCGTCATGTTCGCATAAAAACCACGCATGTACTCGAGAGCAGAAATCCCATGCTCTCTACACGCTCGCGTTTGCACAGCATTCGCTCGCACACTCCAAATTAGTCCCAAAAGTCGAACCACGCGTGCGTGGTTTTATGTGTGCAAGTCTCGGCACTAATTTAATGCCATAGATTTGAACCAGCGGCCCTTCGATCCCAGTTTTGACCCACTGGGCCATACACGACCCCGACAAATGCAGAATAATGTGTAAGTCAGTGGTTCTCAAACTTTTTGTCTGGAATCCTCCCCCCCACCCTAAAGAAAAAAAAAACATCGCTCGATTGTGTCTATGCCCTGTTTTAAATGCATTCTTTGTAAACCTCTTTCCCAAGCTGCATCTGTTTCCATAGCAACCCATCAATGACATCATAAAGTTGGAGAAGGGTCATCATTCCCTTTATTAGCAAATCATAAACTCTCTTGAAGTCGTAACTTCAAGGCACATCTGTAATCAAAGCTGAGAAACCATCCTGTTTTGTGTGTATAATCTAACATAACCATTTGTAGGGGTGCATACGGGGGCTGGGCTACAGTGGTAGAGGGGCCCCTGCTGAAAGCTGATTGGCTATGGAGTTCCTCCTTCCCTGTCACTCACAAATTCAAAGCGCATCATTGGATAATGGCAAGGTTGTCCCCTCTTTATGAATTATGGCCCTTCTTATGTTCCCTGCTTTAAAAAATCCTACAATTGCCTTTGGCCATTTGAAGAGACAAGGTATATTGGTGATAAATAGCAACACAGTAGCACAAGGAGTGCGTGTAGAGTTTGCATGTTCTCCCTATGTTACCCTGGTTTCCTGCAGGGACTCTGGATTCCTCCTGCTGTCCAAAGACATGTAATTAGGCTAATTAACATCTCTAAATTACCCGCAGTAAGTGTGTTTGAGCCCTGTGATGGACTGGCACCCTACACAGGGGGTCCCCCAGTCCTTTGCCACCTGGAATAATCTCCAGGTTCCCCATGACCATAAAAAGAGGTTAGGTGATGGAATGTTCCACTCTGTGATAGGTAGGGGGCTCGCTTATATAGAAGCAGTTTAATGTTTTCTTTCATTTTGAATTCAGACGTATAGTCTATCATAATGCAGCCTTAGATTTGAATAATTTCAAAGATTAATATTATCCAAAGCTGTACATCGTAGCTGCGAAAGACATTAATGGAACAGCAACATGCATGGGGACACTCTTCCTCGCCGTTAAGCAAGAATTTTTACAGGAGGAATGTAATTTCAGGGCACAGCAAGGGATGGAGTGAGTCGTGTCGTCCCCCTGGCTTCCATTCTGTCCTTTATGAATGAGCCCTGGGGCAAAGGGAATTAAAGGGACAGCCACGTTTGCTAGATAAACAGACACAGCGGGCGACTAGAATGTACTGCTGTATTTTAGCACAGCCAGCTAGCAGTCGCCCTTGTCTGCAGTCTAGTACAAAACTATGTATCATGCACCTGGCAGACAGAAGGTAGCTGGCAACTAACCCAGTACTGAAAATTTAAATTAATTTGTTGGATAGTTAAGATAGATATACGATACTTTTGACATGAAGATTTTTTTAATTCTGAAGGAAGTTGCAGGTTTATAGTAACACAATACACACACACACACACACATACACATTTAGACACAAAAAAGCCATTTAAACTAAAGGAGTAATAAACAGAAACAATAACAAACTACTATAAACAATGACTGTGCAAAGAATGTCAGAGAAAATCATTTATCAGAACTCTGTTGTAAATAAATAGCCATAAACAGTACAGCACAGTGTAGCCGGGAGTAAACCAGTAATTTGTGATTCTGATGATAGTTTTATGTGTTATTTTGCCATATTTATTAGTTAAGCAATCACGTTATTTATGATTTTTTGTGTGTGTGCATGTGTGTGTGTGTGTGTGTATATATATATATATATATATATATATATATATATAATGTTTCTATTATTCTATGTGCTGAATGTACAGGTAGGCTACAGATTCACTGCTAATAACGTCTGTATGATTTTTCCCCTATAAAACCGCAGAGGCTAAGCTAATCCCTTGTTTGCGGCGATAAGACGAAAGTAATTTTCAATGGCTCAGAAAAGCTAATTAACACCATGCCGTAAAATGCACTGGGGCTAATTCCATTCACAGATGTTCAGTAATTGATTACAGAAAACCGCTTTCGCGCTTGTTAAATTTATGCGGTTCGGATAGCTAATTTAAAGGCTGCATACGTGCTCGAAAAGGTTATTATATTTTCATTGACTTCTAAGTGAAATAATTTATGTTTACAAAGGCGTAATTGTCGATGATTCATTTCGGCTGTGGCCCGACACAGGTTAATTTAAAAATGTTAAAACTATAAAACACTCATTATTATGGTCATTACTGCAAAGAACAAAATTGTAAACCTGGATACTGTAATGACTGTAAACTCTATATAGTTGAACTCTTTCGATATATTTTGTATTTTGCTTTTGTTTTTACTTGTAATTCACTGCATCTGAATATTTGTAGTAAATAATAAGTATTTTAGGCACCGATTCATATTAATGACCTCGAAGCATAAATGGTACAATACGTGGGGGACATATTTTAGCCCCAATGCCAATCTTCCTTTGAAAATAAAAAAAAAGGAAAAACAAGCCCCAGGTAAACTTCACTTGAGTCCCTGATCCTTTCAATAGCTGGAATCCCCCTGATAGAATGTAATTAGGGGTGTGGATTCTCACACTGACAGTATGCATGTGTGCCAGAGTCAGACAGCATTCCTGGAGAAGTTGGGGGATAAGGGCCTTTCGCAAGGGCCCAGTGGTGACATGAGTGCTTTGTCAGACATGGGATATGAACCCACAACCTTATGGACGTAGCCACACACAGACCTCTATAAATTGTATAAAACATGACAGAAATATATATTATATCATAAACTCCTATCCTATAGAGTACAGTAGCTGGTCTGTAGTTTAGTCCTTATTGGATGGAATTGCGGAATAGGATTTTGACTTCTGCGTGTTAAAGCTTTGCTGATAAGTAATGGAGTCGCACTACAGTATTAGCCTTTGCTTTTGAGGAAATTGTTCCGCGGAGCCACACATGCTGAATGGTACTTCTGTTCGATGGCTCGATGCCTCCTTCTTTTATGATTACAGACATGCTTCATAAGATTACTGTCAAACCTCAGTGACGCCAGAAGACCCTCTCTGCACCAGCCGAGCACAAACACAGCTTATTATACAGTTGATTGACTTGCTCGCTCAGGCTCCCTGCTTTCTGCTGTATCGACGGCGATCTAAGAAACATCTACTTCAACTGCAGTCTTTGCGATAACCTTACATTCTGGCCTTGCACTCTGATTCCAGTAACAAAGTAGTCTGGTGGCCTGCTATCTTAAAAGCGTGTTCTTTGGATCTTCTTACAGGGACGAACTGTAGATCAGTGTTTCTCACACCAGCCCTAGGGGACCACAAACAGTCCAGGTTTTTTGGTCCCTCCCAAATGTCAGGGAATTTGGAGCAAAAATGTGTGAAAATGTACCTGAGGACTGGTGTGGGAAACCCTGTTGTAGATCTTATTAAAGGCATGCATTTTATTTATGACACACTTTAGACGTTACACATTCACGTCTATGTTTTTAACAAACATCATTGATCGTATTTTTGTTCCTGAGGAGGGTAAGAAGACCTGAAAATAAAGAGCTTGAAAAGCCAGAGGCTTCGTGTATTTATTTAGTTTATTAATTTGTCTTAATTAACCTCTCCAGAGCCGCAGCACCTTATTAACTGCCAGAGATTGCGTTAACGAGCCTGCACTCAGGTGCAGTGATGGGCAGCTGTTAATAGTAAAAGATTGGGCCCTGGGGCAGAAAGTGTCAGTCATGTGACATGACATGTGACCTTGATCTTGCCCTCAGCCATCCGAAAATGTGTGGTTTAACCCTTTCCTGGCTGTCCATTCTCCTACAGTATAAATTCTGTAAGGAAATCCAGCTATCCATTTGTTGTACCCTCTTTTCCCATGCAGGGATTCTAGAAGCTATGAATGCAAGGCCGGGAGCAACCAGGATGATGCATTGCAGGCCACAAATACATATGGACAGTCTGGGAGAACATGCAAGCTTCACATACATGGATCCTGGGTGGAGACACAGCCCTCAATCCCAGAGGGTGTGAAGCATGAATACTCCCCAAAGCATCAGTACTCACCAATGTGTCAGTACTAACCAATGCGTCAGTACTCACCATTGGATCAGTACTCACCAATGTGTCAGTACTCACCAATGCATCAGTACTCACCATTAGATCAGTACTCACCAATGCGTCAGTACTCACCATTGGATCAGTACTCACCAATGCGTCAGTACTCACCAATGCATCAGTACTCACCATTGGATCAGTACTCACCAATGCGTCAGTACTCACCACTGTTATTCTGCGGAGAAATCCAGTTTTAATTAAGTAGTGAACTGCACATGGGAAATGTTGTTGTTAATGGTAGAATTGCATAAGCACTATATTCTAACATGCTGCCCACGTAGATTGTAGTGATCCGTATTACATTTTATTTATAGAGCAAACACTTCTATCCAAAGTGATGCACGTTTTTGTGAAAGTAGGATCAGACAGTCCTTGGAGCCACAGAAAGTTAAGGGTCTTGCTCAAGGGCCCAATGATAAAAACCACTCTGTCAAAGCAAGGATTTGGACCAGCAACCTTCCAATCACTAGCCCAGATTTCCAACTGGCTGAGACACACACTGCCACCTGAAATCCAGCATCAGACAGAGGTGTCCTGCAGAGTTTTAAGGCATAAGCAGCTGACTAAATAGACCAACAGCAGTAGTATCACTTTTCCAGCCATGGCATTCAAAACCCACAACCACATGTTCAACCCACAGAGCCTGCCAGAAGGTATGAGGTCCCACTGAGATTTAACTCGGACCAATGGATTAAAAAAAGATAGCTAGTGAGTATAGTCAGAAGGTCGTAGCTAGCTCTTCACATGGTGCTTCAGCATCTCCTAAACATGTATTTGATGCAGTTACTGTTATTGACCACCAGGGGGTTAGGGTAAACACCATTGCTGATTACAGGGCCACAATCTGCCTGTCCCTGGGTGCAAAGGCTAGGGAAACCCTGGACAAGACGGCAGCTCATCACAGGACACACACAAACTCACAGAAACTTGAACTTGTGAGTCTGGAGGTGTGAAGTTATCATTCCGCACACAGAATCACTGACGCCCCTCCAGAGGGTGTTGCTTAAGTAAAACTAAAAAAATTCCAGTCATTGCAGAAAATATCAGATATAAAGCAAGCCCTCACCTTATCAGCACCATGCCTTTTTTATATGTAACATAACACATCCATTCATCCATCCATCTTCTCCCGCTCATCCAAGTCCAAGTCACACGAGCAGCAGTCTGAGGAGGAATGCCTGGACTTCTCACCTTGGCACCTCCTCCAGCTCTGCTGTTGGAATACCCTCAGGTGTCTGCGGTTGGCCCTTGGGTCTCATAGATACCCAGTTTGCCTCAACTCCTTCCGTTCCTTTCATTGTGGAAGAGCATCAGATCTACTTTGAGCTCCTCCGAAATGTCCGAGCTCCTCACCCTCTCTTGAAGGCTGAACCTAAGACACTTGAACTCCTTCACTTAAGGGAGCAACTCATCCCCCACCTGGAGAGGGCAATCCACCCTTTTCCAGTCAAGTACCATGGCCTCAGGCCTGGAGGTGCTGATCCACATAACTGCCCCAGTGCCTGCTGCAGCTCACAGCCCAACAGCCAACAGGACGTACCACAGCATCTGCCAAAGACAAAACCCTTGATGCTCTTAAACCGAACCCCCTCCACCCCTTGGGCGCACTTGGAAACTCTGCCCATAAAAGCTATGAATTGGCATAAAACATTTAAAGGTATTAAAGGTGCCAATGGAGAGTTTGAGGTCCTACTAGTAAAAGTATGTTTTAAAAGTCAACAATGAAGTTGTGTTTGAGTTTAATAGTTTTTCTCTGCAATCAAATAAGAATTTTGTGGAATTTAAAATGTGTGTGATAGTGGACATACAGAGAGATAACATACTGGGGAGTCCCTTATCCCCATTAAATCCCCATAAAACCAGTGTTCAGTAGAAGGGGAATCTCATCTACAGCCAGGGGAAGTCAGGGAGCAGCTGGGACCTCGTGGCGCAACGGTAGCGCGTCTGACTCCAGATCAGAAGGTTGCGTGTTCGAATCACGTCGGGGTCAGCTTTTGAAGCTTACGTGTGGCTCAGTGGGATAGAAGATTATGATTATAACAGAAATGGCCAGTGTGTACGCAGGTATTTAGGGTAACCTTTAAGTCATCAGTTCAAACCCAGGTGTGAGGACTCTTCAGCCAATCAGACTCATAATTAATGACCTAATTAGGCAGTTGCAGAAAAAACCCACATACCCAATAGCCCTTCCTGAATAACATAGTCCACCCCTGGATTAAAAGGTCTCCAGTTAGCAGAGTTTGACCGTTGCAAGGCCCTTAACTCTAGGGAATGGCTGTCCATGCTTGCTGAGTAAGGCTTGCCCTGCACTAAAGCATATGAAAATAAATGAATGTTTGCATTTTTAGGCTATAGACCAGTTAAAGGTGGAGACACACACACACATAGGAAGTTTGCAAACCCATCTCACGTTTTCTTCATTTATATATAATGTCCCTAGTAATGTAACACAAAGATAATTTTTATATTATTATGATTTCTGATGATGAGTATGAGGTGGAGGATGGTGATGTGGCTGCTGTACTATGTCTATTTATTCAACATTTCATTAAATATTGCGTTTGAAAATATTCCTGCTGTACGGTTTCAGGACAGAACAGCCGCTCTATTAGGAACATTACGGCTTTTTGGTTGAGGGTGCCAGATTCGCTGCTGCTATTAACCCTAATGGCACATAACACAAACAAAAGAGCTGCAAACGCTGAAGTACTTCTTGTTGGCGGTTAAATTAGTTTGATGTTCATTCGCGTTCGAAACAGGCGGTCCTAATCTTAACTGGGCAGTTGTGTCTTTCTTTACCTTGCATGAAGCCTGGGGCGCATATATAACGATCGATTTAGCGAATATGGTTTAATTTGCTACTATATATGTGACCAGGTTTATTTATATATTTAATGTGTGTAATTACACAACATATGTTTATTTTGAATTTGTCGCTTTGCTATCGCAACACCCCATCACAGTGTGTAATAGAAAATTCGCACAACGCAGATAAACATATACCTTATAAGGACAAATATTCAGATTACAGCTGAAACTTTGAAGAAAATAAAATGTTTTTCTTTCTTTTTTAAACAAATATGCAGTTGTATAATTAGGCTGGTACCGGTATAGTGCAAATCGATATCCGTGGCGGCCAATCACATCGGTAATGACTATGACACCGGGGTACCGCACACCTACACGTCATACATGTAAGTGCGGGACACCGCAGTCAATGACCGCTAGGGTTACTGCAAAAACAACATTCTACTATTACTGCTGCAGGCAGTTAATACCGTCATAACATCTCATTTAGGCACAAAAGACAGGGAGTTGTCTTAATTATTGTAGACAGATCTTCGAAAAACCGAATGTAATGAGTGATTAAATACACGATGTTGACATATTTATACTATTTTTTAATTATGTCGGAACACTGCCCTTAGCTCCCCTGTAATTCGAACTCTGGTTGGCGGCCCATTCAGGGTAGTTCCCTTCCTTGCGCCTGTAGCCTCCGAAATTGGCTCAGGATCTCTGACCCCTGAATTGGATCAGCGGTTACAGAAAATGTATGCTTGCATGGATGGATGGATAATTTCCTTTGACGGCCTAAGACCTTTGCATGGTATTGTATATATAAAACACTATACATTGATTTAAGTGCAACTGCAGCAAAGGGAAAAACCTCATTAAAATGCATCAAAAATGTAACTTTTAATGCATCCAAAGCTAATCTGCATCCCATCTCAAAGTGTTTAATATTTCCTGTACTTTGCTTAAGCAGTGCATTAATGAGGCAGCATGCAAGGGGCTGGTTAATTAAATTCACTATCTTCTAATCTTTTAAAATGCTCCTTTTAATCCTTTGATGCAAGAACCAGATGTATTTTTGTAATGAGCCATTAATTCAGGCTTTTGCATAAAACCGCAAAACGTCACCCTTCAGTGCTTTGCTGAGGAAGAGGAGTCAAGCTCGGATGACAAATCATGAACCGACGTATGCATTCCTTTCGATCATGGGTAAACGGGACAGATGAACGATCCTCCGCCTAAGAGACAAGGAATGTGGAGCAGACAAGTATAGCTAAAGGCTGCTTGTCAAAACTTTAAATAAATTACATTTTGTGTGCTTTTTGATGTTAGCTAGACAAGTGGCTGAATCATACAGGTAGTTGGACCAACCAATCAAGGGTTCAAATCCCCACTTTTGTGATTTTGTTTTTGCACTTAACTGCAGTTTGTAGATTTCCAACCACCATAAGTAGGGATTATTATGACATTCAGTTTGCTGCAATGGGATGTCTGTGATCAGGAGAGTAGATAGAAACTCAGGGGTTACTTAAAAATGTGATTTTGCCTTCCCCACCGCCCACACTCAGTGTCACATACAGTATAATTTTAAATATTCAAGGCCCCATGTAAAAACAGTCCAACAACTAATGAATATCTTAAGACCTGAATTGAAATTCTACTTTATGCTGTTGCCGAAAATTGATAGTTGATCTGTTCCTGATTTACAAGGTTAACATGTGTCACAATCCCCTCACGCCAATGGAACATCTTTGCTGTTGATGGTCTTATTCATCTTGTCAGCAATCTTGGTAAGGGCAGGGTAAAAACTACATAGCACTGTGGGGCCTGCTCTGCTTATGTAGCTTCAGTGTTAAACCCGAAAACATGTAATATCATGGCTATTGGCCCACGCCAGGCACGATTTCTGAATCCCCCACAGTGATTGGTAATCTAAAGGGTCAATAGGGTGCCAGAGATTATTAAAAGATCCAGAACTCCTTATACCTCCATATTAGATACAACACTGATGCACAAATACAACAAGGTTATATTTTTCTAATATGGCTGGCCGATCAGGAGACAGATATTATTCAGATGGAAAAATTCTACATGTTAGCACACATACACAATTAAACACACCCAGCCACACACGCATACCCCCCCCCCCCCCCCCCAATCCTCATTGATATTCTATAATCCTTCCTGTTTGGCATATAAGTCAAGTCAAATAGTCACAAGACTGAAAGGCACAAATCAAAATGATTGTTGATTTGGAAAAACAATTTGCTGGATTAAATATTTTTCATCGCTAAGATACAAAATGAAAAGGTGTATGGAGGCTTTGTTTTGGATTGGGCATTTCTTAGTAGTACTACTACTAATAATAATAATAATAATAATAATAATAATAATAATAATAATAATAATACACATGTCAGAGACCGACAGAGATCACTGACCCTTTGAAGTGTACACAACGGGCTCACTATAAAGTGAGAATATATTCAGGCATCATACTTGGACAGCCAGTGAGACCTCTTTGTGGGGGAGCCAGTGTTGTGACTGAAAACAGTCCAGCTGCATTTATGAAATATTAATAAAAACAGCCAGTTTTCCCCAACAGTTGTGTACAGTTGTGAAATAAGGGTCAGACGATCTCTGGAGCAGTTGGGGCTTAAGGTCCTTGGTCTAGGGCCCAACGGTAATATGACCGTATCTAGTGTGGGAAATGACTCAGAGACCTTCGGACCACATGCACAGCGTTCTAACCTGCAGAGTCACATAGCAGCCTGAAATGCATGAATCTGCATGCCGTTCTAGCTCAGGAGCCATGCCACTCTGTGCATCGTTCCAACCTTAGTATATGTGCTGTCAAAATGTCTCTGGTTTCATTTGGTAAATATTAATCCTGCTCATAAATGTCTTAATAGTTAATTTAAAGTGCGGATCATAATCATGTTGTGATAGCGGTCATGCAAAGTTTATGTTTTCGATGCTACTAGAAAATTAAGAATTAAACTCAAACCTACCATCTGTCTTCTGTTCAGAGTTGCCTTGGGACCTGGAGTATTTTCCAGGCAGCACAGGGCACGAGGCATGGGGACACCCTGGACGGGATGCCAGCCCATCACAGGGAACGAGGCAGGGGACATCCTGGACGGGATACCAGCCCATCACAGGGCACGAGGCAGGGGACACCCTGGACGGGATGCCAGCCCATCACAGGGCACGAGGCAGGGGACACCCTGGACGGGATACCAGCCCATCACAGGGCACGAGGCAGGGGACACCCTGGACGGGATGCCAGCCCATCACAGGGCA
>JABFEA020000085.1:15203952-15223881 GCA_019775915.2 Cyphomyrus plagiostoma
GATGGGATGCCAGTCCATCGTAGGGTACGAGGCAGGGGACACCCTGGATGGGATGCCAGTCCATTACAGGGCACAAGACAGGGGGACACCCTGGATGGGATGCCAGCCCATCACAGGGCACGAGGCAGGGGACAACCTGGACAGGATGCCAGCCCATCACAGGGCACGAGGCAGGGGGACACCTTGGATGGGATGCCAGTCCATCACAGGGCACGAAGCAGGGGGACACACTGGATGGGATGCCAGTCCATCGTAGGGTACGAGGCAGGGGACACCCTGGATGGGATGCCAGTCCATTACAGGGCACAAGGCAGGGGGACACCCTTGATGGGATGCCAGTCCAACATGAGGGCTACACTAAAACAAACATTATGAGCAAATTAAAGATATAAATTAGCCTAACTTCATGTCTTTGACCTGCAACAGGAAACCAACATGATACACAGAGAGAGCATGCAACCCTCATACACAAAGTGGCGGGTGGGATTCAAACCCAACCTGGAAAATGTGTTAGCTGACCACTGATGATTAAAATGTCAGACACGCAAGATACTCTAATGAAATCATTTTAAATGTTCATTTTATTGTAGATGGTAAAGCAGCAGGTCGCACAGCCCCCTGACACGGTTAAACCCAACACCTGGCTCAATTCACACTCTTTTAGTAGTGACATACATTTTTGAGAAAACTGGGTCAGCCAGTCCCTGGAGCAATGGGGGGGGGGTTAAGGGACTTGCTCATGAGTTCAACAGTGACATCATACAGAAGGACTTGAACCAGCAACTTTTCAATCACAGGCACAGCACCCCAATGCACTGAGCCACACACCACCTTCTGACTGTGTGTTTGTGTGTGTGTGTGTGTGTGTGTATGTGTTTGTGTGTGTGTGTGTTTGTGTGTGTGTGTGTTTGTGTGTGTGTGTATGAGTGTGTCTGTGTGTTTGTGTGTGTGTGTGTGTGTATGTGTGTGTCTGTGTGTATGTGTTTGTGTTTGTGTATGTGTGTGTGTGTGTGTTTGTGTGTGTGTGTCTGTGTGTATGTGTTTGTGTGTGTGTTTGTGTATGTGTGTGTTTGTGTGTGTGTGTGTGTTTGTGTGTGTGTTTGTGTATGTGTGTGTGTGTGTTTGTGTATGTGTGTGTGTGTGTGTGCGTGTGTGTGTTGACTGCCCGTTTACTTCTGGCCCTGCTTTCACCTCTCATTGCCCCAAAAACTGATGTGTCCAAATGCCTGCAAACAGATGTATGTGTGTCTCTGCACGGCCCAGCGCAGTCTGGGGAGACCCCGGCACATACCCCATGCGTCCTGGGACAGTCTGCAGGCTCACCCTGACTCTGTAATCTCGCACGATGTTCCACACATACTCCACCACGATTGGTGCTCTTAAAATGAATCAACTTCATTATTAATTTCAAGGCAAAAGACAGTCCATGGGGGGGGGGGGGGCAATGGAGTGGAGGCCTTTGACATAAATTAAATGTTCTGAATATGAGATTTAGTCAAAATAGTTTTAAATTGGACAACTTGCAAAAATAATACATTTCTAATGAAAAAAACAGTCTGTGCAAAACATCAGTAAGTAATAAGCTATCAGTATGAGTTTTAGAGGCTTCATTTTTAATAACGTAATTATAACTTGATGGAGCTCGCTTAATTGATTACCGCCGTTGATTGTGACATTGATGTAATTGCAGAATAGAGGAAAATGAAAGGTGAAAGTGTGATTGTTTTTCATGGAGACGGGCCCGTCTGTCACTGTCAGAGCGCGCTGTTATTCAGCAGCGAGATGTACTGACTCACGTCGTCAGTTTTGGCCTGAATGCCTGACTCTGTCTCGCGCTTCTTCGAAATGACAACGCGTGAATGGGCGTCTTCATCGACGACAGGCTACAAAACAAAATTACGCAATCTCACTGGAGAAACAATCTGTGCTCTTTCCAACAACGAATGTCCTGGATACTATGGAGGATACTGTAACCCCCCCTTGCACAATATAGCTGAAATGTGCCAGTATTAATGAAATTTGACCGCACCCTAATATAGCAGAGTTCTTCAAATCTGGACCTCGATTCCAAATCAAGGCCTTGTTTTCAGTTCTCAGAGGTAGTTGGGCTAGTGTATGGCTCCGTGGGCTAAGCCTATGTGCTTGTAATCATGAGGTTGCAGGTTCCAACCCAACCTCAGCACATCTCTCTGGGTCCTTGAGCAAGAACCTTTACCCCCCAGCTCCCTGGGTGCCCCAACAGGTGGCTGCCCTTCATGGACAACTTACTACACAAAAGAGCAAGTTGAGGGAGGTATAAAAAGAATTTCCCCACAGGGACAATAAAGGATTGGTTATTATTAGTTAGTTTAATAATTACTGGTTCTGATTGGTCGGAGGCTTCACACCTGACTGACAGGTAAAGGAAGGCTTGAAAACCAGGAGGGTTTGGACCCTGAGGACTGTGATTTGAATAAAATATAGTACTAATAAAAATATAGTATAGAAACTATATAGTTCCTTTCTTTTACTTGGCAAACATTTGTATCTAGAGTGAGAGAAAATATGATCAGAGAGTCCCTTGGGCACTTATGCATTATACACCCTGCACAGCGGTGCAATCTCATCAACACTGGATTTTGAACCATTGACCTACCGATCACAGACACAGGTGCTTAAGCCACTTAGCTTAAGCTATAAATATGGGGTGCATTACATATGCATAATTACAAGTGTCTGTCTGAGTGTTCTTCTTGTCTATAGCTAGGAAAAGTGCTGTACTGTCAATGCAAAGGTTGTTGGTTCAAATCCCAGGATCTGCACGTAAAATGTAACCTTTCCCTCTACTGAAATTTGTTTTGGAGAAAAGTGTGCAATAAATAAATGCATGTTGCTGCTCAGTGTACTGACAATGAAGATTCTTATGTTTTAGGTCATCAGTGTCTTTTCGAGAGAGAAGGATATATGCTATAGACCCATCAACCCCTACTGTCTCCTCACTCGACCAATGTAAAATTTCTCCATCATTAGGTACCTCTAACCGTCCATAATGAAGACGTATTGGCTATACACTGCACACTATGCACCACTGCGAGGCAGTTATACCTCATCATGCTGGTGTTGCTGTTGTCCCTGATGCTAGTTTACCTCGGTTGGGGCTCGTAAATGAGGTTCGCATTCTGTCCCAGTGAGGGTGCTTGGCATTTTACAGCACTTGACTTGCCTGTGTTGGTTTTGGAGATGCTGAAGATGATTCACCTCATTGCTCGTGGAAATGTCTGCCCAGCATCTCATCGTTACCTCCACCTGTGTCCCACATTCCTGTCGCTCTAGATAACAGCACATTCCCATTTTATTACTTGGCAAACATTTGCATCCAGAGTGATTTACTTGCGAAGGGGTCCAACATCACCAGCTGTGGATGTGGAACCACCGACCTACCGATTGCAGGCGCCGAAGCTTAAGCCCCTTCGCTACACATGATCCATCCCCCAGAAGGTCAAAACTACCATGACCCAGATTCAAACCAGGGCTGCAGTGGCTACAATACAGAGTACAGGTCACAACACAGATTACTCACACTGTTCTACGCTATGCAAATCACTGGTTTGGGGAGGTTTACCCCTCCTGTGTGCTTTAAACCAACCCACCCAGATCAAGTTCAGCTCAAGCTGACTCGTACGAAGTAAATACAAACCACACGCACCACTGAGAATCTCACAGCGCCGTGTTTGCAGAGTGAACCAGGCCTGCTTGAGTACCCCCACCGATCCTTCACATCTGAAATGAAAGCCGAATGGGTTACAGAACTTTCTGCATTAGGATCCCAGGAAAAGCTACTGGGATCCTTCCATTCCGATGCTCCACTCTGGATTTATCACATGACACGCACATGGGCTGATTGCACTTAACGAAGCATCTCAATAATTTCTGGTAATTTGCCAGCGGACCGCGTTGATTAGAATGATTGACATGATAATCTCTGAGATGTCTCTACCCCTCCCTGATTGTGTCACCAGGGCCGAGCGTGCATATCCAATCTCATCACTGTCATAGATGCCTACAGGCATAACCTAGAGGGATTCGATTCACGAAAGGAAAGGTATGGATTTTATCTTGCCGGTGACCTTTCCAAGGAGCGAGAAGACTGGTGAAACTCAACCCAATTACTTTACATTTATTTAGCAGATGGTTTCATCCAAAGCGACGTACATTTTTGAGAGAGCAGGGTCAGCCAGTCCCTGGAGCAGTTGAGATCAAGGGCCTCACTCAAGGGGGCAACAGTGAAATCACACAGGGATTTTAACTGATGACCTTCTGATCGCGGGCACGACGTCACAACCCGCAGAGCCGCACACCAGCCCCTTAGAATACACCAAGGCTCAGGTTTTGGTTGAAAAACTGAAGGAGAGAAGAGCTTCACGCGGCCATCTGTTAAACACTTACAGGCAGATGGTTCGAATAATTATTTAAATCCCGCTGAGTTTCATGAATAGCTCACCACCTGAAGTGACAAAGGTTTTTCAATCAAAACTTCGGTGGGGTGACGATGTTGGCAGTTTATAAAGTCACGCGGAATGAAAGTAGGGGTTGGTGACAGTAGTTATGTTGAGACGAGGCAATTAAGAAAAGAATCTGTATGGGTCAGTTGGAAATCTGACACCTTTATATTTACCAGAAGAGACACATCTGTGGCAGTCTGTGAGCTGAAAGTAGTACGCAGGGTTGCTGAAAGTGATCCCATCGTTTCCAAAACGTGTGTGCAAACTGAATCCATATCTGATTCAGTACACTCACAAACAAAAAAAAAAACATCTGGAATTTCATCGCTCATCCTCAGACCTTATTCTATTTCTCTGCTTTATCGAAATGGTAAATGGTAAAATAATGTCAGAATACTAATGTTCAAGGGGCTATTACAGGACTACTAAGACAGGGGCGATGCTAAATTGGGATGAAGAGGAGTAGACAATATGTATCTCCAGAAGTATATCTGCATCACCCGGATAAGTGTGAGAGGCTTAATTATACCGACCAGTGTTCTGTAAAATAAAAGAATTTTTTTGAACAGATGAATCACAGTTCCGTGGTTTCTGATGAGTATGTTAACTCCTTCCTGCTTGAATTCATTGGACTAGTGAACTTTCATGCATCTTGATGGATGACGTATCCTGGTCAGGGTCATGCGGGGGCCTTGAACCCACCCTAGACAGTTAGGGGAAAAGAGATTGATACGTTATTTAGTATCTGCAGGAGTACTGGTGTATTGAAATATGTTAGCTTGCACATATCCCATGATGCTCTGCTTTGAGGGCGAAGCCTGGACACAGGGTCACCCATAGAGCCAGCACCTCTGGAGCACGTCTCAGGGAGCCGAGGGCCTCACTCAAGGGCTCAGTATCAGCAGGGATATGACCATTCTATTAACAATGGGATTTAAACCAGTGCCCTTCAGGGCGCAGGTAAACGCTGACCCCCTCCCCTTACAGTGCCAAAGCACATCTACGGAAGAGGATATTTAGGGATATTTAGGCTACCACTGTCTGATGGCCAGCACAGTAAGGCTGAGGAGGTTTTTTCCAGGCAATTCAGATCCTTAATGAGGACAGTGTCTGGGATCTAATGCTAACCAATTCTCCGCCAAGGCCTGCACAACATGCACATGTCCACCTCCAAATGCACTCCCACTGTAAGGCCTACATTCTGCAGGTCAGCGCTCACTTATTTGGTCATATGAGTCTTTGCATTATCAGCCACTGTACTGCCAATTGTCTTGGATAGTTTTGCACAGGGGGTGGTCTGAGGCTCTGCAAGATCTGTGATCAGAAGGTTGTTGGTTCAAATCCTGTTATTGGGCCCTTGACCAAGGCCCTTAATCCCCAGTTGCTACAGTGATTTCTTTCTCTAAAATGTAAATAACATGAAAGTAAAAACTATATTTATGGTTAATTACAATTCCTGTCTATGTTTGGTGTCCCCCTTTATCTTTTTGAGCCTTGGAGTTAAGTAGCCAAGCATTTTACTCAGCACTTAATTTGTAAAGGTACTTGAGCTCATACAGAAGCACAGAAACCTACCAAGACCAACGTTATGTGAGGAGGAGGAATGCAGTGACATCACACACACAACAGTAATGCGCTGTTAATTACTTAAACACATAAAATGACACAAAATTTTATATTTCCATCAACACCTGTTAGTTACATCAAACTGAAAGGCAGATCTACCCTCCACGAGTTTAATAGTCCAGGTAAGCTCATCTGTCTCAGAGCCCAAAAAGTGGATTTGGTGCAGTGCATGTAGTGTAATTTTTCCCTTTCAAATTAAAAGTCAGATTAGCAAAATACTATTTTATTTGGATGTCAAAAAAAATCATTCAATACAACCAGTCTGTTAAATATACATTTATTTAGTGGAGTGCTATTTATTCTAAAGTTTACCTCAAATTAATATTAAGTGTCATTATATTAGGTGTAATATGTGAGTTCCCAGAGCTGAGCTCTGGCACTGATGTTACTGCACATTATACTACATACTGGGTTTAGCATGCTTCCATGCTCCCACAATCCTCTGTTTGTGAGTCACACGACGGGGTGAGCCCCTGCTTAAGCGGGAGTTCATACAGAGCTAATCCGCTGCCCCCTACGTGTGAGTGTTTGAAGTGCGCTCCAAGTCATACCCGGCCCCCCCTTGACAAGAACGCTGTTGATGTTTACCGTGTGGGCTGCACTGCTCATTTACTTCTTGGTGGAGGTCCAAAAGCATGTCATCTACGTGAAGGTTTCCATCAAGGGCGGATTTCTCTCTGTCACTGGCTGTGGGGACATTCAGCCGCTTTTATGTTCCTTTTCTTCTAAAGTATGTCAGCACTTCACACAAATACCATCACAGCAAATTCCTATTCATCAATTCATTAGCAGTGAAATTCATTATTAGTGTGTTTTTTTTGTAGTAAACCTCAAATAGAGGGTACATGAGTATTTATTATGGGAGCATAAGGCGGTGGTGGTGGGGGGGGGTCGTGGGAGGATTGGCATTCCTCAATATTTTATTTGGATTCATTCATCCTCTGCAATAAAAAGACCTTTGAATTTAAATTATTAAGCTGTGTACCACTCTGTCCTACGCTGTTGAGTTACAGCGGAGCCTCACAACTCTAGGGCTGTGTGTTTGTGTGTGTGTGTGTGTGTGCTTGCATAGCGCATGTTGTGTGGTTTGCATTTTTTCCCTCTGTGTTTCTGTCTACTCCATTTCCCTCCCACAAACCAGTGACAGTCTGCCGTCTCTGCATTGTCTGTGGTGTGTGAGACCGTCTGCCTGTTTCCTGTGAAGGACTGGCTTCCCATCCAGGATGTCCCCACTGCATCCTGGCTCACCGTAATCCCTGTATTGGATGGACACTAATAAACTAAATCCGAGGCGTGTGGCTCAGCAGGTTTATATGCTGGACCAGGGATCAGAGGTTTGCTGGTTTAAATCCCAGGGTCAGTGGAATGATGTCACCATTGGGTGCTTGAGCAAAACCCTTAACTTCAGGGCAAGATCACAAAGACTGACTTTTACACATCATAAAAATCTAGTTATACAGTATATTGATACTCAGAGTCAATTAAACCAGTTCAGTTACTATTGGGTCTGAAGAAAATTAAGAATAAAATTCAAGAATGAGAAGTCAAAGTGGAGAAAGACCCATAAAAAGCTGTCTGAATCTTCAGGTAAACATCAAATTGTGTGAAACTGTGTGAAGTTATGTCATTGGTGATATTAGGCATATAATATCACGAATAAAGTCCACTGGAGGTTGGATCATCAATGGAGTATATAGTTCAACACGTCTACTTAAAAGCCTCCCTTGAAAATCTTGTCAAAGTACATTAGAGTCAGGCATCCCTTGGGGATTTCTATAGACAGCTGTGTTGACACTTTTAACTGGCAAGGCCTCTTAATGTGAAACGTCGCCCAGGGCTGCCACTGAAATGTTTGCGTTCGGTTCAGATAAAGCCCTCTCAGAGGAACTATTAAATTTCCTATTAGGTTTCAGGCCAAAAGGAAAAGGTTCGATTGTTTACTAGCACTACGGGTATATTTGCCGACAGAAAGGGTAATCCAATACACAGAGTTCAGCAGTTACGACATGTTAGCGTTAGCTGTGACTTTAGCTAACTCGGGGGGAGTGGTCAAACAACCACCAGAGGCTAAATGCTTATAGCAGCCGAGCTGAGAATTAATATGCCGGGAAGAAAAAATGTCAAAGTGCATATTCTCTTCTGAGACAAGCATTTGGGACTCCTTAGCCGCGTAACATCTGAAAAGAAGGTAGAGGACTGGCTGGTGGAAGGTTGCAGTACCATTCAATAATACCAAGGTAAAGCACTTTATTTTTATATGTATTTTTTAATAGAAGGCACAAGTGGGATAAAAATTAACTGTATCCCTCTTCAGATCATTCAACATTTTGGGACAACATACTACTTATATAGCAGACACATTTATCCACAGTGACATACAATTAAGTAGTCAGGGTCAACCAGTGCCTGGAGCAATTCAGGTCAAGGGTCTTGCTCAGGGGCCAATCAACGCAATTACTCTGCTGATGAGGAGACTTGAATCAGCAACCTTCTGCTCACGGGCATAGAGGGCGAACCCCACTGAACCACACAACACCCTACAAACAGGAAATGGTTAGTCTACAATGGTTATGTCTAAATATAAAATCTCTGCTATCACGAGCTCCATAAATGATTTACTTCTTTTAAAAGTTTAAAAAGAGGAATGGAAATTGATAATATCTCTAAAAAAGTTCTAGTTCTAGGTACAGTCACTAAAAAACTTTGGTAATACCTAACTGGTATTATTTCAGGGTCCACAACTGTGATACACAAATAAAGTTTTTTGCTGCTTCTTCAAATACAGAATATTAGAATGTGAAATGGCCACTCTGCCAAAAATGGGATTTAAACCAACAACTTTCTGAAAAAATGGCCGAACTCTCACCACTTGCTAAACAGAAGTGCTGATGAAGTGAGAGGAGGGAAGAAATCAAGGAGAAAGAATAGCTAAGAATAATCTTCAGTGAAAGTTTCCTGTTGTGTTTTTGTTGTTGGCTTATATTGCTTCCTGCTTTTTTTGCCATGGAAGGCCATTTCTTAATTTCCTGTTCAAACCCTGCATACTGAGAAGGGGCCATAGTGCTGATGCTCGAAGCCTTAGACATCGGTCACGAGCTGTATAACAAAGCCTTCATGACACATCAGAGCCTACCGCGACAGAATATTACATATTAATGGGATTTCACATGGGCAGATCAACAAACACATCGTGGTGCGTCTAAAATGAGAACCCGCGGTATGGGGATTTACATATTACCCACCTTGGCAGAGTTAATGTGGATAAACGCTCCAGGCAGATTATGCTTGTGATGCAACAGTGAGAAACTGGTATCGATTCGAATTAATTGGATTCACGCTTTGCTCCCTTGATGAAGAGTGGGAGGCGTCTCAGCCCTCACACGACGCCGTTTGACCCCAAGGTTCCGGTGATAAATTTCTCGAGCCTCTTCACCCTGCTATTTGTCAGGTAGGCAGAATATTGAAGCTGTAAGAGACCCATGCATGTTTTTAAAGAGCAGGACAGCCCAACTAGCCACCGAATAAATGGACTGAATCATACCTCTTAAACCCCCTTTCTTGCTCGAATCGGGTATTTTTAATCTGTAATTCGTCATACTGATCTATTATGTAAACTTGGGTCCCAGTGTTTAATCACTTCAGCTTAAGTGTCAGGCTTTTGTGGTTCATGGGCCCTACTTTCATGCTTTGTGTTAATTTGAATCAGTACCATCTGTTAGCATCAAATTGTGCTAGCATAGAGCTATCATATAGTGTTCAACCAAACCAATCATATCATGCTAGTATGGAACTAACACATCATGCTAGCACAAACCAATTACCCTACCATATTGTGGCAGCATATACTTATTACATCCTGCTAGCTGCAACCAGTGTTTCCCAATCCTGTTCTTGGGGACCTTGGTCAGTCCACATTTTTGCTACCTCCAAACTCTGAATACATCCATACCAGGTAGTCGGTGTTCTAGATGGGAGCAGGAAGGGATTAAAAATTTGTACTGTCTGGGGTCTGTGAGGTCTGGATTGGGAAACACTGGCTTAAACCTATCACATTGTGCTACCTTAGATCTATCAAATCCTTATAGCTTAGACCTAAGAATGAATGCTAGATAAATATAGCAGTTCTCAAGACACCCAAAGTGCTTTCCCGAGCCAATAGAGAGCCACTTCAACCACCATCATTGTGTAGTACCCATGTTGCAACTAGGGTGGCTAGATAATCCATGTCATAGAGGACACTTTGAGCTACTTCGGGTTTCACAAACTACTTTCAAACTGAAAGGCTCCTGCATTCGGCTAAATAGTTCAGCTTTTCTTGTGCTGTGACTGATTTGTTTCCTTGACTGAAGGACTCATCCAGCTGTTTCACATTAGTGACACATGCATGATTGTAGGAGACTGACCAATCAGCACACAGCAAGAGCTCAGTGCTCAAGTGAAATCCGGGTGCTTTTAATTGAAATGGAAATTTACAATTCCTGTCCTGGCTCAGTGTCCTCCCTGACATTTATTATCTGGTCACCCTAGTTGCAACAGCAGCCATTCTGCACCAGTGCACTCATCCCAAAGTAGCTAAAGTGGTGAGGGGGCAGGAGAGTACTCAACCAATTAGATATAGGGGATGATTAGGAGGCCAGATTTGAAAGGGACACAGTAGGCAATTTAGCCAGGCAATTGGGATACTATTCCAATTCTTTCAAGTAGATGGTAGATGTCCAGAGATCTTTTATGGCCTCCGAGACTCAGACCAATCATTGTGTTAACATAGACTTATGACATCATATATTTCACATACCTATCACATTGTGCTAGCATAGACTTATCGCATCATGCTATCACAGACCTATCATATCGTGCTATCTTAGACCTGTCACATCATGCTGTCATAGACCTGTCACATCATACTATCATAGGCCTAGCACATTGTGCTGACACAGACCTATCACTTCATTCTAGAATATAGCTGTGGGTAATAAATATTGACTGATGTCTATATTGCCTCACATCTGCTGCTTAGCTGTAAGGGGGGGAGTTGCATTTTTATTTGTTTGTTTTTAGGGCTCAGGTTGCTGTACAAGCTTGTCCCCTGTTCCACTGACACCTAAAACCACAACACTGTAACCATGTAGACTTTTAGACTATGGATCATTTTATTCAAATTATTTTCCATTCGGATTCTTTCAATTGCTTCTCAAAGTATTAAAATAATGAAATGTGAATAGCTATAAAAACTAGCTCGTTTGGGACAAGAGGTTGGAAGATGAATCAATAGAGAGGCAAACATCCCCTTCAAGTTGTACCTTATTCCAGTCTCACTATTCAGTTCTCAGCACTGGAAACCTTTATACCTCAAACATTTGTCCTAAATAAAACAGATTTTTTTAAAATGAAAAAAGATGGTGCTCATCCCCAATATTGTGCACACCTTGTGCACGCCACAGTCGGCTGGGTGCAGTTGTGAGCTTTTTTTTTCCTTTGAAAATACTGAAAAATATGGGGAAATTATTTCAATTGTATTTCAGATAAAGGAACTAGGCCATTCCATATGTCATTATGCGGTGATGTGGACACATGACAATAGAATCGTTTAATGCAGAAGTCAATGTCTGCTGAGGAGCAAGGGGTGGCTTTTAACACCTGAACTGTGGCTTTTATGTCCAGCTTTCAACAAACTGGTATCCTCAAGCATTTATTTTCGGCTGGTTATACTGGTCTTAGTGTTTTTACATGGCTGATGGGGCGAATCAATATGGTCCTGACGTTAAGCACAAATGGCACTAAGGCACTAACACTTGCCTGAATTTGGGACTTTGATTCACAGCTGTGTTGGATTTTGATATTTAGCACCAGTTGAGAGATCTAAGGTACCCCTTAGTAATTGGCTAATTCTTTCCTGTCGTACTGAGCACTTGAAAGGCTGGGAGATATGGACCGGAAATGTCGAATGTCTTAGAATAAGGACATTTAACCAACAAAGAACTTCAACTGCCTGTCTGCATTTTATGTTTTATTATTGTTTACATAGTCGGTCTCTTTATAACTATCCCGATGTATTTTATATTTATTTTATATATTGTTTTACTTCTTTGCTGTTTGTTTGTATTTTTGATTGCATTGCAAGTCTTTGTCATAGTCTAGTTGGGAGAAACACAATGACCATTGTTTTAATCATAATGATATCCTGAGCTGAATACTGTAAGATGAGAAGATGTTGATTTCACAGGCTGGGTGAAGTCATGTGACCCTCCATTCACCTTTTTATTGGATAATACTTTTGCTTGTTCTTCCTCCCCCCGCTGCGCCGCCAAACCCCATCTACAGCCCCAACACTGGCCTTGGCCGGAGCATTTCGGATGGTTAAAGGCCTTACTCATGGACCCAACACAGATGCGATGATTTTGCTATGGAGGGAATTGGAAGTGTTGACCTTTTGATCATGGATGCAGAGACTAAAGTGACTAAGTCACACACCAAACCACAATCATGAAGTGATTATCAGGAGTGGTATATATGTTTAATTTCATATGCGGTGCCTTAAGAAACCTATTCAGACTCTTCCTGCTATATTCTTGAACCAGGCAATGGTCAGTGAACAGAAACAGTTCATCAATCATTGACAAGAGAAGGATTGAGATTCTGGGTGCCCTATCCATCACGCCCTGCTTTGAGGTGGGCTCTGGCTCCTGGGTGTACACATACCCTGCCTGGCTTCCTCTCATTTTTGTGGAGAAAAAAAAATCAGCATAACGCCAGTGGCAAAACCCCAAGCCTTCCTTTCCTGTAATATTGAAGAAAGGTTTTGGGAGGCTATGCTGTAGCCTGAGGGTATTTTGAAAGAAAATATCCTAACCCACAATAACTAGTGTGCACTGCAGAATTCTGGCTAGAGTCGGGCACTACTATGGACGACAAAAAAGGAAGTTCATTAGGACCCCAGGATGGGAACAGGACGAAGAAGATTCTATCCTGATTCCCATTATGAGATGTCAGTGGTGATATCGGTAACGTAACTGTCGACCATTAAAAAAAAATCCCTGCAGCTTTGGTCTTCGAAGGAGATGTTCATGAGAGATTCACAGGACATCATCGGGCCATTAGATCATGCGGCATGAAGACATTGATTTGAGTTTGTCATTGTTGACCGCAGGATGTGTTACCCTGACTCAGCTATGCAGGGCAATATTCCAGCTCAATTCAGACGGAGTTGTATTATTTATCACATCAAGCGAAGTGGGCTTTATTGTCATACCATCCATACACTGGCGGGAAACAGGGAATAACGCCCCCCCCCCAGGCAGTGACAAGGGGAGTGTTTGCACAGCACTTAATGTGCAAAACACAGGACAGTGTGAAAACGTGGGATGGATACAAGGGTTTATAGTCATCACAGGCATGACAGATTTATACGGCCTGCAACGTGTTTTTAATTTGTTGTGAAATCTGGCCCGCAGACCGATCTTTCATTTGCCATGGAGAATGAAAAATGACATAATGTCAATGCGCTAATTCGCACTGCAGGCATCACCCGAACCCCCCCCACCCGAGCGGCTGATGAAATAAACCGTGTCCATAAATTGATATATAATAATAATGTAAAAATTGTAAGTGCCACTTGAGGGGGGGGGGCTTTTGGGTTGGAATTTTTGGGGTAGGAATTAACACAAGCATTACTTGTGATTTGCATAAGTGTGTACCATCCTCAAATGGACTGTTTATTAAAACACTTTAGCTCAAGCAAACACATCCGCAATCATGTAATAATGTGGGAACAACAAATAATACATTTGTTGTTTGCCACCTGTCAGGTCCCTCAGGCAACTTCAGGTTCTCCTTCTTTAAACCAGCAAAGGTCATCTTGAATCTCTGGCTACCACACTGACTCAGTGCTGATTGGTTGTTAAATGCCCACCTGACCTCACATACCTCCCTGCAGGCATTTATTTGCATATTTGTGCATATAATAAAAATCTTCTGATTCTAATTCACCTGCATGTACGTTTCCATGCAGGGATTGTCCTCATGCATTGTCATCTATGTCTTTGGAAATTAAAACCGATTCCAACTGAGAAAAACTGGGGGTAGAATCGAAGCCTCTTGTAAAAAATGACATGAATGAATGAAAAGTGAGAAAATCCCCCGAGAGAGCTCCCCTCAGGGACCCAGAATGGCAGCATAGGGTTTATAGTCAATAGAAGGCATGGGTGATCTTTTGCGATGTCATAGCTTGGGGTCTTGCTTTGATTGTGTATCGTCTAAGGGAATGTCAATAAAGTCCATAACCTGAATCACTGAGTTTTAGGATGAGTTTGGCTGAGGTCATTTTTATTTAACGGTTTCCAGGCCATTTGGATTGCACTGATTTTCAGTGTCCCATTTGGTATGCATGGGACAGCACTTACTTTTCAATGCATGTTTGCTCTCCTGTTGCCAAAACTGAACACTCTGGGCCAGAGCAGTTTGGATGAGTGCCGTCCCTAAAGATGGAAGGCGACAGATAGCCTATGCTGAAGTAGGAAGTCATCAGACCACATGCTAGAACACACTGTGGTAGAGATGGAGTGTCCTGCCATCAGATGAGAGGTTTTTATCCTGCACTATCACCTCCGGGAGTGACATTCAGGCTGCTCTTTGGACCACATCCATCTCCAGCGGTTTCCCTGCCTTAAGGACAGTAATGGTGACTATAATGTAACCTTTCCATTTTCAGGCGGCCCATAATCTGTTATGTGTGTAGCCTTCCTCTTATGAGGGGTCGGTGTCAGCCTGGCCAATTTTGCCCAGGGATGGAGTTGGAGGTGTGATACCTGTCTCAGAAGGGTCAGTCACACCACCATTTCCATTTGGTGTAATTCAGACCCCCTATTTCCCTCCTCCTATCTATCTATCCATCCATCCATCCAATTTATGTAACTGCTTGTCCTATTCAGGGTTGCTGGGGCCTATCTCAGAGGCTACTGGCGCAAGGCAAGGAACAACCCAGGAAGGGGCATCAACCCACTGCAGGGCACACTAACACACCAGTCACTCAGACACGCACACCTATGGGCAATTTGATAACTCCAATTAGCCTCTTCGTGTTTTTGGAGTGTGAAGGGAAACTGGAGAGCCCAGAGGAAAACCCATGATGACACAGGAGAATATGCAAACTCCACATACATGAAACCCTGGTGGAGACCCTAACCCTGGTCCCAGATGTGTGAGGCAAAACTCTAACCCCTCCTCCAATTCCAATGCCGGCATGACTACTTGCATGATTGTGGGCTGTGTTTAGTAAACCATAGATCCAAGAAGCCTCCAGAGCATCCAGTCACCAATCCCATCCACACAAAATACTTGCAGGGGGTTCTGTTTTATTTGGTGTTTCATGTATGTCCGTTTAGCATTGTCCACTGACTCACGTACAGCTTTGCGCTTGTTCTCTAGCTACGTCAACAAAAACAAATCTTATGACTACTGACGTTGAAATGAAATGTCATAATCTAATTTTCATTAGTTAACTTATAACTTTCTAGGGCGCTGTGTATTCTGCCTTTATCCCAAGTGTCACTGAGGTGCCCTGATATTCCAGGTCATTCGTCACCTGCTTACATGCAGAGTGCTGTGTCACAGCTTAAGCTTTGCTACATCTTCTGATGTAACTCACCACAAAAGGGCTCCATTCAGCAGTAATACCCAGGCCAATTTTCCCCTCCTAATCCCTCTCACAGCTCAACTCACACATTCACTCCTGAGAAGCTCCTCCCCAAAAATTAGATTCTATTAGTATTCCAGTATCAAGCTTCATCCTCTTTGTTGACAGAAGAAGAAATTAAATGTAACACGTAACACTCAACAAGGCTTCCATTTAGCAAGACTTCATTAATTTGGGGCTCTGTGGGTTAGGACTCTGTCCCTGTGATCAGCTCAGTTTCCATGCTTGACAGAGTGATAATGTCACAGTTAGGTCCTTGACCCCAATTTCTCCAGGAACTGGCTGACCCTGCTTAGTAAATACATAAATACATGTTATGTAAATGTAATTTTATATTGATTTTGTGACAAAGTGATTTCCAAGAAGAACAAATGACAGCAAGGAAGAGCCAGAAACAGACCGAGGAAACACTCCATGATTAACACTATGACCCTGTTTGACAGCACTAACGGTACTCACCAGTTAATGACTGAGTAATCATTGAATTACTTAAAGGTGAGTACTCCCCCTGTACATCTATCTATCTATCTATCTATCTATCTATCTATTTATCTATCTATCTATCTATCTAATTTCTGTGTAGCAGTGGTTCCCGATCCGGTCATCGGGGACCCACAAACAGTCCATATGGACTGTCTTGCAAAGAGCTGGGAGGGAGCAAAAATGTGGACCGTCTGAGTCCACGAGGACTGGATTGGGAAACATTGCTGTGTTGCATTAGACATGCATGAATAAATTAGGAATTACACATCTACATTTCATTGAAATACACTTACATTAAAAAAAAAGCTGAATATGTTACCCTGTCCACTTGTATAGTATCTTGCGGGGGGGTGGGTGGCATAATGGCTTTCAGAGAGGATGGGTTTAGATGTGCGGTGACCTACTCTCATTGTCTTTAGAGTACGCAGTAAATGAACAGAGGCTTCCCTGAGTCTACAGAGCCGTAGTGGGTGATGAAAAATCACGGTGTACAGTTATTGCCACACAAATCATGGACATTTACGTTTCCTTTGAAAAGCTTGCATGAAAAGCTCCATAAGCAAGTCTGATACAGAAATAAACAAGATTATAGAGACACAAGGATTGTCATCCACTCACTTTCCATACCTCTTATCCAGTTCAGGGTCGCGGTGGGCTTGGAGCCTATCCCAGAATGCATTTGGCAAGGCACGCCCAAGGTGGGATGCCAGTGCCTCCCACACACACGCCATAGACACACTCTACAGGGAAATGTGGAGACGACATTTTTGGGCAGTGGGGGGAATAACCAGAGAACTCAAAATTTATTGCACAAGCAGAGGAAGAGATTACAAATGTACTACCAGATAGGTACACGCAATTAATTTTATTAATCGCACACGATCTAGCCCTATTACTAATATCGATAGCCGCTGTTGCTCTAGAGCTCTACATACAATCAGGAGTCTGAACAACTGTCGTCGTATTTATAATTATCCAGCGACGAGCCGAGTAGTCCGAGGCGTGACCCAATAGGAGTTATTCGTGGCGGCTGCAAGCCGCTGCTCGCGTCATCCCCCGCACACGTGATTAACGCCAAAGCCTTCAGATGTGTCCCTGAAGGGAATCCGCCAAACAATGTTTGAAAGCATTAAACCGAATAGCCGCTATACATAACAACCAATATAATTTAAGCCATGATGGCAAAGGGCTTTTCATCAATGCATTACTTGTTTTTAGAAAGCTGTAAGATCTAATTAAAGGCAAAGAGATTGGATGCGGAGAGTATCTGCATAATTTCACTTTTTATCTGCTAGTTAAAACCAAATCTCCAGAAACAAGAGCCGTATCCTACCATCACGTTATATACTGACTGTACTTAGTTCTTCGTTCACAACATTACAAAATAATAATGATGTAGCTGATCTCCTAACGCCACGCTGAACTGGGCACTTCTGATGTTTTCAGACACCTAATACCAGGGATACCAGCTCCGTACGAATCTGGCGTGACTCACACTCACGCAGAAAATCTTACTGCAAATTTATATTTTTCCATTATAAATCCCAAATTAGCGGCATCAAAAGCGTCGGGGTAGTTTGAAAACATTACAGATATTTACGAGGTAAGAAAACTGTTACATACATGTAAATGAGGCTTCTTAGAATTGAAAATCTCACGCCAGCCAGTTGATCAGATTGGTGACACTAATATCCTAGCTGTGCTTAAAATGAAATTCTGGGGGAAAACTCCCGTAAATGTGGAAAAAAAAGTTTCTTCAAATTAAAACAATTAATACAGCATCTGTGTAGTTGTCTTCTATCAAACCTTCGACCGGTTGATGATTTTTTTAAATTAAAATAAACAATGGGGATAAAGATCTTGGTGGATGATTCCTATGGCAACAGTCAATATTTCTAAGCATTTCATTATGCTAGGACATTAATCTAATGTTAGGATAAAGACAGAGTCGTATCGCTACACGCTTTCAAGTCCTATTATCAATTTACTCTCCCTTGGAGGTTACTAGTGCAGTATAGTTGTATGAATTTTTTGACAAATCAGCCGGGGTCAGTTAAATCCTCTTCTCTGAGAACTTAGCACATATACAGTAATACTAGTATTGTGAATTTTTTAAAACCAAACCTAATGCTTGGGCGGTGAATGTATGAATTTTTGGGTTGGAACTCATGCTAATAATCCGAATCTTACTGGTTTAAATCCTGTGAAAGGAGGCAGTGATCCATCACCACTCGGCCCTTCATTTAAGTCCCAGTTGCTCCAGGGACTGGTTGACCCTGCTCTCTGATCCTCACGGACACGTCGTTTTGGACAAAAGCATCAGCTGAATGCCAGTCTTAATGGGCACTGCATGGCACAATAGGTTAGGACTCTTTACCTCTAATTAGGAGGTCACTGGGTCAAATCCCATGGTAATTTCATTTTCAGGCTCTTAACCCAAATTGCTGCTTACTGTCCCAATTTATCAATTCTCAATTGTACATCGCATTAGATACAAGTGTGTGGTAAATAATAAAAAATAAGCTGCATTGTTGTATTAAAATATGAATTATTGTGCCGATTATTGTGGTTGTTTATTTTCTACTTTTCTGAGGTCACAAGCTTTTTCAGGCACATATAGGGGCAGCCTGGGGTCCTCGAGACACAAAAAGACTGCAGGGTCATCTGCTGGGGTTTCTAGGTCACCAGGAGTGAAACGAATGAGGAAGACAATTTTTGGGAAATAAGGGCCAGGTGGAACACACCAGAAGCACTGACCGGGTCACCTGCGTCCGCCTTCGCAGACTGCCAGGGTCCGTCATGACCCCTTTTCGTTTTGACATCATCCATCCATCCCCTATCCATTTTGCTTAGATACTATCCAAATCCAGGTCTCATAGTAACAATTGAAATTGATTAAGAAGCATAAATACATATTATTCCTTATAAATGAGCTGTTTTTTTCTCTAATCTTTAAAAACTATATGCTGTTACAAATCAAAACATTGTAAATACCCACAAAATATTGCAAAATATACATTTTTAGCACGAATTAGCATAGTCTGTTAAACATTTATAGTATGCAAGATTCAATGGATTTGGCTGCCTATGATTGTGATCGGAAGGGTGCTAGTTCAAATCCCATGGCAGCAGAGTGATTTTACTGTTGGGTGCTTGAGCAAGCAATCACTCCAGGAATTCTTTGACCCTGCTTTCTAAAAAAAAAATGTACATTGCTAAATTAGTAAGTTTTATATTCAAAATATGATAATGTATGTTTTTTTGGAATTAATTTCCACGTAGCAATTTTCATAGGACTCTGAATAACTGCACTCAAGATGATCCCTAAAAAACATGGTTTTTATTTGCCACCTTTTTCTTCCTTCATCTTATTCCGCTGCTCATCATCACGCCCTCTCGACATCACGACCCGCAGACGCCAACACTGTGTCATCTTAGTGCCCAAAGTGACGTTGTGCCCTGCTGGGATACATCATGTAAATCGGTGGGCTGATTTATTGAAGGGTAGAGACATGCTACCTCTCAGTAAAAAAAAAAAAAATGACAGCTGGTAGAAATTCTAATGAATTGCCACTTGTTTATGTTAGTTGTCATTCTTAAGCAGAAGTTGTGTCACACTAACAGGGGCACTGTAAAAGTTGGTGGTGG
>JABFEA020000085.1:15242863-15265563 GCA_019775915.2 Cyphomyrus plagiostoma
TCACAGGGCACAGGGCAGGGGACACCCTGGACGGGATGCCAGTCCATCACAGGGCACAGGGCAGGGGACACCCTGGATGGGATACTTCTTATATAGACACCTTTCTATTCACCACATAGACATTTCTGAAAATCGGATTATTAAGCTCCTTCAGGGCTGTTCACACACACTTTAGCTTAACGCTCCATGTAAGTTAAACACATAACCCAGCTTGCAGTTTCCACATCACCTGCCTCCAGGCTTCTGCTGATATTGTAGATGCCAGCAGAGACAGCTAACAGCAGTCATGAGGTACGAAACATTCCTGGCTAATTTCACACACTCTGCTAAAGAACAGAGAGCTGGCTGGGCATTCTTATGTAATTGGAGTTAATGTGAGTCCCAGGGGAAGAATGCAGAATCTTAATGCTGTAGATCTCCAATACCCTGTGGCGATTTCGGCTTTTCCTGGGAAAACACTGATCTTGTTTAAATAGCATACCTCACGCGGAGACATATGCAAGTCCCACCAGCAGCATACCCCCCCCACCCCATGTCGTTTTCCTCCATATGCCTGTAGCATATTGAAATGTGTTCTGCGATGAACGTACTGTATTCGGAAACATACCGAAAGAAATTCATGAGTTTTGCCTTTTAATCAAATACAGCAGGATTTTTTTGGCGGCTAGTTAAATTGAGGGAATAAAAGCGTAAGAATTGGATGAAAAGTATAGTACCGTGCAAAAGTCTTAGGCATTCAAAGGAAATGTTTAAAAACTATTCATCTGAATAGTAAACATATACAAATTAAGAGCAACACTAACAAGAGTAAAAAACTAACAAGAGTGCCCTCCGTTCTCCAAAAAGTCACTGATATCTTGCTGGATGGTTAGATGAACACCACTTCAGTTCTCAAACCTCTCCTCAGCCGTTCCATATACAGTATTCATTCTGTTTATTACATTTCACCATCAGCAATCAATTAAACAATGAATGAAAAAAAAATTACTTAATTAATTGGTTTCCAAAGTTGAATGAAGTTATTGATTAGCCACATGAGGTGGGGTTAGGGTCAAGTCACAAAGTACTTGGATTGTTGTATTGGATTGTTGGCTGCAAATGCTGGGCTGAATTTAGGAGAGGTTTTAAAATGTCTTAGCTGACAATCTGAAGATCATTTGAACATAATTTTCTTAGACTGCCGAAAAGCTTTGCACAGTACTGTATATTGAAACCGAGCCCTTCTGCAAAAGTGTCATTTCAAAGTAAATTGAGCAGTTCTTCTAAACAGGCTTACATGGAGATTGCTGAAAAGGCCCAGTTTTGTGAGAGATTTGCTTAGTAGTTATTTTTATCTGAAGCAACATATGCTTACACACACGTCATTCTATTAAGCCTGGGATTTGAGCTGATGACCTTCTGCTTACATGCTCAAAGTGCAAATCCACAGAGTTACCCTTTCCCTGTCCACGTTTCATGGGGAACGACAGCCCGAGTTAGCTCGGCAAATAGGTTCGTGATCCGAGTCCAAGCAGATCAGACGCCGCGGTCTCGGGAACGAAGTGGCAGTTTCATCGAGTGCCGTCTCCCGGCTTCTCGGAGACGGATGATTGGGTCGGGATGTGGTGGATAAAACCGTTTTTCTAAGAAAACGGTGCTATGAAAGAAAAAAACAAAGCCCGCGGTCTCGGAAACAGTGGAGTAAAGCCCAGTCCAGTGAGTCATCCTTCTCAACACGTGGCCAAATTCTCAACAAGAGAAAGATGTTCAGCTCATGCCTACAACCTTGAGGACTTATTTCCCCTGTTGAAGAGGGGTTAGAGGGTTCATTTTTCTGGCTTGATGTAGGTTCTCTCACCCCATTTGGAGAGGCAAAGCCAAAAACTACAACCCGTTCTGAGCGATCACACCCATCCCACAGCAAATCATTGCTATCCCAGTGGGGCTGGAACCTTCTAGAAGACAGACACTGAACTAAAGCAAGGTAAACCATACAGAAAAGTCACTAGATCACACCCCCTCCAAAAAAAGGACTCCTTTGGAAGAATACTTGACCCCACCATCGACAAGAGAATGGAGTTTCCTCCAGCACATCTTCAGACGCTTGTAAGAACATAAGGCTATTAAAATGCTTTATAATATCTTTTACTGTTACGCTAAGGGTCTTCATCAAGGACCCAATGGTAACGTCACTCTGCCGACTCTGGAATATGAACCAAGAAACCTGAGTCACACACCACCTTTGCGCAAGGCATTATGTTGCTGACCAAAAACACAGCCAGTCACTTCATTTAATTATACAATGTGCATCTGAGCTATTTAAAGAATGTTTTATTTATGATGTTGACTGTTATTTATGCAATACTATTTTCAAGACAACAAAATGGCTGCCTCAGCAAGTCTCAGTATCATGTGACACGTCATATGACACGCCCTATCAGCTAAATGCTGAGCTGTAATGAAATGCCATGGAATCGCATTGCGGGGTTTCTGTTTGGTCTGAGATGTGCTGGTTGCCTTTATACAGAAATTTCCAGAATATTGTGCAGAGGGGTGATTCTAGGATTTTTTTATGGGGGGGGGGCACAAGAGGAGCCATAATACCTACAACATGGCCAACCTTATCATTAGCCAATAAAATCTTTTGAATTGGTGAAAGACAGGGGATACAGCATTCTGGCAGCCAATCAGTTTTCAGCTGGGGCCTGGAAATTAATCATACATTGCCCCAAATGGTGATAGGCCAGGGATTTTTCTGGAATGACCCAGCCTAGCCTGAGTACGGGAAGTGATCCTACTAACCTGGCATGACTATTCCCTAACAGAGTGAAAAAAATCTCTATTTTATTAAGCACAGAGAGTGGAGGTTAGTTGTTTTCGGTGATGACCCAGATTTCCCCAGATGGTACCGCTTTGGACTGTTGAGGGAAATCAAACCACCAGATGAAAACTGGGAAACATAGTAAGGACACAGGTGGGGGGAGGGAAGCAACAGTTTGACCAGCTGAAGCAGACAGTACCATATAAATTCAAGTTAGGTCTGTGCCTTTGATTGGAACATAATTGATTCAAATCCTGTGGTCAGCCGAGTGATGTCACTGTTGGTCCTGCGAGCAAGTCCCTTAATCCCTCCAGGAACTGTCTGACCCTGCTTTCTAATATAAATGAATGCAAATATAATAATCAGTAAATATGGATACCCACCCAGCCCCGGAAGCGTGAGGTGACAATGCCGCCCATTGAGCCCCCTACACAAATTCTTGTGGCCTTTATTCAGCATGATATTCTCAGTTCACCCATTCAGTTTTTAAAGACCTCAGGACTTTCTCATAAGGCCCTGTTTATACCCCACTGGGTCTCAAACATGGCAGCATTCCCAGTCTTCTGAGTGGAAACCCTCTTGGGAGTCTTAGGTTACACAGACCGGCTGCTGGATCGAATTATACCCTGACCGATCCCTAGGGGGCCCCACCTCACTACCCACGTACTTCCGGTAGAGGTGTAGGGGGGAGAAAGCGTCCCTGCAGCCAATAGTACAGATGGTGAGATTACTGAGCTGCTTCCTGTAAGGGAGGAGCCTGTTAGTTTGCATCATTCTCACCCCCAGAGGGCGGAGCATAAGAACACGCCCCCTGTGAGGGAGGAGCCTGTTAGTTTGCATCATTCTCACCCCCAGAGGGCGGAGCATAAGAACCCGCCCCCTGTGAGGCTCTGGACCCCCTGGCACGTATGCATGCTCAGAACCATATGGACTCCCACTGTACATCTCACATATACAAACACCAACCTATTTGCTCATATAATTCCTTGCAGTACACCTGCACTACACTGCTAATTGTGTGCTGCTTATGGATATCCATGGTTGTTCATTAATGTTTAATGTTTTGCCTTTTTAAACTTTTTAAACTTCTCTCTGTTTCATAGTCAGTCACTTGGAGTCTGGCAATCAAGCATTTCACCAAATTGTGTCTGTGACAAATAAAATCTTTGGTTGATTGATTGAATAAATGATTGATTGAGTGAGTGATTGTTTGGTTTGTTAGTTGGTTGATTGATTCACTGATCGATTGACTGATTGGTTGAGTCTCTGAAAGGGGCTGCTTTCCAAAATCATTTCTGTGATCCACCGAGTTAGGAACAGGTTAGGGAAATATTCAACATCCCTAGGGGTGCCGGTGGAGAGCGGATTGCGAAGCGTCGCATGCGAGGAGGATAAATTCGGAGCAGACGATCGAGAGGGGGGCAGCCGAGCATTCAGGTTCAGGGCTGGGGATCTGTCTCCTTTTCGGGGGACACAGTGCATGGAAACGGGAGTTTGCAGGTGTCCCATGGGGTACTACATGGTTGGGATGCCACATCAAACACCCAAGAGGACATTTTTAACTCTAACAAAAGACGAAGGTGGGCGGGGCCTCTGCTCTCTCTCTCTCGCTCGCTCTCTCTTTCTCTTTTCACAGAAAGTGACAGCTTTTATACCCTTAACAATCCCTCACAGGTGTACGGTGACACCTGTCCCCTGACCCCAGAACATACACGCCCTCTTCCGGTAGCACTTTTCACTGTTTTCCACGACACACTGAGATCTGTTCCCTCTGATCTGAGAGCTTTTCTGTCCTCAGCTACAGATTTATCAACAACAGTTCTGTACTCTGTACACTGTAAATCTCAATAATTCAGTAAAGTGAAATTCTGAATATAGTTTGTTCCTATTAGCAGATGCCATTTGAGTAATACTTGCCATTTATCCTCCTGTGGGATTAAGATCCATGACTCATGCATTACACTCCATGCGTGCTTTATCTGGATTGTATGTCGGGAGCCTTTTCCATCAACCTCACATGGCAACTTCTTGTTTGAATTGCCATTACACGTGGAGGAAGAATTAATCACCATGTCCTACCTATCTGCTAATTCACAGTCCGTGCCCATCGCAGGTTTGAGAATTATTTCATTTGAATGTTTCTCTTGACAGATAGATAGATAGATAGATAGATAGATAGATAGATAGATAGATAGATAGATAGATAGATAGTCGATACAGCTGCTGGGTCATTATACAAGAAATTTTTCAAGATATAAAAGCTCGGTCTTCATTTATTTTATGAAGCATTTAATAAAGATAAGTTACTCTTCTTCGGCGTCTTACACGCCAACTGGGAGGCTGCTGAAGAGAATGGAGAAACGAAAATGGCTGGAAAGCACTTAGGAACGTCACGCTTGAGTGAATCACAGTTAGTATATTTGCTGAAGCCCCCTGGGACCGAAGACCATATATTAAGGATGGCAGGTTATTAAGTATCTCACACATTAGCCATTTAGGAGTATAATCTACCATTTCATTAGAGTTAAACTTCCCACTTCTTTATCGATGAGAATTAATTTATTTCTTAAATGAATATACTATGTTGAACACTACTAAAAGCTATTTTGTAAGGATATTTTTGCTAATTGGGCTTCTTATCTGGAAACCTTTTTCTGAATCCAGATGTTTACCTGTAGTATGAATAAGCAGTGTAGCTAATGATGCAGTGTGTGATCAGAAGGTTGTTGGTTTGAATCTTGGGGTCAGGAGGTCATTGGTTCAAATTCCACAATTTGAAGGTTTTCCTGTGTTTGGCAGAATGACTTTGCCCTTTAGCAAGACCCTTAACCCCAATTCCTCCAGGAAGTGGCTGTCCGTGCTTTCTGAAAATATACATCACTTTGGATAAAAGTCTCTGCTAAAGCAATGTAGAACAATTACATAAGGATCAGGAGCTGGGTGGTTTGCAGTCTGAGTATATACGTCATACCCTTGAGCTAGGCGCTAAGCCTCATTCACTTCACTGACGTACCAGGCCACATCAATGGGCAAACTCTTTCAGCTATATTAAGCGAGTTTAAAAATTGTTTGATAGTGACATGAACATCTCAGCAGGGGGCTTGTGACGGAGTCTTGGAATCACCGTGTTGCTCCTGAACATCTTTCGTTCTGCTTCAGGAGCACAAAGCTAATCGCTAACAAGTTCCATATGTAGAATAGGGACTCTGGGAGGCTATGCTATTAAACATCGTTAGATTCTCGTGGATTGAACCATCTGCATTTGATTCCTGGATGACTGTAGCTTTTCTCGCTATCCAATGCTGACTTTCCTTTATTTTCTCCCTTGAAGGATTTGTCATGAAACTACAAAGTAGGATTTATAAGCTGTCCTTGAGAAATATATTTTTCCATGATCAGTTTTCAAAATAAGGAGCAGAGG
Source organism: Cyphomyrus plagiostoma (assembly GCA_019775915.2). NCBI lineage: Eukaryota > Metazoa > Chordata > Actinopteri > Osteoglossiformes > Mormyridae > Cyphomyrus > Cyphomyrus plagiostoma. Next base: position 15,249,085 of record JABFEA020000085.1, read on the forward strand.
CTCGGTGGGTGGTGCTGTCACTTCACGCCTCTAGGGTTGGGGGGAATTTGACTCCTGTCCTCGCTTTGGTTTGCAGGCAGTCCCCTTGATACACAGGTATTCCAACATATGCGTGCAATGAAATGACACCTCAAAATTGGTCTGAGTGCTTCGTGATAGATTGGCTTCCCACCCAATGTGTCCCCCCTGCCCTGTGCATTCTGGGATAGACTCCAGCCTCACTATGACCTGGTACACAACGGGCTCACTAAGGGCAATGTAGAGATATCATGCCACCTAAATATGCTTTAGACCCCATATAAACAGGAGGAAAACGTGTAAACCCCACAGACACTGAGACAGGGGAGGGAATGTAATCAACCACCAGGGAGGTGAGAGGTTACAGTTCTAAATACTGAGCCAGTGAGCTGCCAGACCATAAATATCCATCCATCCACCTATATATCTTCCAGCCATTTATGCCTGTCAGGGTTGTGATCGAGTACATGGGATCCTACCCCAGGCAGCACAGGGCCGAGTTGAACATACAAAACATGAAATACAAAAATAAAAATGCAAGTGTGATTTCTGTGATGCTTTCCTGGACCCGCAGGATAATCAATATCATAATCGATAACTGTTACACAAGTAGTGAAAATATCTCTTTCAAATCATCCAGAACAAATATCCGATATATATTTTTTGCATTATTTGTCTGAAATCTCAGGAATCTCACTGAAGACAGATTTACAGGGTTACGCTGCGGTCTCCCCAGTGTTATCCCATAGTACTGCTGAGCACGCAGAAATATCTCCTTCTAGTAAAACAAGAGAAGCCCTGATGTTCTCCTTGGTTCCTTTGGACGGGAGACAGCCTCTTGCCAGAGAGGCTGCGAAACCAGAGCACAGGGCTCCCAGCTGAGGCAGAAAGGGGGAAGGAAAACAAAACGCTGACTCAGCGTGGCGGAGAGTCCAGGAAATATATTATGGCCCCGCGGGGAGTCGGCGTCCCGCTGGAGGCCGGCTATCTCGGCGGAGCGCCTGGGTCAACCCGCTCTGTGAGGAAATGCAGAGCCCACGGCTTTCGGGGGCCTTGAGTTTTGTCTTCGTCCCAGCCTGCATCCACAACTGTGGTAATGCTCCGACACATTGGGGAAAAGATCACCGTTGTCTGTGTGCGGGGCCGTCATGTTTATGAAATGGGGGGAGTACATCTTTATTGGATGGGGGGGTGGGGGACAACTTAATGAATACACCATTTAAACTAATTAGTGTTAATTTATTTAGGATGGGGTGTGTGTGTGTCGGGGGAAATGCTTCAACTACTCCAATAAACATGTGTTAATGAACTTTAAAGCAGTGTTATGTCTTGTGGGTGTGCATTGTATTTATGTGTGTGTGTGTGTGTGTGGATCATGTTTATATTACTCTGTTGGAACCAAATGTCCTCTGCAATGTGATAAAAAGATCCGTGCAATCAGAAAAGTAAAACTGCCTTGTATTTTGTTTGGTTATTTATGGTTAAGGTTAGGGCTGGGTAGGGTTAAGGTTGTCAGGTTTGGATTAGAGTTTTCCCCATAGAAATCAATGGAGAGTCCCCACAAAGACTCTCACTCTCTTACTAACTTCAAACTATTGCTGTAGGTTTTTATTTTTTCATTGCAGACATAATTCTGAGTAAAACTGCTTTAAGGATGAGCTGAAGGGGCAGTGAAATCATCACAAAGGGCCTGCTGAGAAAACAAACCCTGTTACGCACCATATCTCCCCCAGCCAGTGAGCTCATACGTTAAATATTTTCCGGGACCCTGCTCCCAGGGTTATTAGGCAGCGTTGCCACGGCGATGTCTGAAGCTGGCTGCTGTCTGCTCAGCTGCTGCATTGCAGTCGCACTGCAGAGCGCTTCCTTGGTCCTGCTCTCCTACAAACGCATTCCCAAGACACGCAACATATTCTTGACACACGGTGAGAGCCCAGAGGCATTGTGGGTACCTGTGGATGGCAGCACTTGGAGGCAACGTTGTTTACTGATGCCTTGCGTCACAGACATGTAGAGCAGGTGACGCAGAGTCGAGGGAGAAACCTGGGAGATTCAGTAGCCTTATTTCCCTTCTGGCAAAGAACTGATCACAGAACAGAAGAAGTTTATCATTTACAGCATTTATTTCCAGCGTGAGTTCCAGGCTGAGCTCCAGGGTATAATGGTAAAGTTACTTGGCTGACTCTGGGATTTGAACCAACAACCTTCCATTCACAGGCCCAGCAGAACCTGCTTAGCCACTGCTTTCAGGTTATGTTTAAAAAAAGAAAAACTGTATGTGTCCCTGGAGCTAATTAAGTAATCGCTAGCAGAAGGTGCCTGCTTGTGGGTGTGATTCACTACCCCCCCCAGAGTCTTCATGTAAGGGGGCCCTGACTCTCTCACTGCTCCCACCACCCTGCCCCAGGGTGTCAAGTCAAACAGAAAAACGCTGACTCGCCTCTGAGGGAGGGGGTGAAGGCCGGGCAGCAGGCAGACCCAACAATGGCAAGAAAATGGTGGCTGATTTTACTTTGTGGAATGTTCTGGAATGGGGGGGGGGCAGAAAACACAGCACCTGCAATCAGTTATTAAGGAAACAAGGGAAAGGGAAGCATGGCATTTGCTAAAGTACTGTTACATTGGAACTCTTCTTTATACACACCACATTATGCTGTTTTCTGAGACACACACAGCCAGGAGTGACGCTTGGGGTCGACGTTTGCCCAAGGCCACCATAGTACTTCATGGGGTTAATGCCGTAGCTCAAGGGCCCAACAGCAGCCAGTCTGCCAGCACTGGGATTCCAAGGGACAATCTTCCAATCACCATCTCCCCCAAAGACACAACGACTCTGGCGGGACTCAAACCCACAACCTTTGAATGGCCTCACCCCAGATGTAGATCTAGAAGTCCAACGCACTATTCATTGTGCCACAGAGCCCACAGGACAATCGGGGGAAACGGTCCATGGTCTGTGGATTTGTTTTCTGTCTTTTTCACACTTTTTTTTTCTTTTCTGGGGAAGAACAACAAGAAGGACAGGAGATGGAAAAATAACATGAAAATGACTGATTATTGGGTGGCAGGTTAACGCCGTTGGTGGTGCAGGATCCCCACATCAGGGCAATGAGGCTTTAATATTGACAGGAACATTTAAAAGCAGTTAGAACTTTTATCTAAAAAGTCACACATTTTGATAAATGTAGAATCAGATACTCCCTGCAGTGAATGGGGCTTAATGGCCTTGCTCAACAGCCCAGGAGAGAAACCTACCAGTGGGATCTAAATCAGCAACCTTAGGATCCCCAACACAGCATTCTAACACACTGCACAACAGGCCACAACCATCAACCGGCAGGGAACTTTGAGGAAGGGCCTCACAAAGGTGTCCCATTGCAACATCACTAAGCTGACCATGGGGCTTGAAGCTACAACCTTCTAATCACTGACACTGCAGCCTAACCCACCGAGTTAAACACCACCTACTTCGACTAGTGGGAAATTAGCCCATTAACTTGAGGCCTTTTGAACATGTCTCCCAGTACATTGTCTAAAGCGATTAAGGAGCTGTAACAGAATCACCGCAGCCCATATTTAGCCAGTACTTTGGATTCTCAAGAGGTTTCTAGCACCCGCATAAACAATATGTCTAAAAAGGAGAAACCGAAGGCAGCTACTGTCAGGTACAGGAGGCTTTATAACAACCCTGATATCATCTGTACTTACTGTGTGAATGAGACTGTTCAGGGATGGTCGTTTTTGGCTAATTATGAGGGACAAAGTCAAAGTCACACCCATTAAGAATGTTTCACTGTCAACCTGAAAACTCAAGTGAAACATTCACACTTATTCAGCCCAGGACCAGATCAGTGGTGGCTGGAAGCTAAACACAGTAAGAAGAACAAGGTAAGAAGACAATACGTTTTACAAAATCGCAATAGTGAATTTTTCCTAAGAAGACAGAAAATGTATTTTTAAACTACCAGTGTCAGCCAGTTCCTGGAGCAACGGGAGTTTAAGATTTCCTATCTGGAGCCCAACAGTGATATCACTTTGCCAACCTTTGGATTTCAACCAAAAACCTTCTGATCACAGTCCCCCAGTAGCCTACTTGAGATGCTGATCACTTGGACTGGTTTGTAATGTGAAGCTGCATCCTCCTCTGTGGGATTATATCTTTATCCTTTCACACTTTTCCAAAGACAGGTCCACTTCTTTTCCCAAATCCTGGTTCCTCTTACGTCACAGATGCAAAACGGCTTCCAAAAGCGTGACCCTGAGCTTGGGCCGGTGACTTCTCAACCCTGTGAGAAAAGAATAAAACCCAGGCTGGCGATTCCTCTCGGGAGCTGATGGGGGCGTGACCCCGCCAAGAAAAATAAATCAAATCACGCCGTCGCTCTGCAGATACTCCCTGTAGTGCAGACCTTATGAAGCTCAATGTAAATAACACACGACTCGTAAATAGTGTATTTGTTTAATTCACTGGTGGTCACAGGGGTCAAAGCAGCCGTTTTCAGTAGAGCGTGATGTTTATAGAACGTGTGAGAGGTCAAACGGTCCCTTAGAACCCACGTTGGACGGTAATTAATATTTATGTGGCTTTTTATGTGTTTTGACTTTGGGTAGGGTGGGGGGGGCATATGCTTTGAACAAGTTCCAACATCCACATCAAATTAGGAAATATGAATGACGAGCCCTTGGATGTGAGCACATGGAGTAACACTCGGAATCAGATTAAAGTTTGTATCCTGGTATGTCTGAGAGAATTCATTCCGCTGATTTCTCTCTCATTTTATTCTCAGCTAAAATACCATGGTGCACATTTCATAATCTCCTTAAAAGCGCAATTCTGCATTAATTCTTCAGTAAGAACATACAATACATGGCCACATGACTTTCCACTTGATGCTGGAACACTGATGGATTTGCTGCATTCTGGTTGTGTACCGATGATGGGTGATCGGGTCCTTTTCTGTGAGCTTGTGTGGCCGAGCGCTTCACAGCTGAGCTTCTCCCAGATGTTTTGACCTTCACAGTCACTTCACTTGCGGTTGGCTGGAGCAGCTTTAGCAGGGCAGAAATGTGGTGAACTCACTTTTTAGGAAGAAGGCTTCCTTGAAGAAAGGCTTCTTTGAATGTACCAAGTGCATAGTCACTGTGTTCTACTGAACAACAATCACATATTCTGCTGATAATGTTTGTTGCAGGATATTGTGTTACTGTGAGCTTATTTATACATCTGTATCAGCAATGTGTGTGTGTGTGTGGATTAAACAGGAAATTCCTCTGATTAATTGGTGTATCTACATACCTTTGGTCATATAATAGCTTTTTATTTTTTCATCTGTACAAGAACATATTAGTTTTCCATCATGCTCTCCTGTAACACCTACAAAGGTGGTTGAAGCTCCAGGTCAGAGCACAGGGTCAGCTGTCTATCCAGGACCCTTGAAAGGCCCATTTGAGATGTGACTAGTCCGGTATAAAGAGGATTCAAACCAGCGACCTTCCGATCACAAGTACAAAGGTCACACACCTCCCACTCAAAAGAAGGTTGCCAGGAATAGTGGTGAGCAGCCAATCCATCAGGACACACTCACACGTTATCCCCCAAGCTGATATCTGGGAGTGTGGTCTGACTGATCTGCTAAACACTGACAACGCCGGCTGTGCGGGGGAAGGGGGGTACCGAGGAGGGGGGCAGGAAGAATAAAGGCACAGGATGGGGTGGGGCGTTTGCTCAGCCGAAGGACACGTTTCTCAACATACCGTCTTTGTTTTAATCCCGGTTCATGGATTTGGGTGGTCCCTGAACGATGCCTCTCTGTCTACCAGGGTCAGCCTCAGATAGACCCACTCCCAGGGTCAGCCTCAGATAGATCCACTCCCAGGGTCAGCCTCAGATAGACCCACTCCCAGGGTCAGCCTCAGATAGACCCACTCCCAGGGTCAGCTTCAAATGGACCCACTCCCAGGGTCAGCCTCAGATAGACCCACTCCCAGGGTCAGCCTCAGATAGACCCACTCCCAGGGTCAGCCTCAGATAGACCCACTCGGTTTGCCATGGCCCTCGCGGGCTCTACACAAGGGTGGTGTATGGTTCTGTGGGTTTAGATGCTGGTTTTGGGATCAGAAAGTGGTGGGTTTAAAACCCAGGGTTAGCATAATCATTTCACTGTTATTCTCTTGCCCTCCTCTGCCCCCAGGTGCTCTGGTAACTGTTTGCCTGCGTTTCCTCCATAGTGGACATTGCTTGTGATAAATGATTCACAGCTGGTGGTTCTCGTGTTGAAACCTTTGACCTTAAAAGCAGATAAGTGTGCCCCTTTCCTAAGTGCTTCTCATCCAGGAGAACACTTAGAAATAATTCAATAAATGTAATCACAACAATTACAAGAATAAAACATTATTAATTGAGTTGGCAAGACCTTTAAGAGTCTGCCTGGTGCAATAAATCATTTCCATTTAGCTGGTTCAGGTCAAACTGCTTTACTTGACCTGTGGAGTCCTTTTTTTTTATTTGCGAGAAGGTGACCACAGCATGCACACTTGTCACATCTAACTCATGTAGTCAAATCATGTGAAACGGCTACTTTAACACAAACAGGAGCTAAGACCTTGCTGATAGGTCATCTGTGTACCTGACAGTACCTGCAGTTGTTGAACATCAGAACGACCAACATGAACAGACTTAGGGAATAACCCAGGATGTTCCTCCAACCCATTGCACACTCCCAAAATCTTAAACCACAAAACTTCAAACCCCTGGGCTCTAGCGGGTGGGTGGTCCTCAAGGGCCACAGTGATTACTAGTCCTCACTCAGCTCTTTTGGAAGTCTTGTGTGACTCAGTGAGTGAGGATGTTGAGTCTGCGATCAGAAGGTCACTGGTTTAAAGCCTGGAGTGGTTCCAGTTTTAGGACCCTGAGCAAGGTCCTCAACCCCCATTTGAAAGCAGGAACTGTCTGGACTTTCCCTAATAAAACAGTGTGGATAAAAGTCTCTGCTAAATGTAACTCAAGCACACCATTATATGGATAGTAAATCTGGTTAGCTGGCATTTTACATTACAGGTCTAGTGTTAATTTGTGTATGTGTAATGCTCTCAGAATGAGGAGTTATCATCCAGGCCCCTGCCCCATTCACTCCATCTCCCCCTATTGTGATAATCTGGTCAAGATGTTTTCAGCCAGAGAATAAACTATCAGCCAGTCAGTGCTGCATGGTTATCTGTTTAGCTGTGAATTCCATCTGTTACACAGATACATTAAATCTTATGTTAATGAATCACACGTTTGCTTGCTGTTGTGTAAATAAACAATAGTAATTATTAATTCTGAGCAAACTTTATAAATGATTATACACCCAGATCTTCTAATGTTATCTAAACTGCACCCAATGGCCAGTTTATACATGAAAGATTTACAGGAGGAGCAGTTGATCTGGTAGGTTGTGACCACACAACCTCCTGGCGTAAATGTGGTAACCCACACTCTAACTGCTGCTGGTACAACCAACTTCTTGCCACTTTTCTTGAAAAAACACATTTTTAACATGGAAAGATATTGTCGGAAGTCTCAGAAATCCACTGTTTGTCAAATGCAAAACACCAGTTTGATTTGAACCTGCAACCCTGGGGTTGTGGGGATACTGGGCCATCAAAAAATCACTGAATTGAACACGTAAGAAACTGATTTGATATTGTAATGATAATATCGTTGATATTCATCAATGGGCCATAGCATAGTCAGCTGCCCTTTGCGTTTAACACTGAGAAGTGCGATAATCGTGGTGCGTAGGATATTAGAGCAGCTTTTTGCCTGACAACTACGGTTCTCATTTTCAACCCATTTAGCAGTTGCTTAGTAACCATGAGGGAAAGTCTCCCCAAAGTGAAGAGCTCCTTTTCTGAGCATCGCACTGACACCCAGCAGGCGAGCCATGCAGGTTTTGGGTCTCATTTTGGATGTTTTTACGCCTAACAGGCAGCATTCCAGTCTTATGGAAGTTCAGGAATGGGCCCTACTGCGCGATCATGTTTATCAATACCAAAAATGCAAAGAACATACTTGTGTTCTTGCCAAAAGCGTTCTTGCTAAGTTGCCGCCCATGAACGAACTGGGATGCAATGAATCATGGGATTGTTCTCGTTGGAGAGAATGGTACCGATGTATCCTTGATATCTGGTGCTGGGCAAGACTTCCGGGGATTTTTTTTTTTTATCAACCTCCAGACTTCTATTCTTGCGAATTAAACTGTACTTCGGCAATGGAACATGTTGTCTATTAGGTACGCAAGAATACAAGAATGGTCAAGTATGCAAACTGATAAACACCTCTAGGCTAGCATTGAAATCCAGGGAGGACATTGGTTGGCCAGCAGTCGGCTGAAGCACTTGCAAGGGCAGGTTTGTTGTTGCTCTCAAAAAGTCACGTTGCCCCCCAACTAAATAAATAAATAAACAGCCAGCCAGTTCAGTCTGTAGATTGTAGCTAGCTAGCTGGTTAGCATCACACACTGCTTCAGCACCTCCTAAATAAGGAAGGCATGTCTTTAGTGTGCAGCCAAGAGGCACCCCCCAACCCTCAGGGGCTCCATGAAAATACATGGTGTGAACCTGCAGCTGCACTCCTGAACCTGTATGTGTATCAGTGAGCATTCATTGGCACAGTGCACGAAGATGGAAGCTTCTAGAACAAGGCTATTCAACTCAGAGCCCGGCTGATTTTCCAGCCTTCCTTCACCTGTGAGCCAGGTGTGAAGCCTCTGACCAATCAGAATCAGTGATTATTAAACTAACTACCTTGGAGAACTGAAAACAAGGCCTGGATTTGGAATGAGGACCTGAGTTGAATAGCCCTGTTCTAGAAAATTCTGGATGAATGATCTTAAAAAGGTCTTTACATTTCCATCAGGGCAATCAGCTGTGGCTAAAGTTGATACAGGACTGGCGAGCTCACTTCCTGTCTGACAGGGTGTCCACGTCCTGTCTAATCAGTTTAATAGCTTCACCATGTTGACATTATTGAACCTTTGTATAAACTAACCTATATAGCTGCACAAATGAAGTGAGGGGAATATACTGACACAGAATGTACTGGGAAATGAGTTTTAAAAGGTGAGGTAAATGGATTGTAAAAAGAAATATGGATACCGCATTTGTTGGGGGTGGCAACAAACCAATAACAGCCTGCAAACAGTAAACATGTTTATGCGAAGGAGCAGAACTCACGCCTCAAAAACACCTGGGCTACGTTTGGTAGATTTTACCCAACAACACACTTTCCTTTCAAGCATTATAAACGGTCTATTCAAAATATATGTGCGTGTATATATTTGGGTTGGATGATAAACGTTAAACAGTTAACACATTTGTAAGAAAAACACGGATATTGCACAATTACACGCACATTTAAGGGGAATTTCGCGATTACATCAAACTGTGACTGAAGTGAAAAACCACATCAGGCTTCATCGCCGACCAAGAGCAGCGCAAACCGAGCGTGTTAGAAGATGACAGCTGCTTTCTCAACACACGGCGCCCAATAAGTTTCCTGTTTTTGAAAATATAGTATATTTTATTTTTTTATGTCGCCCGGGAGCGGACGAGTTATAAGGTGTAACTTTGCGTATCTATTCGAAGTCGTAAAGCTAAGTTACATTTAAAACATCTAAACAGATTAAGGAGCGATATGTAATTTCCTGCCTACTGTAGACAAGTACAATAATACTCGGTCTTTGCCATTGGAGTTATTTTTACTCAACACAATTGTTGCCTTTTCCCATTTATGTAGGACAAAACGTGTAGGCTATGCAAGATGGATGGATGGATAGATGGGTGTTTATTTAGTCAAAGTAATTCATATATGATTTAATCAATAAAAATGCAGTACTTCGCCGTCATTATTAATTAGGAATGGCGATATATAATATGTCGAAGAAAACAAAACAAAAACTGCACTATAGGTTAAATATAAAATGTTTGATGGATTTCAGGATGTTTATATTTTATCAGCCTGTCAAAGCTTTACTTTTTTAGTGCAGCAGCGCTGTTCAAATGTTGTGCTGATTAGATTAATGGTTGCAATTCAATTCTGGATTGTATTGAAACGGTATGTAGCTTGGTGTTTAGCTCTGTGGGTTCGGGATCGGTGCCGGGAAGGTCATGAGTTCAAATCCCGTGGCTGGCGGGGTAATCACTGCTGTCTTTGAATAACGGTCCTGATTTCGGATACTGTGTATGAAGAAATATGACGTGCTTATGCCACTTATTCTAGAACTGAGCAGTATAATTTAATTTTCCCATAGATGTCATAGATTTTTCATCAAAATATTAAGTACAAAAATAATTTCATTTATACAGTGAAAATCAATATCCATCCATCCATCTTCCAAATGCTTACATGTAAATATTTTACATGTACAAATTTTGACACACGATTGGTGTGTTGGAAACTATAGTCAACATGGTAATTAAGTTGCCTTCTGATGCTTTGGCAGTTTAAAATCTATCGAACTGAAGATTCTGCATATTTCCTTTGCATACGCATTTAAACATATTTACATAAAAACGCGTTTGAATATCTCACGAAGTGCGACGTGAGTAATATGTGTACAGAGTGATCATTATGCTGACCTACTTATTGACCTGGTAAGTTAACAATTTGACTTTCACCCTAAACGAGCTCGACGTCTTTAAGAGACTCGGACTGTATCATTTGAAGGCCGTGGGTGAGCATCAGTTTAAAAGCACTTCTAACGCCCACGCTGCGCTGAAACAGATACTTCTAAGTGGGGTTTTATAGTGACCGACAGTCATATTTAAAACGCAGAGCCCAACAAGGGTTGTACTTAAAAGGATGACATGGGATTTATGGTTTAATAAAGTACCTCCTCCCCCTCTTTTTTGCTGTAAAACTGGAGGGTCCTGACGGGACTGGGAGAGCGCTGCCGGACCGGTTAGAAAGAAACAGCTTCGCGGCAGCATCTCTCCCCTGTTACTGGCAGATCGCTGGAGGTAAGACCGATTTGGTTTAATTTTAAACAATCGCAACTTAACAGTTACTTATAAATGCGTATAAGGGGTATTTCATAATTAGAACCGCGCTGTTTGATGCGGCCGTGCGATTTTACGTCCCTTTTGCAGCATGCAAATCCGTATTGTTTCCACCCTGTGGTGAAAAATAAAAACATCAGTATTAATAGTTTATTGCAAAAAATGATAGGTTAGCATCCTTGTTTCCCCGGCTTGCATCATTTTCATTTGAGGGGGCGCAGTTTTCCGACCCCCGATCCCACGTCGCCTTAGATCCCTTTTAGATACATTCTGTCATGAACTAGGCTTAGTTAAAAAATAACTTAAGTTTGGATTAGTAGTTCGGTTGTCCGCCGGTACGGGAGCCGGGCAGCGCTGCGGTGCATTCGGCATCGCATGTAGGCGACGCTGGGGACCTTTATTATTACACGGAAAGTCACACGTTTTTTAAAGGAGATGGTGGAGAAATTGGGTCGGTACCGTTGGTCCGGATGGGGATCATTCCCTGTGCACGGCAGTACAGAAGGTCCGATTTATAAAGGATGTTTAATTTTCATTAAAGTAACCGTCGATGCATGCCTCCCCCGGGTATGAACGTCGCTGTCAGCCAAACGACAGCACGGATGAGGGAAGGGAGATTAGACGGCGAGCAAAGGCTCCGAAAGCCGGTCCGTAAAGCCTCGACCGTGAGGAGGCGATGATGTGACTTATGTGGGCGATCAGACCGCAAGACCACGCAGATCGCATTTAATGCGTGAGATATAGGGAATCAAACGCCGCTCCTCCGGCGCGATCATTTATATGTTTACCTGATGCACCCAAACTGTGGCTTTTCTGTCCTCTATGGCTTGTTTTCTGCTTTAACATCTTTCATAGCAGTTCTTTGCTATGTCCTTCATGGTCTTAAATATATTAAATAAATAATATGTTAATGTAGAGGTGAAGAGATTCCCGTGACTGAACGGGGTCTGTGCTGGTATTGGGCGCCTTTGTAGAGTATTTTCTTCCACCAATGAAAGTATTTTTCTGACATTATTCACCATCTAATAGGCTCTTTTCTGCAGCAGACTGACTTTGTTTTTTTTTATTAATGTTTATCTGCTCCTCAATGTGTTTATCTGAGCAGGAGTGTTTTTAAAAAGGAACAAACTGTATTCCTAGTTAGGTTGTTCAAACCTTATGGTTTTATGTGTCCAGAACCTACCCCGTTTTAATAGCAGGTATTTTACCATGCTGGAAGCTGGTGTCTATTTGTCCACAGAAAGAGACACTATGTCAAGGTGATTCCTGACTGCTTTACAGCAATCCTATAAAAGTTCTCCCATAAAAGGTCTACGGTGACAGGTCTGCCTTTCCAGAAATGTATTCCATAAAAACTCATACGGTAAACTGTAGTGGACATCGCATGTTTAGGAAAACGAATAGCAGGTATAGCATTAATTGTGACGTGTCACTGCAAGGCTGCTCCTGCGTAGCTTGACCAGTCTGTTTAAAATACACGCCGATAGAGGCTCTGAAGCCCTGAATTGTGTCTCTGTCTTTTGATAAACACTCCCCCTTTGACTTCAACTCGAAAACGACTCCATTCAGGAGATTCAGGCCAAAAGTCACCATCACAAATCCCGATTGCTTATAATGAAGTCTTTCATTTTGAAAACCGCAAGTTTAGTCCTTCCAGTACTGCATTTTAGGTCAATGTGATGGTGTCATTCAACGACTGAGTCATTTGTGAAGCTATCTCATTTGGAGACGGTGAAAAATGGCATGTACTTTGTGTTTGGGAGACGGAATGCAGTATTGGACAGGAGGACGGACTTGGTCCTGGGTAGGTCCTGGAAGGTGGCTCGCCTGAGAGGGATCGACATGTGGGAAATGCATGGGGGACGGACTGTCCGCTCGAACTGGGAGAACTTTACTGGACCTTCAAAACTGTAAAGTTTTCTGATTATTTAGCTGATGCCTTTGTTGTGAGGTTCATAATTGCCTGTTTGGAATGTTTGTTTGATTCAGCGACTTGTTGATTTTGATCATTTTTCTTCACATATTTAAAGTAATGCTTTTCATCTCTTGCAGTAGCCTGATGTACAAACATGTCCCTCTGCTTATCTTCACGCTTCTTTCAAACATCTGCCTGTTTGATTAAGAACTTACCAAAAATATGCTGAGTTCTCCTTAGGATGAGGAATAAAAACTGAATATGCTCTTTGGGGGGGTGAATATGCTCTTTGACGTTTACTTGCTTGACAGGTCCTTCAGCGTTCCTGGTCATCGTAAATCTTATTGGGAAGAGTTTTGCTGAGATGATCACTTTAGATTTTTTTTATTTTTTGAATGCTATGAGATCCACAACTGTCCACCTGTCCAAAAGTTGTAGTTTTCAACCCCAATCATATCTGGATCTTACTTAGATGAACTGGAAATTAAGCAGTTGAAATACTTATTGATAAAAGCTGCTATGGACCACATTGCCCTGGGACTGGCTTGGCTTGAGTATGGACTGAAATGAATGTGGACTGGTCTGCATCTGAAATGGACTGAAATGAGTCTGGACTGGAATAAGTCTGGATTGGTCTGTGTTAGAACAGGACTGAGTCTGGACTGGACTGGGTTTGGAAAGTCTGGAGTAGTTGGCAGAGGTTGAGGTCACACTTTCACACCCTCTAACCCAAGGGTGACCCAGCAGCCGGGCCACGCTGTTTGTTTTTGCTCTGAGTGTCACTCCAGCCGCCAGGGTGCGCATCACTCTCGAGGAAACGTCTGGGCTACGTTGGGAAGAGGAGCACACTCTATTGGGGCAGCGACTCTCCTGTGAAGCCTCACGGTCGGCCGTGATCCCTGGAGAGTCACATCCAGTGAGTGCCAGGGAATGCCGGGGTGTGTCTCCAGGCACGGGAATTCACAGACAGCGCCGTGATGCGCTCGGCGGGAACTGGAGCGACGTCGGACCTGCGTTCCACAGGACGGGAGTCACAGGTTGACGGCATCCTCCTGCTTTGTGGTTATTTCCAGATGCCTGCTCAGAATCACAGGAGTATCACGTCGATTATAAACGCCTCTCGGCGGACTCGTGGAGTGCCATTCCCCATCCCCTCTGGCCCTTTAAGTGCGTCCTGCCCTCGGCGTGAGCTTTTTGGGTCTTTTTCCTGTTTTTTTTTTTCGGAAAATGAGGGATTGCCTTTTTTTTCCATCTCCTACCTTTTGACGGATACTTCCCGGAGTCACAGTGTGTTCATACTAAAGTTTGCTGTCGTGGAAACAGGGATGGCGTGATAGAGGAGTGCTTCTGAGTTTTTTTTTTTTTTTTTGTTATTTTTGGTGTCTGTTCAAACCATGGGTACTTGTGACTTATTAGATGTTGTTTTGCTTTTAAGAGCTGAGTTTCTTCCTTTCAGAAAAGTATTTGGATGTTTATCTTTTAAGAGTACAAGCTCAGGACTGGGGTGGGTGGAGAAGATGGATGCCAGTTATCTATCTTTTTTTATTTTATCTTTTTAAAATGTATCTATTTTTCATGTGAATGAAACCTGACCACAGACACTAGGGGGCGATGTAGAGTGCGTATAGAGGCGGGGGGTACCGGTGACCCTGGAGGTGTGAGGTGACGGTGCACTTTTTCATTCGCCAGGCATATAGGTCATATGGTGAGCTCTCAGCCAATGGCCTGGCATGTAACATATGACTTCTGCGGTCCCTCTCACCAATGGATGGCTCCATTAAGCACAGCTGAAGCATTCGGGTGAAGAGAAGCCATAGCTTGCATCTGAGGGAAATCTCTGCCACTTACGACATTATGGGGGGGTGAATGTGTGGTGATGGATGACCGCAGTTAAAGCTGTTTCCTTCCCCTTGCTCATTCATCCATCGATAATAACTTAAGCCATTAAGTTTCACAGCCGCCTGTGATTTCTGTACATAATAAGGTTTTCATGCACACTTTCTGCAAAACCTCAATGCATAATTGAAACGGTATATATATATATATTTTTCTCTTTCCTTCCCTGAAATGTTCTTCTCCATCGCTGTTGTCTTCAGACCTTGCCGTCTTCGCGTTGTTTTTTTCCCCCCTTTAAGGCTTGCGATTGCGCCAGCATGTAGCTGATAGGCGACTTTAAGATGCAGCGGAGAACGAAACTCCACCTAAGTCTCCCAAGATAAACAGCCCTGCGTTTATAAAAACGCTTAAGCAAGCTGAAGGAGGCCTTTTTTTGTGGGCTAGGTATGCCTCCCGGAGACGACAGACCCTTCCTAGCCTGAGCTCTGCTATTGTGTGGAGATCAGCGTTCCAGTCGCTACGAGTGTGGAAATATACAGCGTTAATCCATGCTGTGCATTTTGGTCTAGAGTGCAGGCTATTTCTGTTTTCCTGCCTTTTTTGATTATTCGTTTTGTATCACCGACGTTTCTGGTGTCTGGGGGAAACTGCAAGACAGATTCCTACTCCCCCTCCCCCCCCATCCCATGGTCCCATCCTGGGACTGGGCTTGGGGCAGTTTCTTGCTGGATGCCTTGAAGTTGGGTTAAGCTCATTTGATCATTCCGCAGCCCCACACAAAGACCCCCACACATGCACAAGCATGTTTTCAGTCATCGTTCAGCTCATTAAACGAGTACTGGGTGGGAAACGGACCCCCCCCTCTGCGTAGACGTTTGGGGGTATGGCAGGGGGCTGCCCAGCTGGGGGGAGACTGAGTTATTTTGCCTCAGCTGTGTACTGTCAGAGTGTTCTGTTTCATTTCACTCCCAGTGATGTCATTCCTGAGACTTATGACTACCAAAGTCACCTCTTTTCTTGTTTGTTTTTCCCCCAGCCAAACCAGCCCATTTATTTCTGTGCGTTTGGGTCGCACCGGTGCCGTCCTGGGACCTGAATTATTCTCTCAACAGGCCTTTTAGTTTGCAGTTCCTGCTATCGCATGGTTCTCCTTGTCGCCCTATACAGAGACTGTCTTGAGGTCCTCGCTTTTGGGGACAGCTGTCACCTCGTTGACGCGTTTCCCCAAAAGGACGGCCGTGCGCCTCTCTGCCCAACCCAGGAAACTGGCTTCTGGGGACAGGCAGTCGGGGCCCGAGGCGGATGTGTGGCTTATGCTAAGATGTTAAGTCCCAGTCGCCCCCTGGGACCGATCTTTATGTGTTTTATTTCTTTATTTTGCTACGGCTCGGGGCGTGTGGGGGGGGTGTGGGTGTGATATGTTCTGTGATGTCTGGGGGGGGCTGCTGACCTGATTACTTTATCTCTGTGAGGTTGAAACTTCAATAAGATGTCTGCTGTCTGAGAGTCTAGTACTGTATTGTCATTTTCGTTTGTGCATCTCTCAGACTATATTAGCACAGATGCTTGTGGCAGCTAGCACACTAAGCAAGCAGTGTGGCAGCTAGCACACTAAGCAAGCAGTGTGGCAGCTAGCACACTAAGCAAGCAGTGTGGCAGCTAGCACACTA
>JABFEA020000085.1:15292619-15306130 GCA_019775915.2 Cyphomyrus plagiostoma
TTTTTTATAAATAAATTCCTTTTTTTTTTTGTGGCCATTTTTGCCAAATTTTGGGGTTGTTTACAATTTTTAATAACCATTAGCCGGGTAAACAGCTTATAACCCCCCCCCCCCCCCCCCCGACACGTAGACAAGAGCTCTCCCTGTCGCTATAAACGTGATGTCACTTGGTCCCTGACACAGGGTTGGTTGTCTCTGTGTTTCAGATCACCTCAGCCTGCGCCGAACAGAACGGCTCAGACGAGACTCCGGGATCCCTCAATCAGCCCCATGGGAGCCTTCAGAAAGGATTAATGCAGACTTGTGTCCGGCGTGTACGAAACGGCCGCCCTTTGGAAGTGAGAATCAGCGGAATTTGATGAGCCGCGAGAGGAGCCCTCGTCGCTGACCATCAGTGGAGAGAGGATCGATCGCTCGTTCACCTGGCTTGATGTACACGTTTCTGGGCAGCACTCCGAGGAGAGCCGACCACGCAATTCGAGACGGCTGCCGGGGAAAGACAGTCAAGCATGCCCACAGAAACACTACAGACAGATAGCATGGTCAAGCCCACGGGCCAGGCCACTGCCTACGCCTCGGCCGTGCCTCTCCGCATCCTTAATAAGGGGCCAGACTACTTCCGTCGGCAGGCGGAGCCCAACCCCAAGCGGCTGAGCGCGGTGGAGCGGCTGGAAGCCGACAAGGCCAAGTACGTCAAGAGCCAGGAAGTGATCAACGCCAAGCAGGAGCCCGTCAAGCCAGCCGTGCTGCCCAAACCCGTGTGCCCCATCACCAGGCGGGCGTGCAGCAGCCCTGCCCTGAAGGCCTCCAACAACAATTCCAAGTCCGACACCTGCGTCAAGAGGGAGAACCTCAACCTAGAGATCCTCAAGAACATCTTGAACAGCTCTGAGACCTCGTCCACGGGGACAGCACACAAGGCGGAGCTCCACCGGCGCTCTTTCGCCGAGTCCCTGAAGGTCTTCCCCTCCCAAGGTGCCTCGAGTCCCCACGGCAGCAACCTGAACATCAGCAGGCGTTTCTTTGAGGAACGGTCCAGTGACTCATCACTCCACGTGTCTCACAGCTCGTCAGACATCCGGAGGATATGCAATGGCAAGCCTGTGAGGGCCACGCCGAGTAGCAGCTCTGCCCCGCCCTTGCCGCCAAAGCCCAGCCTACTGGCCACCAACACCCTCAAATCCCCCGACGGTGAGACCGTGGAACCGGGAAGTGCAGTCACCCGGAGACCCTCCCTGCACAGATCCAAATCTGACCTCAGCGACAGGTATGCCCGGGCTGGCGCTGACGTCGAGCGCTTCTTCAACTACTGCGGACTGGATCCCGAGGAGCTTGAAAACTTCGGCGTGGAGAACTTCACCCGGGCCAACTCGGACATCATCTCACTGAACTTCCGCAGTGCGAGCATGATCAGCTCTGACTGCGAACAGTCGCGGCACAGCAACGACGACCTGACGGACGAGGAGGAGGCCAACGAGCGCGTGCCCTACGGCATATCAGCCGTGGAGAGGAATGCCCGGGTCATCAAGTGGCTGTACAGCATCAAGCAAGCCAGGGAATCGCAGAAGGTCTCTCATGTTTGAGGGAAAGCTCACCTTCTCCGCCTTCTCCACCTGTTTTTGGCGCTCTGCGTCGTCTCTGAATCTGAGTCCATCAGTTCCTATGCGTCCGACACGTGACCATCTTAGCACCTGCATGCTTCTCGAACATGCGACCTCACCTGGCATCTAGTCAAAGACGCAAACCTACGCAAACAAAGAAATCGACTTTGCGACGGCCGCCCTTTCCGAGCCCTCCCGCTTGAAATACAGCATTCCTGTCGACGTCAGCTAGCTGATGACCTTGGCGCGACGTCACGTTGCGTCGCGCCGTGCCCATGTGGATCGCGTAGCCATATCAGTGAGAAATCTAAAGAACGCTGCTTCCATGTGAGCAGAAGCAGTCACGTTGTATGTATACACACCCGCGGGCCGTAGGCGCATGTTATGGCCCACGATAGCTGTACTTTCAGAGCCACCTCACTTTCCATTGCGCTGTCGGGTTTTGCACTGGTGATGTGGTGCAGACAGTATTGTAATATCACGAGCCTCATGTAATTTGCTTCCATATAGTTTCATCAGCTGTGATGTTTTCTCTGACAGCACATTTTCGTGGTACTATAAAGACTTAACCGAATTTGTTGAGTGGCTGCCATTTTTAGCATCTATGTGTCAGATGGCAGAGCTGCTCCACTTTTCATCAGCGAATTATTTTTCTTTCCTGTAAATGCTGTAAGGATATGTAAATAAATTCAAAGTTGTTACGAGATCTGTAAAGAAGAATGATCTGCTATGCTAATAAATAGCTCTTGAGGCAATTATTTTATGCTTTGTCTTTGCATTGCAAGAGTTTGTTATTCTGTCTAATGAAACAAAAGAAACATCTATAAAAGCTAATATGATGTTGATGTTTAGGTCTCTGCGAAGTCTCTAACATCTCAGTAGAAATCATAAGGTGACATGCTGTGATCTGGAACTCCTAACCAGTGTAAAATGAGGTCAGCGCAGGGTGTCTGTTCTCCTGTCAGACGGCTGTTAGAATCCCATGAGCAGATGGACAGTGGCAGGTCAGCTCAGTGGAATTTGCCACCACTCTAACCACCAAGCCCCCTGTTGGCCACAAACAGTCACTGTACTATTTTATAAACATGATCCTTAATTAGGAGACACTGTAGCTTCTGAAGCAAAGCAGCTCCTTGGTCAGCTTTCCCTCCATCCAAACTCAGTCTTATCACATCTCCTGATGCTAATTTCACATTTCATCTGGGCACAGGCACCACTGTCTTTGGAAGAAAGAGAACCTGAACCTGCTCATGTGGCAGGTGATACCTCAGCACCACACCAGTCCAAATGGACCAGCGTGCAAATCCTGCCACCAACCCCCAAGGTTTTTCCCCTGTAAATTGGAGGACCTCCCTATAGGGCTGGATGTAGATTAACATCATAACCTGCAATTGCTTCCTCCTGGCTAAGGGCCCAATGAAGTAGAATCACTATGGGCTTTCATGGGATTTGAACCAGAAACCTTCCAGTTACTGGCATAGATCCTTAGCCTCAGAGCTACCACTCTACCCACATGATGCAGGGAGGTGAAAAAATGGCAGTGAACCTTTTCGATGTGAAACCAGACCTGTCAGAGCAAGTAGACTATATCTGTCAGGCATTAAACTTTGATGAAGTAATCATCAGTTACTGTAATTGATCTGAAGATGCAGGTGACATCATGCAACTGGGCTGTGCTTCAGTAGAAAAATGAGCTGTAGATGGAGACCAGCTGAAGTTGTATCTGGTGGAGTTTCTGTATTTCTTGAGGTGCAGACATTTAAAAATGACTGAAAAAGGCTTGACAATTCTTCTCTTGAGTAAAAATCCATGGATTAAAAACTGCACACGCCACGCTAGATGTAGGCGATGTTTGCCGGTCAGCACCATGGGGAGGACCTGTTCATTTATCTCCATCGCTTCTGATAATTGGCCGGCGTCTCCTAGCACTAAATGAGGCAGCCAATACCGCGGCGCTCCTGGGAGATGGGTGGGGTCTTCTTACCCTACTTTATTATTAATGCAGACTTTGAATACAACTTTTGTAGGTGCAGGAGGCAAAAAGAGAAGTTTTCAACAAATCAGAATTTTTCATCTAAGAAGACGTACATTTCAGTCAATGCTTGATGCACAAAACATCAATTTACTTGGAATACATTTGCAGAGATATCTTTAAATACTCAAACAAATAATGTCCAAATGTTCAATCAGCTCGATGTTGAACTTTACATTGTGTCTATGTGAGATGATATTGATGATAACCACAATTAGCTAAATGCACCTTGGCTAAGATTTTGACCCTTGAGTACAATAGACAGTCCTGCAAATCCTCGAGCATCACCGCCGTTCCTGCTATCACGGACAGCCACGTTGTGGAGCACTGTTACAATGCCGCAGAGATGTTCAAAGCCGTTTGGAATATCGTTTGAGGGCCGGTGTGGAGCTGACACAGTGACCCAATTCCAGGACCCAGCAGACTCCTAGATCTGGAGAAAATGACGCAACTTGTACAGTGTGACATTCCTGGCTGTAGAAAAGCCAACGGCCGACAACTTTCCTGAGGAATTTCAAGCATCTCAAGTGTCCTAAAGACAAACAGGGCCAGACATTTAATAAATGTTTCAGTTTTAATACCTTGTTGCTGAGATATTGTGCCAGACCTGCAGTGGGAGAGAATCACAGCTCTCTATGGCTGGTCTTTAGTTTCTCTATCTGCTTGTTTTGCATGAAGGTCACCCAGTGGAGTTCAGGGTCGCAGTTTCACATTAGTCCCGTTATCGACCAGCAGTCAGCTGATGATTGAAAACAACCGGTATAGAGATACTCGTATAAAAACCTGATTTTATACATTATAAAAGGACAAACTGACATAGAGGTGAGACCCAAGGGAAGCAGCTGTCATGCGTGCGTTTCGAGTTAAAGTGAACTATTCTGAGGAGGGATATAGGGTCAGAATGCATGTAGACCTTTATATATATAGTCTATATATATTCTAAAAGAAGGGATTTTAATCTGCAGCATCACTTTCCTGCAGCAGCTTTTAAAATGTCCCTGTTTATTCAAGGTGCGCTGGTTTCTGATTAGCATTTCTGATCTCATTTCGCACTCACATGTTTATTTGCTAAATAAATTACCAATCCCTGACCAGCATAAGCGGCCAGAAAATGGATGGATTATTGACTTTTCTCTGATGTAATTTATTGTTTAAGACAGAATAGTGTTTCCTTTATTCTATTATGTGCAGGCGTATAAGTTAATCGCTGTCGTCCATCAGCGGTTTGTCTTATCGAGTTACAGGCACTGGTGAAAATCCACATGTGACCCTTGTGGTTCAGCCAGCAGTCATCTTTCATGCAGATAATGATGAGGACATGGAGGAGAAGCATACGGTTTAATATTACCAACGTCATGAAGCGGAAGCATTAAAAACATCATAGCCGCAACAGCTACGGAGAAACGATCTTTACTGAAAATGCATTCCTAATCATTACAAGCAATTAACTAATTGGAGAATATAGACACAGACCACATTTACCACAATTAAATGACATTTATTACAATGGAGTCACAGTGAACGTTACACAGATATTACATTCCTACTTCACAGAATATGAGGAAATCTTTAAAAAGTATGTAATTCATGTCTCAGAGTCCCTGCTTCCCCCAAACGGGGTGTTTAGATCTCTGAGCTGATGTTCTCCTGGGGAGCACTGCAGATCTGTGCTCACGTCTCGTCCCACTCCGAGGGATGTTGCGTTTCGTTCCCGGTGGCGTGAGGCAGTCGTGGATTCCTGCTGGCTGTCCTCTTGTGTCTGTTGGAAAACAGATGATTTTGGACTCCTCTCTGCGGTGCGTGGGTCCAGGCCGTGACGCTGGGTACAGGCGGGGGCGCGCGTGTTGTTTCCAGGCCCCCCTATTTCACACCATGTGTTTCAAAAACTGAACAAGTAGCTCACAAGTATAGTCAGAAGATCATCGTTAATTAGCGAATATGCTACTTCAGCATCTCCTAAATATGGAACTTGTTAATATTTAGTGCAGTGACTGTTTGTAGCCAACAGGGGGCAGATGTGAGGTTTGAGTGCTGGTAAAAGCCACCTTTGGGCTCAATGGGAAGCCTTAGGCCTGGTGTGTGTCTTCCAGCTTTACAGATAAAATGAGTCATCCTCCACACAGACATGGTATTCATGTAAGCTGGTCACACATCATATGTTCCTTGGATTTACTGGATTTATTCTGAAAGACTTTTAATTATGATCATTGCCAATCAATTATAACACTGATGTGTGTGTGTTAAGATAATTGTGATATTTATGCAGTATCTCTATATGTACAGGACTGTCTTAACAGATCTTTATCGTGTCTGAATTCAGATGCAGTGAAGAATGATTGATCCCCAGACTCCAGCAATAGGTCAAGAGTAAGAAAAGGGACACGCAGACCACTACTAGCCATGAGTTCTACCTGGACGGTCCTCATCCCGTTCCTGATACTGATTCCGGATCTCCACTAGGGGGCAGCTTGTGCGGTGAGATTTTTTTTGCTCAATGGCAGCAACCTTAACCACTAACTGTAATCACCCGTAGACCTCAGCAAAGCTCACGGGATTGATTCGAAATACATCTGCTGCCTTCATAAGTAGATTTCCTCACAGATTTCTTGCTAAATATTTCTAAATACAATGTGGCTGCATACTGTGCCGTTCTCAGCATTAGCTTGTCTTTTTGTTGTGGGTGTGTGTGGCTCGGCATCCTAACCAGATGTGTGTTACAGGGGTTGCTAGTTCAAATCCCAAGGCTGGCAGGGACTGGCTCATCCTGCTTTCTCAGTTGTGTGTCTGAAATATCTGCTAAATAAATGTTAGTATGATTATTTGCCTGCGGGGGAGTCAGGAATGGACCCCTGTGAAAAATAACATCATAATCTGCATGTCATCAATGATCACATTCTGGTGAATTCTTATTTGATCCAAAACCTTTAAATACAAAGAAAGAGGTGATTGTTTCTGTTCCAAAATATTAATGTTCTATATTCTAGTCCAATCACAAAGTTTACCCAAGTTCCCCTTCTGGGAAGTTTTTCTACGTGCATTGACTGGGTGCAAACAGCAAAAAACAAAAAACTATAGAGTAGCACCCTTTACCTCAGGGCTGGGAGCCGACTGGGACACTGGAAAGTTGGGCTTGAACCCAACAGGCCTGGCACCGCTTATGAACTCATGGCTTCCTAAAACTGAATGCATGTATGGGCCCCACGTACGCCACTGCAGAGTATACATGATTCGGTAACTGAACCAGGCTGTCCAATGAGATCAGGAGGGAAACTGCAGAACCCATACCCAATGAGAGCCCGGTGTGGGTGACTGTGCATTAAGACGCTATGCTTGTGATCAGAAGGTTGTTGGTTCATATCCCGTTGTCAGCTATGTAATGTCATTATTGGACCCTTGAATAACACCCTTAAGAAATGTATGTTGGATAACAGTGTCTGTTAAATAAAAGTAAATTTCTGTCCCCCATTACAGCATTAAGCTTTCCTGCACTGGCACCATGGAACCATGCCAAACCCAAATGGAAAGTAGCAGAACAGCTGTATACACTATACAGCCCGAGTGTCTTTTTCCAAAGGATCTGCTTCTCCCTCCTCAGTTAATGAATTCAGGTTTAGCAGTCTGCTTGTGGATCAGACACCAGGGAACCTGGAATCTGGACCGAAAGGTCCTGTTTTTAATGACTGTGGTACCTTCACCCTGAGCAAAGTGCCCCAGTACCTCCCACTGCTGTGGCAGACGCAGGTCACGCCCTGCGGTCCAGGTCCTCCACGCAAAGGCTTCTGCAGTGAGCTTTGTCTGAATGCCTATTAATATTGACTAAAGGAACACAAATGTCACACCTTGTTAACACTGTGCTGCTGCTGTTTTTCTAGTCCTTTTGCAGTTGTACTCATTGACTTTGTTTACTCAGTAAAACTTCCATTGAACGGTGATGTAATGCGACCAAGAAGCTGGACAGAAACATGGATTCCCTGCCTTTTATTTATTTACGTTGCCCATCGAGGCAACAGCACTATCTGGACTGAGCGCCTCACAGTTAGAGATCCGAGGGCTTGTTTTGATATTGCTCTTTCAGCACGTGCTGAAATCCATCCTGCTTCTTAAGTTCTCCACAAATAAGGAAAGTAATTTAAAAGGTGTAAAGGGAGCTTTGGGAGAAGCTTCAGAATGAATCGACCCTCTTCTACGAGGTGCCAAGAAATGTTCAGATGATCTGTGGTCTATTCCAGTGTCTATTATTACTTAAAATGCTGGGCTCAGCTTTCTGAGAGTCCCTGTATGGAAAAGTCATTTCATTCGAGTGGGAACACGGAGCACAGAGGCCAAGAGAAACAGTTAGATGTCTGCCATGGTGGCATGGATTTGGGATGCACACTGTGTCAGGCTCACGGCTGAGAACGTACTGAAGGAACATTTCATTTGTTTGCTTAGCCGACATACTGCCACAAAACTTCGTTCGTACTTTTACGACGGACTGGTTTTATAGCTCTTTTGTCGGAGGTTAAGGTGCCCGACGGTGTAAAAACAGAGCCCCCTCCTGGGAGTCGAACCTGCAGCCTTCTTGGGGAGCGGACACAGCCTATCACCCATGGCTACGTGTCATTACAGCTCGGTTCATAAACGATTCAGCATGGGATCGGAGCATCTTAAGGAACCATGACCTCATACAACAGAGGAGCCATTGTTCAGGTGGCTAGAAATGTGAGGCTTGTATCCTGCAGGATGCAGGCTTCACTGAAGGAGTGACTGTACAGCCTCCTCAATTAGATTATAACCAGAGAGAAGCTGTTCATCCATCTATCTTCAACAATCTCTTATCCAGTACAGGGTCCAAGTGAGTCTGGAGAACATCCCAGAATGCACAGGGCACGAGGCAGGGGGACACCCTGGACGGGATGCCAGTCCATCGCATGGGTCAAGGCAGGGGGACACCCTGGACGGAATGCCATTCCATCACAGAGGACGAGGCAGGGGGACACCCTGGACGGGATGCCATTCCATCACAGAGGACGAGGCAGGGGGACACCCTGGACGGGATGCCATTCCATCACAGTGGACGAGGCAGGGGGACACCCTGGATGGTCCATCCCAGTCCAGTCCATCACAGGGGACATACTCACACTATGGGTAATTTTGAAATGCTAATTAATTTAAATATTTGTGTTTCGACTTTGCAAGGAATCCCATGCAACCCTTGAAGAACATGCAATATCCATAGACTGGATATAAATGGGACTTGAACCCAGAACCCTTCAGACACAGAGATCACGGTGCCACCTTTGTGCTGTTTAATATATGAAGATAACTATATTCAGCACGCTAATTTAATCAGCAAGTGAGTTCATGATGTAAAGTATTTTATCAGGGTTTAAATCAGAGCTAGATAAGATTTTAACAACTCTGAGCTATTAGTTGAGTTCTCCCCAAACGAGCTTGATGGACCGAATGGCCTCCTCTTGTGTCTCATGTTCTTATTGTGATTGAGTATCATCGTGGTTCTCTGTGTTTTAAGGACACGTCCTGTTGTATTTTCTATCGCTCTGTGATTTAACCACAAAGCAGGCTTTGGGTTTCACAGCAGGACCAAGTTTATTGCTGGTGCTGAAGAGCTGAGTATGAGATTGTGTTTCTCTGGGGGGGGGGCAGCGCCACCGCCAGACTCGGACAAAACGGAGCAGGACATTCATGCAGGAGTGATGTGTCAGGCTGAAGCTGATGTGAGAGAAGGCTTCTTTGTTTACAGGATGGACACTATTTCCCAAACCCAGTGGTAGCATTTACCACCACTCACACCACGGCTGTTGGTCACTACCCTAGGTAGGTCAAGGGACCTCAAAGTAAATTATGTTTATTGGGCCCATAGAAGGAACAAAACTGCCCCGGCGTCCACCTGCCTGATGCCATCACCCCCAGACCTGGCCCCACCCTCAGCTCTGGGTAAAGGTCACATGGGGTAAAGGCACTTCGCCCACGTGCTCTGAACTCAATTCATTCATTAGCCAATCAGTAGCTGCACGCCATTTATTGCTCATCTCCCAGCAGCAACCTGACTGGCTGAGACTTAATTGACCAGCTTGTCATTCACCAACAACTTACTGGTTGTAGCATAATGCAAGGGATCCTCCTAGAACACAACCAATGCAGGCCTGACCACATTTACTTTGATCATCTATTTTTCCATTAGGGCCAAATTCCATTAGCAACACATAGCCAGGGTCCACTGGGGGAGGGGTGTATCACACAGTCCAGGTCCAGTTGTAGTTCAGTCTTAGTCCACCAGTTGCTGACCACTTCCCTGCAGTTCTGAATAATGATTTGTGCATTTTACACCCCCCGCATAAACATCACACAGTTTCAGATGCTCCCTAGTGTTATGGATCAAATCCACGGCTTTCCTGTTTCTACATGACATTTCCCCATAATGCGTCTGAAATTGACCTATTGTACCTGAATTGTACCTTTCAGGCACGTCAAACATAGTTCATAGTTACTACACTTGCTGCTGAAGGTTTATACAAACAAAGCTAATTTAGTCAGGAACCTCCCTCAAAGGTACAACGGTAACACCCACCTGCTTCAGATCACCGGCCCACATTCTGAACTACTATTCTACCAACACACAGGTAGCAGACGAAGAGCTCTCCTCAAAGTAGCGCTGTCAGTTGGACCTTGTAACATGAATCGTCATGGTGGAGAGTTTCAATGTTTATTTTAATGTGAAGATTTTTATTGGTGGGTGGGGGTCTTCATTTTCCCACCTTCAGAACCAGCCAATGAGACCTGTTTCCTCAAGCCATCTGACCATGTGAGTCTCACTAATGAAACTGTATCTCAAACCCAGCTGGAGCCTACCTCCCCAAGGGTACACTCTACTTTCCCAGGAAATGTCAACGAGAGTTAGCCAGCGAGAGTTAGCCAGCGAGAGACAGCCAGCGAGAGCTAGCCAGCGAGAGTTAGCCAGCGAGAGTTAGCCAGCGAGAGATAGCTAGTGAGAGATAGCCAGCGAGAGTCAGTCTCTGTGTGCTAAGTCACAAGGAGCTGGGCCTCTGATCCATAAGCCTTACAAGAACTTACCATTGATGTACCTTTACCAGAAAAGATCTCCTCTATGTGTTATTCTAAAACTTTGTTGCTATGAACTCTTAGATGTTTTAACTAAAGCGATTCAGTTTTTTTTATGGAATACGGTGTCCCAGAGCCAACATATAATTGTAAAATGGCCAATATAGTGGTGCATCAGAAGTACTGCCCTACACTGACTTATGGTTAAGGTTGGGGATGGCTGTCATTGTTGGGAATAGAGTCTCCACCATAGAAACAAATGGAGAGTCCCCACAAAGATATAATTACAAACCTGTGTGTGTGTGTGTGTGTGTGTGTGTGTGTTGTATCTTGATTGGATAACTGACTGCAGAAGATGGATGGATGGACAGATGGAATTTGAAACCTTACTAAAGAGTCACAGAAGCACTTCTGACACTTGACCTGTGATGATAAGTATGATTATTTATTTAAAAGTGCATCACTTTTGTACTTAGTGGCATTTGCCAAACGTGCTCGCAAAGGTTAATTCTGCCACAGGTAAGTGATGCTTGTGTGACTGAGGCCCTTAACCACAAACGCTCCAGTCACTGATTATTAACTTTTGTGACCCTGTGTTAACGGCATCATCCTCCTTTCATAGGATATTTATTGTTTCTGCTATTGTTACACTAGTCTTTTTCAGTCACTTTATGTGACATCGCTGTATAATCACATCATCACTAGAATTTAAATGTCATTTGAATGGAAATACTCTGATTTGCTTGACTTGGGGGGGTGATGTCTGTTTGGGACCTGTATGGAAAAATTACCCAACCAACTATATGGCTGCCATTTTCATTTCTTGGTTCTTCGAAACCTGCAATGGGTTTGCGCCCTATCCTGGGTTGTTCCCTGCCTTGCGCCCATAGCCTCCAGGATTGGCTCCAGACTACCTGCAACCCTGAATTGGATAAGTGGTTTCATAAAATGGATAGTTGTGTTCTTTGATATTTAAAAATCAACCATCAAACAAATTCGAGGAACTGTTTTCTCTTTTCTTCTCTGAGCTGGAGGTTGAAATGGCCACCAAAGACAGTTTGCTCTGTATCAGATAAGGGGTCAGATTTGTTACCCTTAAGCTGCCAAACACAGCAGGGTTTGGGCTGTTACATGGTGCTGATGTCAAACACTTTGTCAAATAACCATCCTCCTATCCAGTACAGGGTTACTGGGGGTCTGTTACAGGAAAGCAGGGGACCCCAGGAAACTAGGGAGAGCATGGGAACTACACACACACAGAGCAGGGGTGGGATTCAAACCCACAACCCTGGAAGTGTGAGGCTATAAGCTACAAAATCAGGCCCTGTACCAGCTGGCTTTATTAAATATCCAGCAGCACAAATTTCAGAATAAGGTCATTGTATTTAGTTAGTCATTTCAGATAATTATTTCTTCCTTTCTGAAAGTGCTCCTGAGAAACTCCCTTTTCAGAGCTATAATTCAGTCTTTCATGACGGCCATATTCCTGCAAGTGAATCACACACTATACCCTCCTCTGGTCTGTACCTTGGGCTTCTGATCACTCTGACTATGCAGGCTGACATGAACTCATAATACCTTCTATCATTAGACAGCTGATCTGCCACCAAACACATATTTACACATTTTTTTCTACAAGACTGTCAATCAATAACTTATTCAGGGAGAGTGCAAGTGATCAAAGGGTTATTGATTGAAATCACATTGTCATAAGTTTGCTGGTTCAAATCCCATAGTCAGAAGGTTGCTTGTTCAAATACCCTGGCTGAAAAACTGATGTCACTGTTGAGCCCTTGGGCAAGGCCCTTAACCCCCAGCTGCTCCAGGCTCCAGCTGACCCGGCTTTCTGAAGTGTACGTCACTGTGGATAAAAGTATTTGCTAAATAAACAAATATAATGAAATCGCCAGACATCGATTCTCCATCATTAATTTAGTTGTGGACACAGAGGCCCTATAGAAGGTCTTATCTTAATCTGTCAAGGCACAGGGTGTAATGGGGGGAACAGAACATTCTGCCTGAGTCCATTTTAGCTTTGGGGAGCTGTGTGTGTAGAAGCCTGAACCTCTGTTAGTGTGGCCTGCCTCCTCTCTTCACGGCACCCCTAGTGTTTGCAAGCTGGGAACAAAAGCCGTCTTTATGACAGAGAGTCCAGCGAGCGAGGCATTCTGGGAGGGTGCAGAACCGTGAACAGGACATAGATGTGCGATTCCCATGGTGGTGTTCCAGGGACTGACCGGGGGGGCTGGGAATTACCACCGTCGCCCTAGAAATCCTCATCGTGTTGGAGTGGTGAGGAACTGACATACATTCTGAGCTCCTCCTCTGGGATCAGGGCTGCCATCATATTGCATGGTTCTGTTTAGCGAGGAGAGGCGTGGCCTCAGTCTGGGTCATACCTGAACCCAGAATGTGTTGAGCAACCACTTCTGTAACAGATAAACTTTAGTAATCACACTTATTGTAATTAAGTTGTTTTAGGAGAAGCTTTTATCAAAAGTGACATATGATTCAGAAAGTGGGTAAGAAAGTCTCTGGGGCAATTGGAGGGTTAAGGCTCTTGCCCCAGGGACCAATGGTGACATCATTCTGCTAACTGCAGGATTTGAGCTTCGTTATCCATACCTGCTTAGTCACACCGCCCTAAGTTTGCTGCTCAACTCCCTGCCTTCTTAATTGTAAATCGCTCTGCAAAAAAAACATCTCCATAATAAATGTGAATCGTTTTTTTTTTGCAGGGGGAAAAAATATCAATACATATTTTAAACGTTATAAAAGTGAGTCTGACCTTCATGCAGCTTCAACCAAATTGGGGG
>JABFEA020000085.1:15341988-15355672 GCA_019775915.2 Cyphomyrus plagiostoma
AACTTCACAGCACATCGAACTGGGAGTAATACATAATGGTAATTTCATTTAGCACATAGAGAAAAACATTAAAGTAAATGTTACCCTTGACCGTAAAATTGACGGCCATACGCCGTATTCTACGTCGGTCCGTCTGAGGCACATTGGGCATTAATGCCCTTTGCAAAATAAAATCTTTCAAAGTGCAGTAAAAGTCGGAAGTCTTCATCCTCATCTCGTTAAAACTTCTCCTGCATAAAAACATCTACAGACGATGAAATATGACGCGATGGCGTAAAAACAGCAGAAGTCGTAAGCTTACGCATGCGAAGTCGCAAGCATGCGCATGCGTAGTAGCGGAAGTTACATTTTCGGTAGGTGTAACATTTTCGGTAGTGACAGGTTCCATTAGTGCCAAAAATGCGTCGATAAGCATTTGTGCGTTCCATTTGTGCCAAAAACATGTCATTAGTACACTGTCCACGTCGACTGAGCACGTGACAAAACATTCGTTTGTGACAAATCTATTTTGACAATGTTGATTGCTCACCCAACAAAATGTTTGTATGCAACAATTCAACTTTATATTGTACTTCTGTGGTCTTAGTACCCCGTCTCATGTTTGCTGGGTAAAAAACATATTTATTTAAAAACATACAGTGGTCTCTTAATTTTTTCCGCGGCTGTATATATAAAAGGACATATGTATGTATGATTCTGAACACAACTTCCAGCCTCCTTTACCCGAATGATTTTTTTCTTCAGCTTTTATACTCCTACTCCTTTTTTGAGACCACCTCTGTCATTAGCTGGGAGGAGCGAAGCCCGCTAGGTTTCCTTAGATGCCTGCGATGGTGAACCGAGAAAGTAACACTTTACCATGGCTGCCTTTAGCATCCACATTGTCGTGCTGTTTTTGTGCATCTTGTTGGTTTTGAAGCTCTGCGGCTTCAGGAAAAGGTGAGTGTTTATTGTAATGCATTTGGACGGCAAGTTTCATAGCACGTTGATGTGTTTGTCGTTGTTTAATTAAAATTTAAAATGCCGAGTTGCTTGTACAGCACTCGGCTCACCGTATGTATACGTTCTTATTTCTGAAAACTTCAGATATAGCTGATTATTACTTATTAACATAATGATATATTAATCTTCAGACAGCATCTCCCGATGAGAGTCGCGATGTTATTATTTTAGTATGGGTGTTGTAGCGACTAATAATAATAATAATAATAATAATAATAATAAACAATAATAATAATAATAATATACTGATGCCGTCTTACATTGGCTGTACATCGTACTCAGCATCCTAAATAACTACTCAATAAATAACTAAAAAGACCTAACTAAAATTTACTCATTTATTTACTTTCATTTTCTTATATTATGGAAACCAAAATTCAATATAACTACTGGTAATAGAGATTTTACCTGCGTGACCTAAATGTCTTCACCCCAATAGGCAGCAGGATGAACCTCCGCTGATGAACGGCTGGATCCCCTTTCTTGGCGTTGCGCTGGAATACGGGAAAAACCCGCTGGAATTTTTGAGGTCGATCCGGAGGGAATATGGAGACATTTTCACTTGTAAAATAGCCGGGAAATACTTCACCTTTGTGACGGATCCTTTCTCCTATAGCGCAGTGTTTCGCCAGGGAAGGAATCTTGACTTCAAAAAGTTTGCACTGGGATTCTCTCGGAAGGTAAAGTTAACACGCTGCAGTCCCCTTCCACTCCCATCAACTCGCACATACAGTACATCAGTCGAATTAATCGCGAAAGACTGGTACAAAAATAGCTGATGAAAGTGTACTAGAATTCGGCAGTGGTCTTCGCTAGTCGATTATAGTGCTTCACAATGTCTTCTTTTTTGAGTTGCTCTCTTCAATGGTTTGCCTTGGTAACAAGGTTCAGTAGAAAACAACGCAGGCTGTTTTTTCTTCGCTTACACGTTCTTCACTGACAGGATACATGGACAATCCTAGGAAGTGTTGCGAAATCTGTGTGTTTTTAAGCTTTTTGTGTAGTTAGTAGTCATCAAATATTAGAGTTAACTTAACCGTAACTTGTTTGAAATCCGTCATTAAGTGAAAGTTTAGTCTGTCTATAATGCAGACGTGTATCGTGCCGTGGGGAAGAATAAGGTCAACTTGTCATTCGTTTTAAGTCTTCCGTTTTATCCTGATTGAAGCTGTAATTACTATTAAGCCCAAAATTAGTCATACGCATACACACCTATGGGCAACTCCAATCAGCCTCAGCATGTTTTAGGACCGCGGGGTTGAAACCGGAGTATCCGGAGGAAACTCCACGACGACACCGGGAGAACATGCAAACTCCACACAAATGTGACCCAGGCAGAGACCAGCACTCGGGTCCCAGAGGTGTGAGGCAGCAGCACTAACCACTGCACCATCATGCCGCCCATGATTACTCTAATAAATTATATATAAAAGTAGAAAACAAAAAAATTAAGGTACAGTAACTTTATTTGAATGATGAGGTAACTTATTAATTCAATATTCATTGAAATATTATTAAGTAGGGATTACATGACTTGATTAAGGTACACATAGGCTGACATTTGGTGCCCGAGCTGAAACTGTTCTGGCCAGAACAGGGCCACCAACATGTCCACATCTGGCTTTGTGCTGGCCCATGTGTGGGCCACCTCTGGCAAACCAGATCTGGGCCATCAAGGGGCCGTCATTCATTGCGGTATGTGGGCCGGGTGTAAGTGCATAGTGTGGGCCAGATCCGGGCCATACCAATTTTGCTATGTGGGATTATGAATTTCTATTTGTCCAATAAGTTTCTTCTGGCTCCAAATGGCATACACATCTGACAAAAGATGGTAAAATACATAATTAAAAAAAATTAAAAAAAACAACTATTTGAATGTTTATTAAAAATGCCATGTTGAAAATTATACATACTCTTTCTCAATAATTATTGGCAAAGCGTTTATTTTGCCATCACAGCAATTAGACGGTTCTTATAATTGCTAACAGGGATTTTGCATGTGTCCACTGAGATTTTGGGCTTTTTTGCAAAGATCTCCTGGTCATTGAGGTTGGAAGGTTTCCTTGCCATCACTCTAGTCTTCAGTTCCCTCCACAGATTCTCAATAGAATTCAGGTCTGCACTCTTGCTGGGTTTCTCCAAAAATGTTTAGATCATTGTCTTGGAAGATCCAATGCCGCCTGAGGCCAAATTTTCCTGCCGACTACCTGATGTTCTCCTCCAGCATCTTAATGTAGTCCTCTTTTTTCATGGTGCCATTTACTCTGACGAAGTTGCCTGGCCCATTGGCTGAAGACCACACCAAAGCATTACATTCCACCACCACACTTGACCGCGGGGATGCTGTTCTTGGGGTTGAACACATCTCCGTTCTTTCACCAAAAGAGAGTTACGTCCCTGTGTCCAAACAGTTCCATTTCCATCGCATCCGATGACAGAATCAGGTCCAGGTGAGCGTTTGCAAAGGCTTGGCTAGTTCTCTCTCACCTGTCTTGGAGAAGTGGAGTCCTCCCCAGTTGGCATCCATGGAGACCAGCCTTGTGTCCAGTATAGTGCCTGCCTTGTGTTGGTAGAAGAATTGCTCAGAATTTGTCAGCATGATCCTGGTGGTGATCCTTGGATTCTCCTTTTCCTCCCGCACCACCATTCTTGCCAGCGTAGGGGACACTTTTGGCTTCCTACCACATTCTTTAAGATTTTTCAAAGTTGGCATTTCTTGTAGTTTTTGATTATCCTTTGCACTGTGGCTACTGGCACTTGAGACTTGGATATAACTTGTAAATAACTTTAAGGTCTTTCCCCATCTTGCGATCAACTGCAGTGCACAGTTGGAGGTCCTTACTAAGTTCTTTGGTTTTTTAGGGGGGTTTATGCCGGGTTTTGGTTTAACCATTAGGTCAGCTGTTCAAACTCTGGCTGAGGAGTCCTCACACCTATCAGTGCTCTAATTAGTAATCTAATTAGGGTGCTGCAGCGAAAACCCGCATGCACACTGGCCCTTTGTGGATAGGATTGACTACCCCTGGTATAGAAGCTCACATCTTGCATTTTCTCGAAACATTGCGCAATTTCAAGGGGTATGAATAATTTTGCATATGGCATTGTTCTTGAAAATAAAAAAAAGCATTAGGATTAATTCAAACTTTTTGAGTGCAATTCTGTAGCATCCTTTGTCACATACTTATGTCATTTACTGCCAGATGAAACTATACTGGGCACATAATTCATTATATACATCAAAATTCGACACGGATATGAATAATTTTGTGCTTAACCGTATGTCTCTGGTGACAGCCTTTGCTATACTCTTTGGCTCGGTATTGCGAATATCAGGTCAGGCTGCCGATTTCACGTTAGGCTGTAGGGCGTTGGATGAAGGGTGAGAGTGACATGCTGAAGTAAGGGCTAAAAAAACAAAACAAAAAATTGTTTGTAGGTTTTTTTTTATATGCTGCGTGAGTTTTTCAAGTTATTCATCATCCCACGCAAAATCCCTGGAAATGTTAAGTAAGATGTAATTGTTCACATTTAATTAGCAGGCTCTTTTATTAAAAGTCACAGACCAGGGAGGATCAAAGACTTGCTTCAGACAGTCCTTTGCGGGCTTCACTGCTACTACCCCCCCCCGTCAAACTTCACCACCCAGTTCCACTTTTGAACCAGACAATGTCACTCTACATGGTTTTTTTTGTTTTGTTTTTTTTTTGGGGGGGGGGGATAGGCTGACAGTTTGCTTAGTCACTCAGAAGATGGTGCTGTAGGTCTAAGTCGCCTAATTGGTTGCCCAGAATGACCTGAAGCAGTTGGGGTTAAGGGCCCTGCGTGAGAGCCCAAGAGATAAATCACTCTGGAATTCAAACCAATAACCTTCTGATCACCCTGACCCACAGAGCCACGTACCAGCTGCTGTTACTATGTGTCCATAGCAAAGGTCTTGCAGCAGGAAGTTGTATAGTAAACTGTTAAAACATTTCAAAGTAGTCACGAACGTAGAATATGTATACTGTGCTAATATGCAATTATAGAAAAAATATGAAAATATTTTATGTAACTTCACTGGTTTTATCTTGTATTAAAAACACAGGTTGGTTTTGTAAACTGTATAGGTAAGCAGAAAACCAGACACAGAACTAGACTAGTGTCATATAATTCCATCTATATTAGTATGACCATCTCTCCCATAAAGGTCCTGCCAGGCAGAGTCCTGCACGGGTTCGGGTACTCGACGGGTACGTGACCCGCAAATTTTGTTGAAACGGGTGAAAAATATTCTACTGTGTCGGATACGGGTTCGGAGAGCTAAATTGCGGTTTTCAGGTGCCAACAAAAAATACCCTAGGGCTGTATTTTAATGACAAAATCCCTGCATTCAAGATGATAAAACATTAATCCATATCAGTTCATACCTGCACATTCCCGGAAATTTCTCCCACTTTCATTTTCAAAAACGCGTGCGATCTCCTCCAGTTGTTCGAAATGGATGCTGAAGTAGTCAACTGAGGCCATCAACTGTGGACGATATCCGTTTTACACAGTAATATAAAGCACCGCACCAAACGCTAGTCTTCACCTTCGCGTAGGAATTCCAATCGGGTAATCAAAGGAAAATGGACAGTGCACGTAGGTAGCCTATAAAACCCAATACTGTGCAGGGTAGCCTAATGTACATTTTATAGAATATTAGTTTTTATTAAAACATTTAATTGTAATCTGGTAAGGCTATGTGTGGGCATGGCAATACCAAACATTATTTGAGTTTGGAGGTAGGCTACTACCATTTGTTTTGCTTATTATTAGACTGTTAAGCAACATTTACATTTGGCTGTGCCTTTTCAATTGATGTTGCACATGTAAATGGTAAATGGACTGCATTTATATAGCACATTTTCTCAAAGCACTTTACAATTTATGCCTCACATTCACCCATCCACACACACAAGTGGCGGAGGCTGCCATGTAAGGTACCAACCTGCACACCGGGAGCAATTTGGGGTTCAGTGTCTTGCTCAAGGACACTTTGATGGGGTCAGGAGAAAGCGGTGCTTGAACTGGCAACCCTCTGGTTGCCGAACAATAGCACAACCATCTTCCCACATAAGGTGAAGCAGGAGACACTGGGAACGACCAGAAACTTGTCAGTTAATGGGTAGAAGTGACTTTCTTATAATAATGGAATAGGGCCTTGCTCAAGGACCCACAGACACGCTGAGGCTGGGTTTGAACCTGCAACCTCATGATCACAGACACACAGGCTTAGCCCACTGAACCACACACATGTCATTTTTGCGGGCGAGGAGGGGAAATTTCTGTGGTAGGGTGGTATAATCAACACATCTCCCGTTGGCCAAATTTATATCGTATATCGCTTATACCGTTTTTGCCCCTCAGGTGTTCGGCCATGCCGACTTCAACGCCCCCATGTACAGTGGGAGCTACAGAGACATCCACCACATTTTCCGACAAACGCTGCAAGGGCCTGTCCTCCAGCAGCTCATCTCTACCATGATGGAGAACATCCAGATGGTGATCCGCAG
Source organism: Cyphomyrus plagiostoma (assembly GCA_019775915.2). NCBI lineage: Eukaryota > Metazoa > Chordata > Actinopteri > Osteoglossiformes > Mormyridae > Cyphomyrus > Cyphomyrus plagiostoma. Next base: position 15,348,525 of record JABFEA020000085.1, read on the forward strand.
GGACGACGGCTTCAACTGGGTCACCGAGGGCCTGCAGCGCTTTGTGGACCGGATCATGTTCGAGGCTGGGTACCTGACTCTCTTCGGCAAAGAGGATGAGGCGTTGGTGAGTGGCGGCCGTGGCGCCCCCCAGTGGCTGTCCATGAGACAGGCCATGGAGGACTTCCATGCCTTTGACAAGGCCTTTCCCGAGATGGCAGCCGGACTCCCCATACACTTACACTTGAAGGCTTTTCGAGCCCGTGAGGCACTAGCCCAGAAGCTCCACCACCGACATCTGAAGAGGAACAAGTGCTTATCGGCTCTCATCGAGAGGAGGATTCAGGCTTTTGATAAAATGGAGGAGCTCGACGAGCATGACAAAGCCAGGACACACGTATGCATTCTGTGGGCTTCCCAAGCCAACACCTTACCTGCAACATTCTGGAGCCTGTACTACATGCTAAGGTAGCCTCACGGCACTGGATAAATCTGATTGGATAAATTTAACTGGAGAAACTTGATTGTATGTTTGTTTCAGTGACAGAGATTTTTTCTCTCTAGTAAATACAGATGATCAGTTTATTTTATAAGGGTTGTATTTATTTTGATCCCTTTTATGTAGAATGACTTGATGACATGATTTAACGTTTACTCGATTGTCCTTCGGACCCCGACCAGGATAAATGGATAGCTGCATAGCATAGCATACGCGGGTCCTAGTGTATAAGCATAATTTTCCTTTCGAAATCTGTATATGAAGCCACTCATTGAAGTAAAATTAATCTCTTCATGATTAGTGCAGACTTAGTTGTGTTAATACATCTTATGTAACATCTCTTATGTTTTAGATTTTTTAAAATCTGCCTTTTAAAAATAAAAAATGGTCAGATGAAGGTCAGTATCAATGTCAATGTCAGAATCAATTTAGGAGATGAATCTGATAGTCAGGACAGAGCTGTGAACCATCTCTGCATTTACCCCAGGTCTCCAGATGCCATGAGGGCTGCTCAGGCTGAGGTGGACCGAGTGTTGAGGGAGTCGGGCCACACACCAGAAAACCTGGACAAACCAGTGGTCCTTTCTAAAGAGCAACTAGACAGCATGTTGGTGCTGGGTGAGTGAGTTCATGCAGCGGTGATCCGGGGGCGTCCTGCTGGCCACTATGATCACTACACCCAAGGTGAAGTCCACCGACAGCCACTAAAAAATGACCAACTGCACCATTGTAGTAGGGGGACCTCTGACAACTCAAATGATCCTGGTCCTTTGACCATGTTAATGTACCCCTGACTACGTTAAATATCAACTAAAAAAATAAACATGTTCCAGATTTAGGAGATGCTGAAGCAGCATGTTCTGCTAACCAGCTAACTAGCTACGATCTTCTGACTCTACTCACTAGCTATTTATTTTGCTTTTGAAACATCTGAGTAGGGGCAGTTTAGCTGGTTCATTGTGGTGGCGGCATGCACGCCTTATGGGGGCAGGTTGTCATTATACACCCCCTTCATTCGTTCTACTTCTCACTCCATCCAGGAAGCATCATAGAGGAAGCCCTCCGGCTCTCCAGTGCTTCCATAATGATCCGCGTCGCCAACGAGCACTTCACCTTGACTCTTGATTCCGGCAAGATGGCTGCCATCCGCAAAGGGGATCACATTGCCATGTTCCCGCAGATGATGCACATGGACCCAGAGATCTACGAGAATCCCACGGTACATCCCACTCGTTCATGTCTCAGACCTCTTTCCCATTTGATAATCAGTTCATTATCATGTTGCATGATTAGTGTGATCATACTCAGTTTAGCACATGTTATGAGTCAAAGGTAGACCACATGGACAAAAGTATTGAGATACACCTCCACCTTTGCCATAAGTCAGTGTGTGGAATGTCTTACTGCTAGAGACTGCACAGTCTGTCCAAAATCAGTTAAATGTGGCATTAATGCGAAGTGGACGCATGTAGTAACAACTGAAACTCTGCCACAAAGTGACAGACCATTTAACGTAACAGAGTGGGGTTGTGGAATTCAGAGGTGCATTGTGCGCAGCATTTGCCAGAGCTCTGTTGACTCAATAACTGCAGTTCCAAACTTCCCCTGGCATTAGCTCCAGCACAAAAACTGCGCCAGGAGCTTCATGGAATGGGCTTCCATGGCCGAGCAGCTGCATGCAAGCCTCACATCATTAAGCGCAAAACGCCAATGCCAAAATGCCAAACGTCAGATAGAGTGGTGTAAAGGACTCCACCGATTGTCTCTTAAGCGATGGAAATGTGTTCTGTGGAGTGATGAATCCTGCTTCCCTGTCTGGCAGTCTGATGGAGGATGCAGGGTTCTCTTAGGTACAGAAACAGATCTATAGTGTATGAATATATGAATATGACTGTCGGCTGCCTCCTGTAGGAATTCAAGTTCGACAGATTCCTGGATGAGAATGGGCATAGGAAGACAGATTTCTACAAGAACGGGAGGAAGCTGCGGCATTTCCTCATGCCCTTTGGGTCCGGGGTCAGTGAGTGCCCTGGTCGCTTCTTTGCCATTAATGAGATCAAGCAGTTTCTCACGTTGGCTCTCTGCTACTATGACATGGAGTTACAAGACGCTGCGATGCCTCCTTTGACCACAGACTGTACCAGGGCAGGCTTGGGCATCTTGCCACCCAAACAAGATATTTCCCTTAGATACAGACTCAGACAATGGCTCCCGTCACACCTGCAAGCGCCACGTTAGCTGGTGTACTCCTATCATCAACTGCCGGAGTCTCGCTAACTCATAGTAGCTAATATACGTTCAACTAAAATTTACATTTCGCACACCGTAATGTGATTTAGCAACTGTGTATCTTTGCCTGGAATTTCAGGCAGAGCTTTGGCATCTAAATGTAAATGTTTTTTTTGGGATAGTAATTTTTGGACGCCTGGATTACTTTGGAAACGGTGGGGTCTCTTGATAAGTCTCTCAGTCTTATCATTTCCCAGCAAGACATGAGTGCATTTACAGGAAAAACTCTGAAGTGACGTGCTACTGAAGCGACCTTTCATAAGAAGTGGTTGATTATATACATCACAACATTGCAACTCACCACAGCTGAAAGCTGATTGGCCCCCAGAATGCCTTCTCGCCTGTCACTCACCGATTCAAACATATCATTGGCTGATAAGGTTGGCCTGTCTTTATAAATTATAGCTTCTTAATCCTAGTATTGTCCTTGTAGTAGCATGGGAGCATGATGGGAAAACAAACAGCTACTTTGAGAGCGTGGTATGCCATTTTCCCATTATTATTCTTTGAATGCATTTTAAGACATTCTTACCATGTCTGGAGTAATGGGGGAGACAACCTAATAAAATATGTAATAGGATGCGATTCTGCTTTCTCTTTCTTAGGGTACGGTATATCAAGCTGTGCCGTATGTTTTATCTCTGTGTCCAACAGGCCTTCATATTGGTATGTAAAGAACAATGCAGTTTGTTAATAAATCTTTTCCTTGACCGGAATCATTCTTGTACCTTTATTGCGAGATCAAAGTAAAAGTTGGTGAAAACAACAGTAATAATATTTCAAATACTGTCTGCACTTTAAGCATGTGAGGACAACACAATTAACATGACCTTAACATCACACTCAATGTGTGGAAGTTAGTACACAAATTGTGAATCATTTCCTTTAGTTAATGTTCTTTAATAATATAAAGTAAGAGTCAACAATTGCGGGGGGCATTGTCAGCACATTCGAATACTCAGCGGTCGTGTCCACCCAATATACGGTTATAATTACGACCTTGATGTAAAATAAAATTAAAATGAGGTTCTATTGCGAATACAATTAAGTTTTCGATTGTATTATACGCGATATACTTTTATAGAGGATTAATAGGAGATGGTCTCAGAAAACACTAATAAACGAATAAATGTGCGACGTACAGTTTTTCGGATTTGATTATTGAATACGCGTATCTTGTACCACATTAACATTTGCACTCGTTATATGTGTGTGCAGGTACCTACATTGTATTATAAACCAATTATATATAATACTGGACTGAATGATCAGTAAGATGAGAAGTTTGGGTATTGACAGGAAAGCAGCGCAGATATGATGCTAGCAGGCAGCGGGCGCTACGAGGGGGGCTCGGTAATAAGGATACCGCATGGATGTGGGATGATCAAGGTCGATGCTGCTCATCGTCAGCGCGCCAGCATCCGGCCACACGGAGACATATACGCGCTTTATTTACAGCGGCCATTAAATCGGAAATCTGCCTCATCTGATATCTAGCGGTGGAAAGGCAAAGCCATACTAACGTCTTTAAGGTGGGTGCTCGTCATCGTGGCTATTTCTGCAGTATCTAATATTAATATTGGCTCTAAGCGAATTTGATACATCCGGTTTTTTTTTGCTGCCAGAAGGATGTAAAATTTAAATAAAAAGGGGGAAAAACAATACATCTTCCGCGAAGTGTCGAAAATTAATTCGAAGTTTTAATTAAAAATATTCTGGTCGAAATATTAGAGTACACATAAATACTGCGTCAATTAAAGAAATACATTTCTAAAACACAGTAGACTGAAGGGAATGGCAATTTGCGCGTTAAACAACGCGCAAACGACACAGAAGGCAATATCTAAAGGTATTTTTTGTGTAATTTTATTTATAACATAGCTACAAGGCCGTTGTCATAAGTATTTTTCACGGGATCGTCATTATAAAACGTGGCTTGCAGATCACGCCTAGAACCGCATCCCTGTCTCCGCATATTGTAACACAACGGGATGTATAATATTAAATGCAAACATTAGTTAAAATGCGATACGATATAGGCACGCGTTTTTTTTTAAGCATCCGTTTTGTGTTTCGCATGGTATACCGTGACCTGGACTCTGTGCATGTTCAATTAGGCTGCCAAGAGATACGCGAAGAGATGTAAAATATTAAAGGCCAGAAGCGGATTATTTACACAGTCTGTCCCTCTCCAAAGTGGCCAGGCATTCCACCCAGACCCCCCTCCTGGCAACAATGTCGCTGTATCCATCTTTAGAAGACATGAAGGTGGATAAATTCATGCAGGTGAGCTACATAAAGACGTTTGGGTGTGAAGAAGAATCATGATTTATCATTATTATTATTATTATTATTATTTCCAAAATGCCCGAATGTCCTGTGCAGGCGCAGAGCTCCTACGTGTCGGTCACGGGGAAGCAGGCGGCTCTCTCTGAAGCGGGCCAGACCTCCGGGGAAAACGGCAGCGGTAAGTCTAGGAAGGCAATTACTCCTCAGTCCACCAAAAAGCATTTTGGGTCATTCTAGCGACTTTGTCCATAGTTATTTAAAGCGGAATTACTATGTTTTGGTGTGTTCCGGGTTTGGAAATTTCTTTAAAATTGTTGATGGAATGCATTCTGACAGATCTGGAATAGTTATTCATGCTTGTGAATGTCTGTAGGGATGTTCAGATATGTGCAACGCACCTTTTGTCTCCTGAATCACACGATTGTGGGTGTAGTTGTTTTAAGTATATGCCTGGTTAATGAACCTATGTTCTCATGCATTCAGCATGGTGCAACCCCACAGCATGACTAGCTTGAAGTGTGTGACCTCTAGGGTATAGATATAGCAGGTTGGGCCTCTGTGATTGTGATCAGAAGGTTGCCGGTTCAAATCATCAGCAGAATAGTCACATCTCTGTTGGATCCTTGAGCAAGGCCCTTAACCCCTTTAAAAATGCTCCGGGTGGGGGGAGATAAATGGCCAGACCCCGAGCTTTACTCTCAACTGCATGTTTATGTTTGTCTCCAAGAAGCGCAAGATGGAGTATTTGCATGCAAGTGTACTTGTGCAAATGCCAAATAAAGCATGGTTTCATTTGCATTGCTGGAGCTGAGTTTGGGAGCCCTGGCTTAGGTGGGAGGGTTGGATGGGTATGTTCGTGGTTCATGTCTTGTGGTGCCCTGTTGGGATACACTGTCACAGAGACAGAGGTGACCCGGCACACTCCACCCCATAACATAGCTGCTCCTGAACAGAAGAAAAGAGTGACCTTTTCTGCTGACATATCAGACTTTTTTTCCCCCTAGTTTTTGTCTCTCCCGGGAAGTGCTGGGGTCCATTGTGTGAGTTATGCCACTTTGGGTTTTTATATTGGATTAGAGGTATTCTGTGTTACTGAGCGCTGCTTTAAAGTCCATCCAGGATTTTACTGGGAGCCACTGAAGCGACTAACTGCTGACACAGCAGTCTCTGCAGGACGAATCTGAAGTACTGAAATAAACCATCACCAATGATCAGTTGTCTGCAGAATTAATGTAAAATATTAAAATAAGCCATGACCTTTGACTACTGTAAAATATTAAAATATTGTACCACTGACCTGGTTTTACTGGATGGATGGATCAGGACTGTGACCTGCAGTACTACGGTGGATTTAGGAGTAGCTGGAAGCTGCTGAGACCCCAGCTTGTGCTGGTTCCTGTCCCCCACCCCGCAGTAATGTACTGGCATGCTTTCGTTTGTTCCCTCTGGCTTGCACCCCCACCCCCCAGGCCTCTACCCCAGACTGTACCCCGAGCTCAGCGACTTCATGGGCCTAAACCTCACTGAGGATGCCCTTCGGCAGGCTCTCTCCCCGCTGCCAGCTGCAGACTGCTCTGGGGTAAGGTCACCGCACCCTGTGTGCAAGGCTCAGCCTGTGGCATGGCCAAGTGATATGTACCTCTTACTTATGGTCTGTTCCACTGTCACTTACCTGGTGGGTCGTGACCCGAAAGTGGGTTGAGGGACCATCATCATTTGGTCACTACACGCCTGGTTAAAAATAATCATTTTGAAAATGTTTCCTAATGTAGGACATTTTTAACAGCGCTTGAAGGCATTGTGTTACTGTCACTGTGCTCTGTTTGCTATTGCTGCACTAATTTTTGGGGAAAAATAATGGGAAAATGGGTCGTGATTTAATGCCCAAGGAAACGTGGGGTCTGAATCGGTTGAGGAGCGTTGGTGTAAGAGGCAGGCAGCTGATTGAAGACACACTGTTATGCACAGCATGTCACTATATACAGACATGATCATCATTAATGGGAAAATGTAACATCTCTATGAAATTTTTGATGGGCTGCAGATTGTTTGTATAGCTTTAACGATAAGAATCCTTTTGTAAATATATATA
>JABFEA020000085.1:15384478-15395239 GCA_019775915.2 Cyphomyrus plagiostoma
CAGGCCCCCGTCCCCCCGGCCCCGGGGCCCCACCCCACCCCCCGCCCCCCCCCGTCCCCCCTCCGGGCCGTCCAACCCGCCCCCCCCACCGCCCCTCCTCCGCCCCCCCCCCCCCCCCCCGCTTCCGGCCATGCCCCCCCCCTGCCCCCAGCCGCCCCGTGCTACCAACTCCGGGGGCGGTAACAGCGAGGGGCGGACCTGGCTGCGGGCGCCCAACCGCCCCCCCCGCCTGGGCGCGGGCGGCCCGGAGCCTGCCTGGGTTCGTATGGGCGGGGCGGGGACGGGAGGGGAGGGGGTCATTTTGGAAAACCAAGATCAGAGGATTTCCTGAAAACCTCCCTTGCCATAATCAATAGCACATTTAGGTCCCAGTTTGGCAGCCCCAGCCTGGTGACTTGCTGATCAAGTCCAGGTTTGCTTTTAGGTTTTCACTGTTTAAGAGTAAAAATTTGTGATCTGCCAATGAACTATGAGTTTTGCGGATCGGACCAGATTGGAAATGCATAAGACTGCGGACCTGATCGCCAACTCATAGGCATGATCCTAGTCACGTGCATTTACAGTATAACGAATTATTCTTACTATTGTTGTTATAGGCTACTACGTTACAAGTCAACTGTGACACCGGGGGGAAAAAGCATGACAGTTAATCCTTCCTGTAAGTTTGCAGTGTCCCGCGCCTAAGCTTCGCTCCGGTGGGTTTTAATAAAGGGCGCTCTGTCCGGACCATCAATGACAGCTTTGTAACAAGGAAGCAAACTCCACCCAGCCACATGCTTAATCCTGACCAGTAACGCCAGCAGGACGGCTAATGGATACTGCAGCGGAGAAGGCTCCGTCAGCAAACGCGATGAGCCACAGGGACACAAATGAACAATCTAGCAAAGTTAAATCACGTATCATTTCATCAATCAATTGTATGCATACAAATACATACCGTAGTAAAAAACCTATGTAAAGCGATTATTACGCACAAATATCAACCCGAGACCAAGAATCATCTGAAAGTTTAGGGTTAAAAATGGTACAAGGGTTTGGTTTTTTTATTTTTTTCTCCCTCTCTTTTGGCAGTTTTCTTTTGTTTAACCACCTGCTGTTCAACATGATTACTCACAAGCCCTTGACAGAGGCTTCCTGCATCTACACCGAGGCCGACGTCGGGGGTGTCGTCAGAGCCGACAGCCTAATCTCAAAGTCCATCAGCCCACACTAATGGTGAAGCTGTGGTCAGTAAATAAGCACTTTGTGCATCGTGTGGAGCACAAATGAGGTATTAGAGCAGATCGAGGTGGTAAGACAGAATGTGCGGGGAAGAGTTAGAGTCGGTTCATTCACTGACCAGTAGGTGGCAGTAGTAAGCAACATTTGTAGATCTGTTTTAAAATAAAGGAAAAAGGTTGATTTTCACCTACTGTTTGGTCATACCCGTCATTATTATTATTATTGTTGTTGTTGTTGTTATGCACCCAGAATTGCGAAATTGCAACTTCGTAATTACAAAGTAAATTCAAGTTTTAACTAGTTAAAATATTTTGGTATATTGAACGGTAAATTATTAAGCAATGTAGGCTTTTTTCCAGTTCTGTCAGTGTTGCTCCTTCTCATGGGTGGATACCAGCCTGAATGCATTTATTAAGCTAAATTGGGTGCCCTAACTCTGAACGTTGTGACATCGCGCTGTCGTTGACACTGTATTCATCGCTGCTATTTGTAGTGACCTTACATTGAAAGACACAATCATTCATAGTTCGGGTAGCAGACATATCTTTTCTTGTGACATTTTATGAAAGAACATTTTACATTTTATTTTGTTAAACCGTAATGGCCAACAACAAATATCGTTTTATTTCCGAAGAATGTCCTTAGGACTGGTTACTTTTCTCCTTGTTAGAATCATATTTCAAAAAGATGACAACTATTCTCGATAACGAAATTTTGCTAGGTGTGAGAAAATAGCTTCATATATAAAGTTAAGTGACACACTCAGCAGAATTTGCTGTCTAAAATTTATGCTTTTCAATTCACCTCGGGTTGATTAAACAATTTCGCCAGTTGAAAGCACACTGTAAATTCTCCATTAGTATCAAGCTTTGCGGCACCGTTACCGTTCCACACAATTGTCACTTTTTCCTTTACATCTTCTAGCTATATCTTGTCAGCAGAGACCTCTCTTGCCAATATCACATTTTTATAAATACTACAATTAACACAATTTACAAGCTTAAATGCAATATCTTCAGGAACGTAACGGAAGACACAGGCAGTATTTTGTCATTTTGAATGCACACATTTATGTCAGGATGACTGTATTTATTAGGCCTATGCATACAGGTACTTTTTCAAATAACAGTTTACAGACGATTCAAACCTTATATGTATCGATCCATCTTCCTGCCGTTTATCCCAGTCAGGGATACTGGGTTGAACACTGGGGATTGAGGTCTCCACCTATTTTGTGGGACATATGATTATTGGCAGGGGGAGGTTATATTAATCAGTTCTGATTAATAATAATTTATTTATAATAATTTATGCCCATGTAAACATGCATGCATTATTTACAATAAGCTCACATTTATTTACAATGATTATTTACCACATAAAAAAATTCACATCATTCTCTTTATAAAACTTTTATGTTCACATATGTTCATTTGTGCAGACTAACCTACTTTCATAGATTTAAAATAAGTATGACCATAGTTTTCAAAAACATGTATACAACTATAAGGGATTCTTAATTTTATAAACGAAACTCAAAGCTGAAAGTCGTTGTATACATTCGTCAGTATCGGTGCCTTACAAAAGCTTCCCAACTGGCATCTCCAGACAGATACAAAGTGCTATTGGTTGGCAACTCAGCATCCAACTCAGCCGCTCGGACATTCCGGGAAACTTGACGGTCTTTCGGCTTCACCTTGGGAGGTCTACACCCCCTTTAGCATGGGACAGAGGGTGGAGCAAGAGTATCAGTTACGGTGTCATTTAGTCTATAATTTGTCAGGGTTGGTCAGCTGATAATCCTCAGGACCAGTTGCAAACGATCACAACCCACGTAACGTAGACCTACTTCACGCCCTGCTCCTTGATAGCACTGACCAAGAAGAATGTAAAATCATTCCCCTTCTAAATTTACGACTAAAAAGCATATTCAGGTTTCCGCTGCAGCGTTACTATAGACTGTTCACTCATTTGGGACCTCATGCTCCTAACATCAAAATGATGACTTGATGGATATATCCTTAGGTTATATCAGCAAAAGCTGGAATCATATAAAGTCTTTTTTAAAAGTCTGGCAGGCTGGCTTCAAGGCAGGAGATGAAAAGGCATCCCAAGGAGACCGGAGCCCATTCAGCTGGTCCCCCAACACCGGAACGTGTCTTAGATCGACGGATCTTGTCTCGAGTGACTTTGCTGTCATCTGCCAGCTACCTCGGCCCCCTAAATGCATCAGTGAGCAGGGAGATGATTCTGTCTTCCTTCGCGGCCTGCCAAAGGGCTCGGATGATCCACAAACACACTATTCGCTGTGTTCCAATTCACACTGGGATAGGAAGGGGGGACAGAAAATTAATGCACCAGCACATATGCCTTCAGGAATAGCAGTAAGAAAAGGAACCTATTTCATTTTTTTTAGGATGGAAAGTTTCTCTTTTTTGTGAATTTACACAGTTACCACCTACGCTCGTTAATCCTGTTTGTGAAGAATTGTTGTGTAAGTCATTGTGTTTTTTTTTTTTTGGTAATATGTAAGGTCATGCAGATTATGGCTGGGAACGAGAAGTATTTCCAACCAGAGTTAAGTTTCATTACTCGGTAATGGCGTGGAGGACCCGGCCACTGTCGCGTGCCCGAAGCACGCTGAGCAGGCGTCTCTTGTTTTCTGGAAGATTCTGTCGCCCCACTTGTTTGCCGGCGGGTGTGAAGTTTATGGGAGTGCTGCCATCTCTGAGCCCCGCGAGTCGCCTTTTCCGACGTTAAAAAAAAAAAAAAACCACACCAGTATGGTACAAACAGGAAGGAGAAAAAAACAGTCAGTGGCCCATCTGCTACATTTCGTAAGAATACTGTGGATTGCGGCCCACTCTGTGTTTGTTGGGCATAACTGGTGCTCTGGCGTGTTTTGTCCCTGACACTTTCAGGTGTGCTTGTCTGCTACGTGACTTTCCGGTTGGCACAGCGTTACTCTACAACATGATTTCACTCCCGTCCGACCTTCACGCCGGGGTCATATTAAAGTCATAGCTACAATGCATCGTTTTACATCGGTGGAGCAGCTGTGTGGGTTAGGCTACTGTTCCTGAGATTGGCAGGCCGTAGGTTCCGATCCCGTGATCAGCCATGTGATATCACCGTTGGGCCCCTAAGCAAGGCCCTGAGCCCTGCAATTGTTTTCTCAGTTGTACCTCATTTTGGATAAAAGCATCAGGAAATAAAATATACAATACCAGTCAAAAGTCAGGATACACCTGCTTTTAATGTGTGTGTGTGTGCATACGTTCACCTTCTGGTTCTGAAAGGATAAAATTTGTGACTTACTGTATGCTCAGTTGGATTCTTCATAAACATAATTAGTTTTCCCCATTGCCACAAATCCCATAGGTTTTTATATTTGGATAAGAGCGGTCGAAGTAAAATCGCAGAAGTGTAGCGCTATGTGAAATAACAAGTAATCACTGCTCTTTCAAGGAGTGAACATAATTTATAAGGCAGCATTACATCCAGTTTAATTAAAATGAGTTATATTACATAGGATGTGACAAACACAGTGAGAATAGAATGAAGGAATTAAAAATGATAATTATGAAGCAAAATTTGTTTAAAAGAAAATGACATCAGGCAAAAAAAATCTGGCTTGGTGGTGTATGAAATTCTATCATCTGTACGTGGAGTCATATGATCCATCCATGCTGGTAGGGTCACAACCAAATACACAAATAAATAATAATAACAATAAGAACAACCACGAAAATAAGAGGAACAATAACATACATTATTTTTATTAGGAGTAGTAGTTAGTAGTACTGATATTCAGAATGTCGGTGAATTCTTGCAGCCTTCTTTGCACTGATTACAGCCACCAACATTATGAACTTCATTAGTTGTCTGTTGGGGGGGGTGATTGTAGTTATATTGTGCCTATGAGTGTCCACAGGTTATATTTCCAAGTCATGCTGGGTGGTGTGGATAGTGTTGCCACTGGCTCACTGGCCCAGTTCGTTCATGCTCTCCTGTAGCAGAATCCTCTGGGACGGGAAATGTAAGCCTTTACGGTCTCTAGCGCACTAGCTGTAAGGGCCGTCATCACTGAGAAGTTATCACAGATTGGATTTCCAGAAGATACTATTTACGATAAAAAATTACTACATTTGGTACAAAACAAAACAATTCTCAAATAACGGAGTCCTTCATCGGACGCCCCTAGGTTAGGTTTCTTTTTCCTGCTCGCTTTCTGTTTCTCCGTTTGTCTCGACGCCCACTACGAGGTCCCCGCTGTGTCAGAGGTGCGCTCTGGGTGTTTTCCCAATCTGCCCTCCGACAACCCGCGAAAGACACCAGACAGAAGCGTGTTCATAACCGAGCAGGATGGGTGAGCGAGTGAATGAATGATTAAACAAACAAAAAAGAAATACATATAGTTCTCATAAAAATTGGCACCTTCACTGATTCTATTTTTGCACCCCTAAGAAGCAAAAACAACAAGTAAATCCTTTGCATTTATAGAAATATATTTATCAAATCACATTTGATTATTGTAAGACATGAAACCATTGACCCCTGTCACATTGGTCAAAACTCAGGGTATTTTGTCAACAAATCACACATCTGCAAACATGTAATGCCCATAATGATATTTGTCAACAAAGACAGAGGGACAGATCAGCTATTCATAATGTAAATCGCAGAATGACAGAGGGCAAATCACTGCTTAGTTCAGAGTAAGTTTGAGGGAGAAAAAACTGCATTAATAAGAGAGGGCCTGGTTTTGTTTATGGTTAAGGATTCTCTTACTTGTCTGACCGTTGGTATTTAATCATGTACACCTACCTGCTATAATCTATAGCCCAGCCAAACCATCAGGTACAATCTATTTACTCCTAGTAATTGTGTTCGGCTCAGTGGGTTAGGATGCAAGGTTTAGAAGGTGGCTGGTTTAAATCCCACGGCTAACAGAGTGATTTCGTTGTTGGACCCTTGAGCGAGGCCCTTAATCCCCAGTCACTCCAGAGACCGGCAGACCCTGCATTCTCAAATGTACCTCGTTCCGTGAATTAAATACATAAAAATGAATGTTGACAAATGATGGGCCTCACCTTACATACTAATAACACCACTGACAGGCTCAAAGCCAAAAATGATTTTCGAGGGGGGTATGAACTCGTTATTTTACTAGCTGGCTATCTGCCAGGTTGGGAGCAAACAAATTTCACGGTGCCCGGGGGGGGGGGCGGTGGTAGTGTCAAACCTGTAATTTTTCTACGTGGCTACATGCCCGACCACTAATAAGAATTCATTAATACATTTACTCATGGTATTAATTATGGGGTAAAGTGGCTCATTACCTAAATTATTAACTTGTGTTTACTTATAACTCTTGATAGTAAGTGCACTGCCATGGTTTATTTAATTGTGTTTTCACATGACTCGTACTTATTGCCATTTGGTATGTTGGAGCAGAGGATCTCTGCCTTCCATGCGGTCAACTGGGTTCACCTTGGTTAATTTGAATAGTGTTTTTCCAAGGCATCATTTCAGGTCTATTGCTACATGATTAGCCCGTCATCTCAATAAACAGAGACATTTGTAGAGGGAGAGAATTTCCGGAGGCTGGAGAACAATCGCCGCTCTCTATCGCGTGCCTCTTTTTGGAAACAAATATGCAAACAGACACAGATATGACTTATCTGTGACTGTGCTTGATTACCCTAAATGTGCAGCAGTGGAATGGAAAATTTGCTGAAGGGGCAATTATTTTATCTTGTGAAAGAGAAGAGCGGCGTTTGCAAGGAGAGTGAAGACGTGACCGATGTTTGATCAGGCTAATCGTACCACATCTCATGAGAATTAATCCGCAATTTGCTGTAGTCTCCACTGAGTAATTATGTTTCACTGCATTCACAGTGAGGTATGACATTGTTTTTGGCTTGTTCAGCAATCAATTTATTAATCAGAAGAAATATACTTATATTAAAACTTGTTCAGTTCATTGGACTGAATATGATTTTGCCCCATTCATACGCACTCAGACCAACCCCTACAAAACACACTTAGACCCTGAACACCAACACCAACTCCCAGAAAACACACTCGACACTGAACACCAAGATAAACCCCTATAAACCACAATCGGAACCTGAGCACAAAGACCAAACCCTGCAAAACACACACCTAGACCCTGAACACCAAGACTAACCCCCACAAGACACACACCCAGACCCTGATGTCCAAGACTGACTGCTACAGGTTCGCTTGGCAGAATAGCCACATCTGCATTGGGTCCTTGAGCAAGACCTATGTACATGCATATCTTAAAAAAGAGAGCATGGTGGGATATGTGAAAGCTAACATACTAATGGAGGCCTACCTACACAAATGGCAAATAAAGCTACATTTGCCCATGGGTCACTCTCTCAACAGGCCTACTCACCTACCTCACCCCCATCTCCCTTCTGCTCATAACAAAGTCCTCTTGAACCAAAATCTAATTCATTAAGTGTCCCCTAAGCAATTTTTACTGAAGTAAAAAGTTGAAATCCAAGTCAAAACAGCTGGAAGAGTACGCATTACACCATTTCCTTTAAAGTGTGCTTTGCGTTTTTTGCAAGTTCCCGTAGGCCTATATTTGAATGTATTTGAAAATCTTTGCCCAAATAAAATATTTTATTTTTCATTCTTAATATACCTATGGGTAAAATTAAGTAAATTGGATTAGCATCTTTTGCGAAATAAAATACACTGAATTGTTTTGGGAGATAACATTACTCAGTTAGAATCAACTAATTTCTTTCATAGTTGAAATATTTGCACCAATAAGAATTTGTAGGTATTTCTTTAGCTACATTTCAAGCCCGTGCATAGCGAGGCGGTGCTACGTGTGTTTTTTTTTTTTTTTTTTTTTTTTTGGTCTGGTGTGAGAAAGTAATATTAGAACTGTGAAACATATTATTTTAGCGCCTTAACAGCCACCTACCAGCTTCCGGGTACTGGAGCCGTACGCTCTCTGCCGTGACATTTCACGCTCGCATAAGCAGTCATGCCAGCAAGAGACTGTTAGTGTCTGGGGTGCATTCTGGGGGTTAAAGACTTCCCAAAGGGCAAAACACGTCCTCATTATTAGTTTATTTAATGCAATGTTACATTAATTAATTGTAATGTTTAATTGATTAATTTTAATGTACGGTAATGTTATGCAGTTTGCAGCCATACAACAGTTAAGAACTTCAGTTTTTTGGCTAGGCCTGTTCTTAGTTATGCTATTTAACTGCCATTTTGCGCTGCATGTACCAGAGCAGTACACTGTTTCAGCAGTCCTCTTTAAAATTTAGTACAGGAAATGGATGGATGGGTCGTTTAGTGCTATTATTTTTTTCATCTTTACATATCGATCGATTAGTTTACTCATATTGTTATTCTTTTTGTATTCATTTCAACCTAAATTATACTTTGTTACATTGATCCCCTTTGTGCTACTGGACAAGGAATGCGCTCCTCATGGAAATCAATAAAGGTCTATTTCATCTTATTTTATATGACCACATGACTTAAAACACATATATATCTTCATTTTGAAAGGTACATAATGTAATTAATTATGTATTATAAGACAAGAAATGGCACAGGGCTGGAAGATAACGAATGGATGTGATTATCTAATGTAATGAGCAACGCTGCGCTTTGCTGGTAAAGTAGTTTTACAAACAAGCTTTCCCTCCTGAATCGCTCCTAGAGAATTCCAGCTGAACTAGAAACATGATCAGTGTGCATTATAGGGATTTTCATGCAGGATCAGTGAAATAGACTTTAAGATAATACATTTTAAATATACCTTCACAAATGTGCTTAACTGACAAGGTCATTTAGGTAACTGAGAGTGAATTCCCTTTTTAATTTCTATATTATGTTATGATTCAGTTTTACACACACACACACACACACACACACACACACACACACACACACACATATATATACAGTCACAGAAAAAATGGTTCTGCTGGCAGAAGGCTACACTAAGCAGTAGGTTACTTCCAGGTTTCTAATACAGCAGAACAGAAGAATAAGGTGAAGCAGGAGACACTGGGAGCGGCCAAAAAGCAGCCAGGTAGAGGGCAGAGGCCAGAGATGACCATTGACTTATCCAACCGATTTTCATGAATTAGAGGATGACATCAAGTGACTTTCATATGGAATGGGAAACATTAAGTGCAGGTGTGAAGTTCACTGCTAGGACAGTTTGTGTCAGGCTCCTAGAAGCAGGCCTGAAGTCCCATAAAGGAAGGAAGAAGCCCTTCATCAGTGAGAAGCAGAGAGGAACTAGGCTGCAGATTTCAAAAAAAGATTTATTATTCACAGAAGCGCACCCATGAATTGAGAAATTAGTGAAAAAAATGTGCTGTGGTCTCTTCATTTTTTCCATGACTGTGTATGTGTGTATTATGTTTATATTACATTGTGGGGATCAAATTTTCCCCACAATGTCATGAGAACCTGTTATTTTGGCTTTGTGGGGACCATTTTTCGAGTCCCCAGATAGATCTATGAATGAAACCAAAAAACTAAAAACACTAAAAGTCTCGTATTCTGTTTGGTTACTTATGGTTAAGGTTGGGGCTGGGTAGGGGGTAAGGTTGCCAGGTGGTGATTAGAGTTTTCCCCATAGAAATGAAGAGAGAGTCCCCACAAAGATATAATTACACACCTGTGTGTGTGTATTTAAGAAGGCGCTTTTATCCAAAGTGACATACATCATTTCGAACGCAGGGTCAGAAAGTTTCTGGAGCAATTGAGGGTTACAGGCCTAGCTCATGGACCCAGTAGTAAAATCACTCTGCCAACCACAGGATTTGTACAATTTTCCGATTATAGACACAGTACCATAACTCACTCAACCACACACTGCCCCCAAAAAGGTTTTGTGGCCAAAAATGTTTTTGTACTGTTGTGGAAAATTTCCTCTGTGTGAGATCAAACATTCCTATAACAATGCATTGATTTTTACTGAATCATTGTTGCAAAATTTCAGTATATGTCAATGGATATTGATGTTCAGCTCAGTCATTAACATTTAAGTGTTTTTTTCCACAAGGAGAGTACCTAAAAACCCTCATATAGACCCCCCCCCCAAATAATGTGATTTATTATTTTTTTAATTAAAATGAAATTGCATTCACACCACTTGACATCACAATCCATTTTAAGTTGCACATTTGACCATCATTAATATAATGGCACCCACAGTTTACATCTGTTGTACTGTTTGCTGTTAGTCTGTTAGTAGTTTTTACAATAGCACCCATCTGTGAGATATGGTGTGGTCAGAAAATGGATGGTGTTTGACGGTGTTTGACCCCTTTCGCCTTCAGAACTGCCTTAATTCTACGTGGCATTGATTGAACAAGATGCTGAAAGCATTCTTTAGAAATTTTGGCCCATATTGATAGGATAAAAAGTTGTCTTGCAGTTCATGGAGATTTGTGGGATGCACATCCAGGGCACGAAGCTCCCGTTCCACCACATCCCAAAGATGCTCTATTGGGTTGA
>JABFEA020000085.1:15441563-15474121 GCA_019775915.2 Cyphomyrus plagiostoma
CCCCCCCCCCCCACACCCCCCACCCCCCCCCCCCCCGGGGGGGGGGGGGCCCGGCTTGGGCCGCACGAGCCTTAGTGCCATGGGGGGTTGTTCTCGCGCCAACACTGATAGGAGCACAAAGGGTGGATGCCAGACTAAGTTACAAATCATTTTGTAGACAATTACTTCGGCTCGGATAATACACAGCCTACATAAGTAGGTCAGGGTTGCCAGGAATGTAATGGCGGTTATCCCCCCGCCCAAAACATTTGACACTGACTAATCCCTCCTCTCCACGTCGTTTCTCTGATCGCTGGCCACACCCCTGAGTTTCCCGCCAAAATCATATTTTATTTGGTCATGGTCAATTTGGCCCACTGGCTAATGCTGTAAGTCAAATTTATTACCGAAAGGAAATATGACTTTCATGTCTAACAACAAAACTCCATTTTAACCAGGGGGTGGGTCAGGGGAGGCAGACTGGTGGCAGGTGTTTCTTCTTAAACCAGTATCCTCGAGCTTTTAGGATAACTCTTTCAAAACCTTCTAAACAACTTTAAAGAGAATTCAGGGAGTGATACAGAGAATTCCATTATGGTGGTATGATCGCATGGTGACATTTACATATCAAACTTCATTTTGACATTTCTGCCAAGCTGATGATGATTAGGAGGTGATCTCTATGATGTATAAATCAACGTCTATCTGTTTTGTTCCCAAATCAATGTGCCTTCAGCTGGAGAATGGATTATTAAAAGCATGGTAAATTAATTCATTCAGCGCCTGTGTACTAATAGATGATAAAGAGAATTAGTGACATTAACAGTGCTTAGGTGGTTGTGCATACACCAGACTCTTGGAGATGACTCAGGGATCTGCCCCTAGAACCTGCAGTACCGTTACAGGGGAAGTATATTACTATTACATTTACAGTGGCTTGCCATTTTTAAACCAACGAGGCCCCCTACAGGCATCAGATTATAACGAGCATGAGCAATAATTGCTACAAAATCATTATCATAAATGACAGGTCTGTTAATCTCCTCACATCTGCCGATACCCTCGCATGGATTCTACCAACAATGTCTATTGCATTCCCAAGCCTGTCAGTAAACGCCCCCCTCTCGTCCAATCAAGCAGTGAGGGCTTGCCAATAAGTCCTCCAACGGGAATCCATTTCATATCATATCATGTAATATTCTTTGAGATAGGACTATGAAAGGATGGAAATGCAAATCTGCACAAGTGCATTCACAGCAATTCTATCTTGCACAATGCAGGTGATGATGTAGATAAAAGTAAACATTCCTCATCAATTCAAAATCGAGCTCTAACCTTTGTCCTGTGTTAGCTTTCTGTTCCTATCTCTTATTTTAGAAGCGTTGTTGCCGATCCGGGTCAGTGACGACGCTAACACCACAGGAAGGCAAACCCAAGCATCTACGTTCCTACCTTTAACTGTTCTAGTCAGCAACATCACCACTACCTACCTAGTTTGGGTCACTTCATCCCACTGCTCATGCATCAAGCATCAGTCTTCATTTATCAAACGACTCTTCAGATACGTTGTCGATATATTAATGTTCCTCTCAGGCACCCATATGTTGGTCTGTCATGGTATCAGTGTAGCTTGTCGACTGATTCTTGGTGGTTTCTCGTGCCTCTACCACCCAAAGCTAAATGAATGTCAACCCAGTAAGAACAAATGCTCCCTGATATTTATTAATGTTTCAGGGACGAGCCAATCAGCAGCTAAAGGTCGTTTCTTATCAAGAGCTACGATTAGAAGTGCGAGAAGCCTTACAGGAGTCATAAACGCTCTTTATAATATAACCGCTCTGCTTTTAAAATGAATCTGCTTAAAAAGCAGTCCTTAGGACACCATTTGACTTGCCTGGAACTCAGAGCACAGTCACCATGAAAGAACATCAGGAAACGAGGTCACATTCAACCTCGAAGTGCTTCTCGTAACGTCTCCTTCATGCGAGCAATTAAGGAGCGCCTTCAGCTTCCACACACGCTCAACAGATTGTGCAAACTTAATTGCTACAACACTATTATCAGCTCTAATTGTTTCAAATATACTTGCAAAGCATTTATGAACTTAATCTAAACTCGCGAGAACAACTGTGCTTGGGAAGTGAGACAAATTGAAGCCCCACAGTCACTTAAAGATACAACATTTCAATGTAAATGTACAACGACAATAAAGATATAGTGTAAATAATGAGTCTTCCTGAATTCCCTCCCATTACCGCCAACCTCTGGAACTCCACTTGGCTGAAAGGTTACACTGGGGACATCACGCAAAAGTGTGTTCATCTGCTGAGAGACACAACGGGGCAATGACTGTGTGTCTTTGCAAGGGCCAGGCATAGGCAAATATATATTATAATAGTATAATGTGAATATAAAGTCATCCAAAGTCGGTAGGCTTGTTTCAAAGAGCTAAAAGCCAAAATCTTGTGCCCTTACTTGAGTAATATGCTGCATAAGTTGCATAACAATGCCAGACAATTATTGTATCACTTCACAGTATGATTTTAAGCTCTGGACTACATGAGTAATTTAATTTAAAGTGTTTAACCTTTGGAAGAGGCTCTAGGGGGTGTTCAATGGGAAATAGAACGAGTCTTAAATATAAAATGAACAATAGAGTTCCCGAGAAAGCTGCATTCTCCGGATATCCGTTTGATTAGCCTCCGTGTCTGGAGATGTTGCAGAGATGGTCTCTCTGCACAGGTTGCACCCTCAGCAGAGGACTGGGCGAGGGGGGAACATCTATAAGACTCTTTAAACATGCAACAGAAAGTAGAGAGTGAGAGATAGGTCAGGTTTATTTTTATCATGACAGGTCGAGTTGAGTGTTTCATTTAAGCCTTTTAAGTGGTGAGTGAGGGTTTCTATTCTGTAGTATTACGCCTGGTTTGGATGGAGTGCCACTGCTCCATCGCATTGTCTGCTGACTGCAGGCTGTTAGTGGACCAGATGTGCTCTCCACACAGGCATGCAGCCAAGTAGCAAAATAACAGGCATGAACCCCCTCCCCAAATTTTTTTGCTACCCATCAGGCTCATAGTTTCTGAGATTAGGAGTTTGAACCCTCCTTGATATTTCCTTCTGCCCCCTGGTCGGTAAGATTTACCGTATGGGACAGCCCTAGTCTGTGAAATATGCTCCCTGCCCCCTCCCATTCATGAAACCAGCCATATATTTCTGGCTATGGGCCTATCACCACAGCCTCTGTTCAAGTCGAATTCTGTTTTTAGTCAAACACGGACACACCTCTTATCCTCCTCGATGATACATCACTCACACGTACTGGTTTGTACACAGCATCACGTTCAGCTAGACTTTAAGTTAGAAACCTTTTACTAAACTAATTTTTGCAACATGGCTGCAAGTTAAGCGTCGGGGCTTGCAGGGGTGCAGGAGTGAGCCATCAGCCAGGAGGAATTGGGTGAAATTGGCTCAGTAGGTCAGGTTGCTGTGCTGGTTATCACTTTCGCAAAAATGCATGGTGCTTTTGGATAAAATATTCTGCTGAAATGTCAATGTACATCTTACCATTGGTCAGACTTGGTATCCACCCCCTTTACAGACTTACCAGGTCAGGGAGGGGCTCTTTGTGCGTGTAACGCCTCATGAACACACAACGTACTGTGGCCTACTCCACACCCCCTAAAACTACCCCCAGTACCTTTCACCTTAAACTACAGAAAGGTCACATCATTCTCACTGTTTCTCCACATCCTGGATGACAGCTTCACTGACACAATCCCCCAAAACGTCTGCAGACGCCCACTGGCCACAAACATACAGACTTTGCTAAGTCTGAACTTGAGGCTTTATTTGCTTTTCAGGCAAGTGTAATTCAACATTTATTTTCACATACCCTATCTCACTTTCTACTGAGGCATACACAACTACATGCAGGACACATACAGTACAAGGGCACAGTGCATTTCCAATGTCATATATTTGGCACCCCCACAACATTTCAGAGTGTTAATGACTCGGCTCAATGTTCCCACGGAAATGTGACTATTTGGCGGTGGGATCCAAACCTGTGACCTCCACTTAGAGAGACAGAGGCCTAACCTGCTGGGCTACACACTCTCCCAACCTCACTGCATAGATGTGGGGGTCAGGTTTAAGCCAATACCGTGATTGGGTTGAATCTAGGCTGTCATTACTGGCAGTAAAAAAGGGCCGATTGAAAACTGAAAGAGATATTTAAAAATATAGACGAAAATTCCCAAAACAGTCACCATGATTATAAAAATATCAATATGCCTTAGGCTGTATGCTGAACAACAAAATGGTACAAGAGGCTAATCCAAGTTCCCCAACAATGAACAGTGTTGAGCTGATTTATCTCATTAATCAATTCGTGCAAACCATCATATCACACCCCTACCCTTTGTCTGTAGTGCAAGCCAGAAGGTCACCCCCTAATGCATACTCTCGCTGAGCTACTGTGTTTTCTAAGTTTCCACCAGATTTCTGCAGGGGGGTGGGGCATTTTAACACCCTCAACGGAATTGTTAGTTCACTGCGTCACCAACCTTCATCAGAAACAAGCCTTTTGGAATGAAGAGTTCGGTGGATCTGTTGGGCTGTCGTGGTGAAGCTGTTGAACCCCAGAGAGGATCCTGTGAATTAAGGTGGATGTTTGGTGGCAAGGCAGGAAGTTGTGAATTTTGGGGGGGCTCTACCAGGACAATATCTGACTGAAATCCATTAAGTGTTTAAGCAGACACTTTTATCCAAACTGACACAATTGAGAGAGCAGTGTCAACCAGTCCTTGGAGCAATTTGCAAAGGGCTTTGCTTAAGGGTTCGACTGGGATTTAAATCAATGGCCTCCACAGGTCACAGGCTCAGAAGCACACGATGCCCCTAAGCATGTTTAAATTTCTAGCAGATACTTTTATCCAAAGAGACAAATATTTTTTTGAGGAAGCAGGGGATATCAGTCCCTGGAGCAACAGGGATCAGGGGCCCTACTGAGCACAGAATTCGAACCAACAACCTTCTGATCACAGGCTTAGTGGCACCACCCATTGAGCCACACAACGCCCATAAGAAACTGTGACTCACATAGGATCTTTTCATTTTGTAAATCTAGACGTAACTCTTTCCCATGGTAAAAACCCTGCAACTGGGAGCAGACCCATCGGTCTGGCAAGTGTGAGGGTGTTTGTTCCTCACTCATTTCATTCGCTGTCAGGACACTTCATACTCCTTTTACAGAGTTCTTGATTTCATGAGCAGCCAGATAGTTCTAGTGACCTTCCACAGCTTCCACAGGAGTAATTAATATTGTTTATGAGTTTCTAAACAAGAGACCTCCTGATGCCCGGTAACCTTAGACAACTTCTCAGTGCACTGAAAATGGCAGGGGACTATACAGGGGCAGGGCCATAGGGTCACTGGCCCCAACTGAAAGCTAATTGACTCCCAAAGTGCCCCTTCCTCTGTCACTCACCAATTTGAAGCGTATCATTGGCTAATGAAAAGGTCATCCCCTCTGTATCAATTATGACCCCTCTCATGTCCCCACCTTAAAAATTGCCCTGAAGCTGTGGAAAGCCGAAAGAACCTTTGCCGAAGCTTCCGCTGTCTTCACACCGGAAGTGGATGCACTGATTGAACGTTAAAAACAGGAGATGTTGCAGAGACTGTCAGCAGCTGCGACGTCCCAAAAAAAAAAAAAAGGATTAACATTTCTGAAAATGCGGATGCATTCTTCTGCTAGAACCTTTGTTTTGCCTGAAAAGGACACGGCAGAGAGGTGGAACCAACGCAGCTGAATGGCAGCCATCCAGAGAAGGCGGAGGAGTTGGCTTTGTACTCAATCCTAAAGCCCTGTGCCAGCTCCCATTATGGGAAATTTAATTTAACCTGCGACGCAATTAATTCAGACGTTGGGCTTATTTTCCGCATGCTGCAAGCCCCCATGCAAGGCCTTATTTAAATATTAATCAGGCTCCTTTCAATTAGGGCCAATTTGCCTCACAAGGCTTGCCTCTGCTCCGGATTGCCGAAAAAATGGAGCTAACTCACAGTGTTTGAGCGTAATTATCGCGGTATTTTTATAATTCTGATACATCAAACGGAACCTTAATGAACCCTATAATCAGGAGGACATGGCACCATCTGTTCAAACCATAGAGTGGCACCATGGTAAGTTTTCACGCTTGTGCACAGCTCTGCCATTCCATGGTGTGTGTGTGTGTGTGTGTGTGTGTGTGTGTGTGTTTCTCCTTAAAATGTGGGTGGAATCTATCAATATTAAGTGATATTGACACAAGATTATCCACATTCCGCGTTTAATTAAACGATGAATGGTAATGAAGCCATCTACGTCAATTATTAAAGCCTGCTGCTCCAAAGAATGCAAAATAAGAATTTTTTAAGGATACCCCAGAGCAAGCTAGTCTGTTTGACAAATGATCTGAGTGGGGGGGGGGGGTTGCTCATTAGGCGTGCTGTAATCTGCAACAGAAACACACAGCCCATGGTACAGGCCCCACCGAAAGACGACTAAGCTGATATCAGTTATAGGATTCCTACTGGAATTCCATATACCAATGTTTTTGAATCCAGCCCTCAGGGACCCCCAAACAGTCCACATTTTTGCTTTACATTTGTTTGGTTCATTTGATCTTGTTTGTTTGAATTGTTCTTAATCGTTTGGGTCAGGTGTTCTGGAGTCTGGGGTTCCCTGAAGACGAGGTTGAGAAACACTGCCTTGTACAGTAACCCAGTCATTTTTTTTGATGATGTCAATAATATATTTATTGTATCCTCCAAATAACAAAGCAAAAACAAAACCTCACAGGTCCTCCGCAGCTGTGATTTCCTCCCCATGACAAAGCGAATGCTGAAACCAAGAGGCCTATTTATATTGTTACTAAACTGAATGGTGAAAATGAAAAGTGATTAGAGGGGATTTCCGTCAAAATTTCACGTGTGCTTTTCATTTGTTCTGTTACAAAGGAATCGATACTGAGTAGCTCAGTGTTTTACATTCCATTTGCTGGGATTCCGAATACAGCGAGTAGTCTGCATTTTATACAAGTGCCATTGATCACTAAAATAAACAGTTAACTAATTAGGAAAAGTTTCATAGAACCCGACCCTACTATGGAATTTTTTTTAAGAAGTTTTTAAGAAGCATATCAATCATCATACAGAAATACAGTGAATCAACAAATCAGTCATAATATGAGAGCTTTCGAACCATTACATTATAAGTCAGAAATGTTTTGGGGATGTGGGAGGGGGTTGATTTTCAAACACAGAAATGCATAATGCATCGCCGAACTTCACCCATGAAGATAATAATATTAAGCTAGCAGTTTAACATAGCTGTTCATTTAACTGTGAATGATACTACAGATTAGCTATCACATTGACGTTGGTCCATAACACTCAAGCTCTTCTGATACTGATATCTAACATCTAAAAAGGAAACATTAGGCGTGCCAAGAATTTTTACAGGAAATCTGACGGATTTCACCTATTCTTCTAAAAAGAGCGATGCAGTCTGCAATGCTCAGCACCAAAAGCGGCACATGAGGGTCACAGTAGACGAATGACAATGGTCCTCTTAATGCATCCTTCCCGGACCCATTGTTTGGCACGCTCCCTGTTGAGAATTTGAGATACTGAACAATGGGACCTTAAGAGTGTTACTGGATGGCATTTGCAGGATCGCCATGCATGCATCATGTATCACTAAGATGGCTAAGTATCCCATTTGCTAATGCTAATATCCAGTGGGGGTGGAGGATAGAAATGTGGTCTACTGTGGTTACAAAAATAAACATGCCTTTTCCTAGACCTCCCCTTTCTGAACTTCACACACACCAGTCTGACCAACATTACTACCCTATAATCTTAACGGTGCCACAGACATAAATAGTAAATAGTCTTTTACATGTCATTTTATAGGTGTGTTTGCCTCTTCTCCCACATTCTTTGATCATTCATCATAAGAAAAATGAAAATGTCTTCCGCCCAAGCCTGAACCAGCTGTAGTGTGATATATATGCCACTTTAAAAAGCCTTGTGTTCTTATTTTATAAAGTGTTACTGGAGCAGGGAAGAAAAACTGAAATGCTATTGATGTTAAATTTGCAAGTAGTTGCTAGGTAACCATACTACATTTCATTTGAAAGCTTTCAGTCAAGATTAGAGTGCATTATGGGTCTAGGAAGGCTTCGGCTCATGGATTCAAGGTAAATATAAAAGCATGTTAAGTTTGACCATATTTTAAAATGCGGCTAAGTTGGACACTTTTGGTTATAGAAGAACGTTAACTGGGTCTTTATTTAAAATTGTTTTTTCCATTTGCACAAATACATTGTAAGGCTTCTTTTCACATATCCCATCAGGCACTCCTTCGGACACACACACACGCACACTCATAGATTTGTATTCATATCCTTGTGGAGACCATCCATTCCTTTCTCTGGTCAAAACCAATAGGAAATCCTAACAATGACAACCCTAACCCCTACCCAGCCCTAACCTTAACCTTAAGTAACCAAACCAAATACAACACTTTATAGATTTTTTATTGCAGTCAGACATTTTTATAAAATTGAATTTCCCCTTGTAGGGACCAAAAAAAGTGGTCTCCACTACATCAAAATAACAGGTTTTTGTTACATTATGAGGACATTTGTGTGCCTATTGTCCCAGGGACACATACTCAACCAAATCGCATCAGCTACTGTGTGTGTGTGCGTGTGTGTGTGTGTGTGTGTGTGTGGGGGGGGGGTGCTTTTTATAACATGAATGTTTTAACATGGCCTCCAAGGACTCTGCTAGTGGGAGACGTTCGGGTTCGTTCCATTAAAATATCAAGTGATAAATGAAATGATGGGGCTGGAAGATAATGGTCAGAAACCCCAGATGTGGGCAGATCTAGAGTGTCGGTCAGAGCTTCTGTAAATGGAAACATTCAAAAGAGACTGACATTGAAGCAAAGTCGGGGATTGGCATTTGCGAGGTCACTGGGAAGGTTCCTATGATCCAAAAAAGCAAGACAAAAGACCTCCCACATTTACTAAGTTCAGTCTGAAAATACAATTCCCATAGGCCGAGACCAATTAACGACAGGGACGGGCTCATGACATACACCTACAATCTAGACATACACCTACGCTAGAAATGAGGAATTGGACGAGGAACATAAGAGCAGAAATAGAATTAGCATGGACAGGAATACAGGTCACAAAATTGTGTGCTAACCTTTGTACTGAAGTCGTGAGACCTGCCACGGTGACCTCCTGAAGTCCCAAGACCCAGGCAGAACCACTGTCTGGACAACTGAAACACCATTATGACCAACACGATCAATGCTGGCCAAGTGGCCATCTCACCAAAATGGTGCGTGTCAAGGTCTGGAATATATTAGATACTATGCTAACACTATGGTAACAAACAGTTGGCATCATTCGTTTCAGTTGGGTGTGGTCAAAATGTTTGGGCTAATTGATGTATATGTATTTGTATCATCCAAGGAGCATCATGCTTGATGACCCATTTTGATGGTACAGGTCAGTGTACAGGATTACGGTGAGAGAGTAAAGTGAAAGTCAGGGTTTCCACCTTCCAAACCCTGAGAGAATTAACACAGTACGTGTCCCATAGATACAATCCAAAGTCCATTCTGCAGAAAGATAACCAGCTACAGGAGTCCAGTATGCAAAGTAAGAGACTCCCATCCTTGACTGCCTTCAGTAATACACACTCCGGTGTGTGAGCCTTCTGTTCTATTTTGCCAATTTGCCAATCACCAAATGAACAGACCAGACCTTTGGGGCAACTTTACAGAAACCCATTCCGAGGGCTGGACCCTTTTTACACTGACATACTTAGCAGACACTTTCATCTGAAGTAACGTACAATTGAGAAAGTAGGATCAGACAGTCCCTAGAGCAATAGGAGGGGATTAAGGGCTTCACTCAAGGGCCCAATTGGGAAATCGTGCTATAGACCCTGGGAGGTGAACTCACTGAATCATACACCGCCGTGTTTTCCCTTTAAATTATTGTCCAGGAAACAGAAAATACAATGTCACAGAAATTGCCATTCATAATGGAGAAAATGCCATTAATGGAGACCAAATGTCAGACCAGCTCTACTGCAAATCCTGTTCAAGGGTCCAGAGCGAAAATCCTAAAATCATTATAGCACACCTGCTACTGAGAGCTCCCCAATTACACTGCTGGCCACTTCCCCTCCAGCAAAAGCTGCAACATTAATCTTTCAGCTCAAGCTTTGTTTCAGCGTTTTGTTTTCCTTTCATTATGTTGAGTATGGTGACCTAGGAAAAAAAAAAAAAGCAAAACAGCTTGAAAAATGACCTCTCGCTTCATGCAGCTGCTGCTTGTACTGACACAATCCTGCAGAATGAATCTCACTTTCTGGCTCCTAAAATATTCAGCACCCCTCTTACGGTGCGCTGAAACTTGAGAATGATTCACCCTAGTGCTTGTACAACCAATTCAAAGTCATTTTTTTCTCTTTGTGAGTATGTAGCGTTATTCTTCAAGGTTGCGTAACAAGGATAATAATAACGCCATTCTGCTGTGATGTTTCTAGCCCTCTGCCTCCTAGTGGATATGCAGCTTCTCGAGTCTCAGTGATTGAGTCAGGCTTTCACATTTGGGAGCAGAATTATACCTTTTCCCAGGCTGATGTGTGTGTCTATGTGAGTAGGGTACCATACGCCTGTGATCAGAAGGTTGCTAGTTTAAATCTCACACTTGGCAGAGTTGCTACATCTTTAACCCCTTTAAAAATGCACCAGGGGGCTGGATAAATGGCTGATCTCACGCTCAGACCCTAAGCTTCACTCTCACCTCTACGTGTGTATGTCTTAAAAAGAAGAGCATGATGGGATATGTGGAAAAATTAACACTTTCCAGTGTAACTGATCAAAGGGCGAATAAAGCTGGATCACTTGCTAAAACTCAAGAGCTCAAATCGGACAGTTGTTTTAAATGACATATGCGACCCATGAATCAACATAATTGTCATAATCTGTTGTTTCAGACAGCAGTTCGGGGGGGGATGATTATATTCATGGGGCATAAATAGGAGAAATACAGTATAACCTAGGATGAGAAAAAATAAACTGAAATGCAGAGAAAGGAGTGCAGAAAAGCCAGTGTGCTGCAGGGAGGAAGCAGCAATGTTAATTCTGCAGCCCTTTGCACAAATGCAGTCTGTCAGGCTCACTCCATTTGATGTTAATGGTATATTATTATATCTGAATACACGCTGGGGACACTTTGGGAGAACAGATAAAATGGACTGTGTACATACAGTCCCCCACTAAATGTTTCAGACTCAGTAGTCTCCTTTTCTAAGAAAAACAAAGGCCACAGTATAAATAAAGTAAAATAAAAAGGCCATTTTAATGGTAATTTAGATCAAGTTACATGCCTAGTATTCCAGAGATGGGGCCCCTCCAAGGGGGTTGACTCACTAGCTAGAGGGAACCGCAGTGCTTTGTAATTATTTCTTCTACAAACGGCCGTTTATGGCCCGGCCATATTTAATCTCGCGGAATAACATTCACTAAAAGCAAACATGCGTAGCTATATAACGATGCCTGAAATGAAAAGTATGACTCAGAATTGATGCCGAACGTAATGAGGAAGTTTTTAGGACGTTGTTGTTTAAAGAATAAATTTGATTGAGAGTCACCATCAGACTATAATAGGGATTCAGACTATTCAGTTTAACATCTGGCATTCAGCATAGCAGAACCCCACAATCCAAAAATACCAAATTGTCAAGCACTCTGCAAAAGTCTCAGGCAGTCAAAGGCAGATAGAGCTGTTAGTGGAGTGCTAAGTAAGTGTTGCTTAGAAAAAAGGTACAATTAAACAGTATATATGCAAATAAACAGAAGTATAATAAAAATGAAGACTTTCTTTCATTCACCAAAAAGTCACTGATATCTCGCTGGATGCCTACATGAACATGGCTTCAGTTCCCAAACCTCTGCCCAGGGGCACCTCAACCATTACATGTATTTGTTACACCACTACCTCAATTAATTAACTTAACCTGTTATTGGTTAGTCAAACAGGCTAAGTTAGTGGCCAACAAATACATGGGCATATTGGATGGTTGGACTTCAAATACAAGTAAATTCAAGATAGGTTTTCAAATAGCTAAGCTGACACATTTTGACAGAGAAAAAAAATCACAGCTTCAAAGCAACATAAAGATGATTTAAACACAATTTCCTTCAGCTGCCTGGGACTTTTGCACAGTGCTGTAAATCTATAATGCAGTGTCTGTTAAACTGCTCAGTGGGCTGTGCCTGTGATCAGAGGGTCGTTGGTTTGAACCCAGCTTTGGCACGTGTGTGGGTCCGTGAGCAAGGCCCTTAACCCCCATCTCCCTGGGTACCACAACAGGTGACTGCCCTTCGCACCCAGCTTACTCTTGCCTACAAAGAACAAGTTCAGGAAGGCATAAAGAGAATTCCCCATGGAGACCAATGAAGTACCAATTAGTATTATTAACGTTAAAACCACCTGCCTGATATTGTGTAGGTTCCTCTCGTGCCACCATAACAGCTCTGACCCCTCAAGGCATGGACTCCACAAGACCTCTGAAGGTGTCCTGTGGTATCTGCCACCAAGATGTTAGCAGCAGATCCTTTAAGTCGTGTATGTTATGAGGTGGGGCGTCCGTGGTTCGGACTTGTTTGTCCAGCACATCCCACAGATTTGAGACCAAGTCAGCACCTTGAGCTGTTTTTCATGTTCCTCAATCCATTCCTGAACAATTTTTCCAGTGTGGCAGGGTACATTATACTACTGAAAAAGGTCACTGCCATCGGGGAATACTGTTGCCATGAAGGGATGTCTTGTTTATGTTGGTGGCATATGTCAAAGTCGCATCCACACGAATGTCAGGACCCAAAGTTTTCCAGCAGAACATTAACCAGGCATCACACTGCCCGTGCTGGATTGCTTTCTTCCCACAGAGCATCCTGGTGCCACCTCTTAACCATGCAAACGAAAATGGCTGTCCACATGACGCAACAGGAAAATCGACTCATCAGACCAGGCCACCTTCTAACATTGCTCCGTGGTCTGGTTCTGATGCCCATGTTAGGTGCCTTCAGTGGTGGGCAGGAGTCAGCATGGGCCCTCGGAACAGTCTGTGGCTACGCAGCCACGTACACAGCGAGCTGCGCTGCACCATGTGGTCCGACACCTTTCTGTCAGACAGCAGTTACTTTTTTTTGCAATCCGCGTCACAGCAGCTTTTCTGTGGCACCAGACCAGACCCACTAGCTGCTGCTGCCTACATGCGTCAGTGACCCTTGGGCGCCTATAACCCGTCACTGACTCGCTGGATGGCTCCTTTGGATTACTTTTGGTTGGGCCTGACCACTGTATACCAGGAGCACCCCACAAGACCTGCGGTCTTGGAGATCACACACACACACACACACATATATATATATATATCATATATATATATATATATATATATATATAACAAAATAATCAATGCTATTCATTTCCCTTGTTGGTGGTTTTAATGTTATGGCTGATTAGTGTATATCTAAAGTTCTTTTTATTCCTGCAAGACAAAACCACAAGGGACTGGCCTTAGACTTTCATGTTGAACATTCAGTAATAATGAGCCAGTGTTCAGACCGAATTCACGTGCTCCTTTAGTCTGTGAGTAAAAACGAAATGCTAGGCTTCCTGTCCGCCAACACCGAGGTCATTAACAGGCACGGCGACTGTTGATACACAACCTTCGTCAAGCTGATTTCACCCACTGAAAGACCTGCCCTTTTGTATCCTACGGCAGTGGACCCTTACAGCATTTAACCTGTATTTGCTCAGAATAACTACGTATCATATTTAACCGACGATTACATCAGAGCAGCACAAAACAAACAACATTTATTGCGACATGGGGCTCAAGGGCGAGTCCCTTTTGTTTGACTTGTTTGCAGATAATGGTGTCTCTGCAGCTGTCCCTGGTTTGCACCCTATATTTATACCTTTCCAGTTATTTAGTCTCCTGTTCACTCGGTGCAAAGTGTACAAACACCAACGGATCCATTACGGCAGATTGATCTGGAATCTGTTCGGGCATAATGTTCTGTCAGCCTTGGGCTGGCCAGTAAGACCACCTGAAGACAGAAAATTACGTCTGAAACAAACCAGATATTACAAGCTGCAATCAAATTCTGTGTATGCAGACATTGATTGGGTTTATGCTTAAGTCAAATCCATCTTTCCGTTTTCAAACCACTTATCTTGGTCAGGATCACAAAGATATAGTTAAAGTGAGTGCTAAATAATAACCCATCCATACATTCTCTATACCCGCTTGTCCTATGTTTCTAGAGCCTATCCTAGAAGCTAGAAGCACAAGGCAGGGAACAACTCAGGATGGGGCACTAACCCAATGCAGATGCTACTACTACTACTAATAATAATAATAATAATAATAATGGTGACAGTTGGAGCTGTTTGAACATATATAAGGATCTTCAAAGAGACATAATGGGAAATACAGAAAAACTTAAATTTAATGTACCTATATAAGAAACTTTTATGTTGTAAAAATATCATAAATTCGCAATTTACACATTTACTTTAAAAAAAGAAGAAAGAAAATCGCATCAACTGAGGAACTTTTCAACCCTAGTATCCGTTCGTTGACGAGTTTTGGAACACGACCAAAGTCTATGGCTTTATATTAGATATTGTGGTAGCTTTAGAAAGAAAAACAATAGATTTTGGACTGATGGCAGGGTGACAAAAAAAGAGAAGAAAAAGCACCAAGAAAAGACGAAACGAAGCAAATCTAGAGCAAACAATGATGTGTAGGGTAGATGTGGTTTTCCTTCCTGAAATAACAATCGCGCATCGAGCAGGCGGGGCACATTTCGCGGGCGTGGTGTTTAGGGGGCGATTCGCGAGTGGAGGCTGTAAAACCGTTTATTAGCTCTGCTGTGTGTCAGATTACAGCCGCTTATGAAACTGCATCATAATAACAGGTTTATGATGTTCATTCCTGACCAAACGCTTGAACATAACAAAAACATTTTAAGTCGGACAAAAATTCGTCCTGCTTTATGTTGAGATGTTCTGTCTGTGATCTCCCCTGCAGATCTAGGGGTGCAGAGAAATCACCTATTACCCATCACCTCCATGTGGGTGAAGCACAATTACGTGTCAGGTTTTTGGTTTCAGCCATCAGTTAGTAAAAGTGTGTGTTTTTTTTTCAGTGTCACAACTGAATCAGATTCACATGAAAAGCTTCAGGAAGGAGCCCCTCTTCCTGATCTGTGAGGTGTTCACAGGAAGCCTGCTGTCGCACGGTTCCCCACCGTAAACCTGACACCACCAGAAGGATCTGGAAACTATAAGAACTGGTAGGTGTCACTTCATCTTCAGCTAGCAGATAAAGGAATGAGTCACAGGCTATTGATTAAGGCTAACAGGAGAAGCGGTGTCAGAGAGATGGGGAAGGTGGGCCTGTGATCGCAAGGTTGCTGGTTTGAACTGAAAGACTGGTAGAGTGATGTTACAACTGGGCCCTTCAGCAAGGCCCTTGACCCCCCCAGTCAGAGACTTTACTCTCTGATCCTCACTTTGGTGGCCTCCTAGGGTGCCGACTTCTGAGGGGGTGCCAACTTGCCACCTAATTTCACTTTGCCTTGGACAGCAGTGCCAGTTCTGAAGCTTGCCTGGGGCCCCACATGAGGTTGGAACAGTACCAGACAAAAGCATCGAGTAAATAAGTACATTTTTAATTGAAAGTGTTTACAGACCTCTGAACCAGGATCCAGTCCGCTTACCCTTTACAATCATTCGCATTCAGGGCCACGAGTTACATTAAAATCCTGCTTACTTGAAGACACACGGTGGTGTAGTGGGTAATAGGTGGTTTAGTCTTAGCCCGAATATATACCACAGAAATTGCCTCCTGCCTTCTTAAAAGACCTTTATGTGAAAATGATTTCAATATGTTTGTATTGAGATTAAACCAAACAATTAAGGCATGTTGAATTTCCGTCGCCATCTGTTTGGATGTGTCTGTTTTTCTGCCTCAAAACGGAGATTAATCAGACAGCCATGTTTGGATCGTCATTGCAAGTGCATAGCATACTGAGATTCCTTGAATGGGTCCCAATCACAAACTCGGGCCAGCTTCTGTAAACTATCGGAGAGGGGGAACCGTTTCGTCCCACAAGCCAAAATGGCAAAAACACATGTACAGATTTCATGATCATTATGTTGAGCTACTTAATGAGTTGATCTTTGGCTTAAATTCTCCCAGACAAGATGAGCTGATGGGCAAAGATAGGGAGTTAGTTGTATAGTGGATATAATCTTATTCTTGATCAGCCAGGGCTGCGGACATGTGCCAGATTTTAATTTATCGAGCTAACAAAAGCAGCTGTTGTCAAAATCTTTCCAACATAAGCTACATTTATCCCTGTTCTTAATAAGCATAAGGGCTACAAGAATCCGAGTGCACCCACTCCCAGGTAGGGGAAGACTTCGAAAGGAGCTGATTCTCTGCCATTGGAATCCAGAGCGATTTTCTGAAGCTGCTGGTTTTAACCCTGTGCTGTTTCTTTATATCCGTACAGCTTTTGCCTTTTCTGCCGGTAAAACTCTGAGAAAGTAGGAGAAATATGATGAAGACACCAACCCATGCCTCCAAGAACATGGACATCTACTGCATGAAAATCAAGCTACAGGAATTCATCCGTTCTGCAACTTACTTCTACGCTCCAGAGACCCACACGCCCAAAATAACGTGTCACAGTGACTTCCAATCGCAAAAAAAAACAAATCACCATTTTTTTCCCAGTTTATTTTTGTCATGTAACTCAGGTGTGTTTTAAAACATACTTATTGGCTTTCTGTGTAAATCTTAACAGGATTTATAGCGTTTGTAGTGTAGTCGGGTTCAAGCAGGACTTTATCTTACTGGCGTGCAACGTTGAGTAACGTGTTAAATCAGTGAGATGGTGGAAGGTCTCCCAGGGGGTGTGTGTAAGTCAGGGTGTGCTTCTAAAATGGCCTGAAGGGGGAACTAGTGATCTCAGCAACTAATAGGTTGCAGAGGACTGAGAATTCACATTGCATTAAAACATCCTATTTTTGGCTAGTAGATAGTGTGATGGTTAACCACCTTGGCAAAGAGAGCAAAGGGGTGTCCAATTGTGTCATTTTTTTGAGATAGTTATTTAGACTGGATTACTGCAGTAAGACCCAGCCGTATATGATAACATGCATGAGGCTACACCTGATTTGTGCCCATTGCATCCTGGGATAGGTGCCAAGCTGCCCAGAATCCTGTACTGGATAAATAATGTATGGATGGATGAACAACTTGTATCTTATCTAGTTGGATAAGATGGTGTTTAAATCGGCAAAATGCTAAGAGGATGATTAATTGGCACCCTACAAATTTCTAACCACCTATACTTTTCTTAAAATAAGTACCCGCCCCTATATTCAAATAAAATCTCAGCTGTTGTCATTTCAGGCTTTCAAACCTATGGAGTTTAATAACTTGGTTCCCAAGCTGAAGTTTCTGGTGAATTTTCTGTAAAAGTGCCCTTAACCATGTACAATGTTTGGGTAAAATTGACACGCAGCTACCAGATGACATGGTGTAATTAACAAAACCACAGTTATATTAATTAGCTAGAGCACAAGCGCAATATAACGCGTACATAGAGAAGCACTACACCTTCAAGACAACTTAAACGTGGCATTTTTTAAGCTGTGTCACAGTTGAGACTTTCAAAATTGGCCTCACGAAAAATGTGACATCCGAATAGCACAAAGCTCATGTATGTCAGCATGGACCTCACACTGGGATGTACTGTGTGTCATAATACAAGCCATTCAGAAACATAGCAGATCCAGAATCTGTGATATTATCATCTGACACGTGGGCAAATCAAACATCTCAAACAGATGATAAAAATAGGCTTTTTCCCCCCAGAAAAAGTGATAATGCACAATGGCTTTTCATACCACTAAGCGGAATTTTACCAAACCCAAGTTTATGATAAATCACAATATTCAGTACCTTTACTGTGTGTGTGGATGTATAATCTCACCAACTGTTTTATTAATGGACATTAACATTCATGAAATAACGCACTGCCAGTACCGGAACCTCAAAACGCCAAGATGTTTCCAGCAGTAGTAAAGCTTATCTGAATCGGCCACCATTCATATGAACATGTACTTGACATTTCCACCACGTCCCTCTACACTGCATTTAAACCCTGATAAATTTGGGAGTCACTGACAGGACCAATTGTTTGGGTTTAAAATGCACTAATTACTCCAAACGCTGAGTATAAAAATCACCTTAATTACATCGTTTCCCCACTGTTTCAAGACGCATACATGAATTCCACACATGCGAGGTTTTCGAAGACCACGCCGTTCTTGGTGGTGCTATTTCTGACTGATGACCTCCTCTGACCCTCCAGCCATTGGGCTGAAATACTGACTCCAAGTGACTCAGAGATAAACAGCTAGCATATCATAAAGGCTACAGGCATCTTGAATGTAAGAAACAACACATACACCGCTTAGCACCCGACCTTTCATTTTGACTTATGATGTTCTGTCTGGCAAGACGCTGATTGGGATCTAAAGATCTGAAGAGAAACTAACAGCATTGTTGTCTACCCTAAAATGTGCTCTTAGATGTGTTAGGTGATTTGATGAATCACATTGGAGCAAATCCCAGTTGTTCTGTGATTCATGGCAAACAGAATTTCATCTGAATTGTGCTTGAATCTGCTTGTCTATTATATCCTGCTTAACTTGACTGGGCATTGGTGTAGGTTATCAAAACGGCATAAACTCACAGAAAACATATGCTCGGTATCAGGGTGCGTGAATCCTTTGCAAAATTCTGTCGTTAAGTCTTATTGACAGAACGTCTGGGACATCAGTATGAGGTTATATAAATACTCAGGAGGGAAATCTCGGACTTTCTTATGGATGTAAACACATGAGACATGATGACAGGGTCACCTTTTCGAACCCTAACCCCAGACTCAGAGGGCCTACCCTCACCCTAACCTGCCATTCTCATATAATTAAACACATCTCTGGCTAAGACACATGCCACACATTTCACATACCGCCTTGTCGGCATGAAAACAAACTAAAAGACACGGTTTCCTGTCTCGTTTAAAGTGCACTTTGGGTCGTAATATGAAAAAATGTGTTGAGGAAGTCCAGCAGGCTGTGCTAACTTGAAGGCCTGTCAACTGAGACGCCGATTCTTTTACCCAGCAGAGAACTTTGATCCAAGAACCTGAAGGTATAATTCAGTATCAAAGTACATACATCACACAAGTCGTATAACTTATAAAATGCTTTTGGAGGTTTTTGCCTTTGTCGCACCTTACTTGAAGAAAGGGGAAAGAATAAATAACTGTTCCATGACTGATACTAGGTCCTGGAACGCCACAGGAAGACAAAACAAGATGTCAGTGAGAGAATAACATTTCACCCGTCGAGGATTATTTAAATGGAAACAAAGGCCGTGCATTTCTCAGGAGAAACCATTACTGAATCAGAAACAGGGCTGCCTATTTTAGATCGCCTCAAAAAGCTGCCGAAGTAGAAAAATCTGTCGACAGGTTGACGTACTTTTTAAAGGTTTTCATCCACCACAGATTGAGATTTTTGCCTGTGGAAAAAAAAAAAACACTAAATTCTCATCTTCCCTTTGAAGGGGAAATCTAGTAAAAAAAAAAAAAAAAAACTGCATATTCCCACACTTGTTATTAGAATTGACACCCAAAATCACACTAATGGTGGATTATTAATTTAAAAATTAAGAAAAAGAAAAAGTAAGAAAAAGCCATCTGAGTTTGAACTTGATTGAAAATTTGATTTTATGAATGATTAATACAATAAGCATTTTTATATTTTGTTTCAGGGGTTGTGAGGGACATCTAATTATGGCCAGTTAGCACTTTGCAGTTATTTAATGTTGAGTAATGTTATCTTTTCGTGGTGCTAAATGATTCATGAGAAACCAGTGATTATACCACATGGAAATGACTGGGGGGACAGTTGCTCTCGACCCATAAATTACAGGACACACTTATTGACACAGACAAGCAGGCACCGAAGTAGCGGGTTTTGTTGTCAAAAAAGCCAAGGGCCAGCTCTGGGTCCCATGTGAATGTGATGAAATTTTTATTAGGGTGTGTATGGAATGCAATTATGAAGACATGATATCTGACTCGAGCAGAATTCCTTTTTAGCTCAGTCAAATGACTGCTGTCACATGTATCCATTTAAAATGTCAACTTTTTGCTACGTTTCCATTTTTTACAAAATAGCTAGCAACTATAGAGAAGCCTAAACCTTCCGCACGTTGGACAACTCCCTCAGCATCAGAAAATGTTTCCTTTAGAGAAGCTTGCTCCATGACTGCTATCATTCTTAACCCTCAGTAAAGAAACCTGCCCAGTACTCAGACAATGATTTGATTCAGTATGACGCTGATTAACCCCCAAGCGTGCTTCTGCTCGCCAATAAAAAGACCAGCAAATACATCCAAACCACACTTCAATAACGAAACACACACCCATATAGGAAACATCTTAGGCCAACAATACTGCCCGTGTTCAATAGCACAAATAAAAATATTAGCTTAGACTCTATAACTGGAAATTAAATCATTTCAATAAAATTACGGCTGGCAACAGCTAGCTTGCTTTTTCAGTCAATCGAATTAGATATGAACATGTTAAGTGAGTAAATTATATAAAGCTGTACTGTAGGCCTGTTGTAAATTGTAGTTATTACGTTTATTAATTTAGCAGATGCTTCCATCCAAAATGATATATAATTGAGAAAGCACAGTCAGACTCTAGGGCAACAGGAATTACTGTAAGAGAAATCAGTAGCTCGGTGGTACTGGGATTTGAACTGGTGACCCCTGCAGCCACAGGCCCCGAGTACTGAGGCACAGAGCCACACACTGGTGACCCCTGCAGCCACAGGCCCCGAGTACTGTAAATGTGTAAATGTGTCCCTCATTGTGGCAGGTGACTTACCAAGACATCATGGTAACTGATTCCGATTTACATTCTTGTCCTCTTACTCAGACCTCTGCTGTAAGAATAGCAGGTGATAGGGTTTTACTTCTACAGCATGCTACCTAGCTGGGCTACATTCAGGAGGCTAACAGCCTTTTGAGGCACTTTTTCACCAAACCAGGTACCGTACTTTTGAAACTTCAAGAAAGTACCAAAAGTACGGTACTTCAAGGTTACGGTTTTCCACTGATGGAAAAACTGGTGCCCACACCCAATAACATCACAGCGTGAGGTGGGGCATTTTGCACTGAATCTGAAAGGCTGCAGTGTATTACAGGGCTGCATAATGGGCAGTGTTAATAACAACATCCCATGCTATGCACATGCAGTTCTTACATTGTTCGTCAGCTAGACTGAGATCAGGGTTTTTCATACCTTTATACTCAGGGGCGTCAGAAGCATTTTGAATGTGGGGAGGACACACTGGCGGGGGGTCTGGGGACCGTCCCCCAGATTTTTAAAAATGAATTAGATGCCATATGTGTATTCTCATATCGATCAAGTGGAATGGATTCTTTCGCAAAGCAATAGAAACACTGCTGGGTGAACTAATATTTTATGTTAAATGTGGGGGGGGGGGGGTCAAAATTAATAATTATGAAAAGTGAGGGGGAGATTTAATGGCGGCGACGCCCATGTTTATACTGTACATCCAGGTAGGGGGTTTAAGTTTTGCCAAAACATATTCACTCTGTCATAGGGAGAATAGCGTGCCGTGCTTTATTCCTTTTCAGTGTTCTGCAGTATTTATGTTTAAAAAATAAATTTAAAGTTCACCTCCATTTTTGCATGAGCCCTGCTTGTGTTCGAGAGAATCATAATAATTTTCATAATAATTTACTGTTTAAATCACTCCTACACAGGTTTGTGAGAAATTTATGCTGGGCTCTGTTTTTTTCTTCATATATATCATGAAATTTATTACAACAAAATCACATTGTAATATTTGGAAATTTTCCAATACCATGCTGCTCTATAGTTTGTTATACATAATACTTTTTTATTTCATGTCATGCTGTCCTTATCTTGTTATATCTTTTCTTCCAACTATAGATCACAATTAGTTTCAAACTCTTCATTCCTCCACATCTGTTAGTATTACATTTTTTTGGAGGCAGGGTATTTTCATAAGAAAGCATTTGCAAGTCGCTCCCCAAAGTACCAAACTACCAAAAATGTACGGCAGATGGTTT
The DNA here is from genome assembly GCA_019775915.2 of Cyphomyrus plagiostoma. Classification (NCBI taxonomy): domain Eukaryota; kingdom Metazoa; phylum Chordata; class Actinopteri; order Osteoglossiformes; family Mormyridae; genus Cyphomyrus; species Cyphomyrus plagiostoma. Next base: position 15,463,920 of record JABFEA020000085.1, read on the forward strand.
GGTACTTTAGGTACTGGAACTGAATAAGCAGAGTTAACGGTAAGGCAAGGCCACCTGATATGGCCGACACCTTCCACATAATTCCGTGGAAGGTATCTGCAGTGTTCGATTCAGTAGTGTTCCCTGTTTATCATGTGTTGGTTTGCCACACAGCATGGCTTCGTAATCAGTAACACGCAGCCACTAAATGAACACAACTCTCTATTATCAATTATGACATCATTTGGACCTTGAAGAAAAACTGGCAACTACAACCTACTGATTGCAACAACCACGAAGTTCGGGTTAGCCCCGGTGACTGGAATATTATCCCATTAACTTTAATAACTTCAAGCCTTCGCACTCCATCGAGACCGCCATGTTGTGCAGAAGTCATTAGTCTGAAATAAATCATTAGTTTTGATATTAGCACTCCGCAGTAAACATTTGCAGATTAATAGCAGGCGATCAAACAAGCCCTCTCTGTTAATTTCTCAAAGGTAGTTTCTCCGGCTCTCCAATCCAGATATTCAAAGCCAACTCAGTTGGAAGAATCGTCTGACATTTTTACCGCTGGCAAAACACACCCTGTCCTCTCTTTTTTCAAAATTAGTTTTTTTTTTTTTTAAAAGCAGTTTATTGACCATAACCAGATGTACAAGCTTATTGAGAGTTAAATATTAACTATTCGGTTAAGACGTGCATCTGTTGAATTTCCTTGTACCTGTATGTATGTCCTCTTGTTTGACATTCAAGTTAGTCATGGTATGGTGATTGTAACAAATTAATGAGCTATAAAAGCTCATTCTGATGTGGGCTTTTGTATTACAGAACCTAACGTCCATTTAAGTTGCATGGATGCAAAAGTAAATTTACATTGATAACATGAATAACTTGGGCAGTGTAATCTAAATTTATAAGTAAACAACATGAGTGTTCCTGACAAAACGTTACACAGTAAGAGTGAAGTAAATTACATTTTAATTTATGCAAGATGTCATTCCTTACAATGGCGTTAAATTAGTGGTGACAACTGCGGGAAAAAGCTAATATTTCCAGGCTTTTGAGCAATCAAAACTGGAGAGATTAAAAACCATACACAAAATAGGCTACTCGGATTTATTGAATGGAAAAGCCGTTTTTTCTTAGAGGACAACGGACAACTGATAATATCCAGGCTTCTAGTTTACCGCTGACTCACAACATTTTCAGTTTAAAACAAACACCTACTTATTTGAAAACGTTTCTCTCCCCAGCTGTAAGAAGGAAGACATAACCCAATTTCTTATAAATAACAGTTCTGAGTGTTGATAAAACGAACAGTTTGAATCCCCTAATTACCACATACCAAATGGGGGTCAGTAACAAATGAACAAGCAAGGTCTCAAAATGTCACGCTGCAAGCGGACCATTGAATAATCTGACTCAGCCACCTACATCTTCAGTAAAATGTTCCCTTTAGACGATTTGCTAAAAGTTTTCGGTCTGTACGTATCTCTGTCATATTTCCCTTGAAACCTTTCTGAGTGTTCTGATCATTTTGTCTCTATAAATCTTTCGGGACACCCGCGGCGGGTGTGCATTTGAAAACTGGACATTCGTACTGAGAACTGTATAAGCAGCCCATTTGAAACACCGAAGACTGATGTTTGGTAAACTTCACAACCAAGAATTCCCAATCATTAAGGGAATGTAGTGGCACAGAGATCTTACGTCTTGATTTTTTCAAAATACAACACGATGCTAATAAACTTTCTATTTGTATAAAAACTTCGAATTGATCAAATCAAGCCCCAGTATTAAGTAGCTGTCGGGTTCATTAAAATATATATTGTAAAAATGATAAAATTCGCATAAGTGGCTTATTTGCCTAAAACATAGCTGTCCCCACCCTCCTGATTAGAACACTTTGGCTTGGAAAAGTTCTGGTTTCCATGGTAACGGGAAGAGGTGAAGCCAGAAGACAGGAACAGATGACAACTCGGAATTTTAAAAGAGGTCCTTTCAGTGTATGTCCTTTGATTGCACTGACCACGCATTGAACAGAGAGAAGGGATACCAGTTTGAAAAAATATACCTTCCTGAAACAATGTTATTCTTTTAAATAAAATATTAAAATACTTTCTACAGTAAAACAAATCAATTATAATACAAAATATTACGTTTCCGATTAAGCCCTAAAAACAAGAAATTGTTTAAATTTTACGCCTTGGAATTTTACGTCAAACGTAAAACGATAAAGCATACCATGAAATTTGGATTTTATCTTTAATATATTTCAGTCAAAGTAAGGTGACAAGAAAATAGTTTTGACTGAGGTTTTGTTTATTCAGAACTTAAAATATATACCTAGGAAATAACAATTGTTGTTGTGTCAAATTCACTAATTGTTGTTTTATGTAGGCCTAGCGTAAAAAGCAGCTGTTTAAACATAGTGAATGGCAAGCTATTATAATAATAAGAATAAGAATACATCTGAGGTATCAGTAAGTTGGCATTAAGCAATTAATTAATGTAGGCCCATCCGTTTTATTTGCTACTGGTGACGATTGGTAAATTCATTGTTAATTGTTTAATCATCCTGTGCACTATAAAATGTACTTAGGACACTGTCCAAGTATATCATAAGTTTTAATAAATTGTTACACGGGATTTGTACAACATGCATGGCTTCTACAACATGAATTCTGTGCTTTTTGGTCTCAACCTAAGGCAAGCAAACAGAAGTACATTATTATCTAGGTCAGCATTTTCACAAGAAAACTCGTAGGCTTTTTTCACTGCTGTCTGTCACCCGTCTTGGAAAAACGACCGTAAGAACAACGAACCATCGCAACCTTGCGTTTATGTCACCGAAAGTATCCCCCATGAGTAGCGATCTATATATACTATAATCCTGTGCCCAGGTGTCCTGGCCACATATCAGGGCAGCATCCATTTCAGCCAATTTGCTGTTTGTGCGCCCGCCCCCGTATTCACAGAAGTCTTATCAACCCAGAATCTCACAGTTATGACCTACAAACTAGGGAAACCCAGCAGGGGCCGTGAAAGATTCACCTTACAGAAACTGAGTAGCAGGAGTCGATCGGTGTCAGATGGAACATCCAGAAACATCCACGACAGTGGGAAACTGAATAATTACAAGAAGGACGCATGGGTATTAAACTCATATTTAATCAAAAAAGTGGTCTCAGTAGTTAAAAGCTGAACATTTACTCGCGAATCTTCTAATTAATAATTAATTAATAATTAATTTCACCATGTTTTGACCAAAACCGCTCTTAATACTAAAAATCTGTTAATAAATAAGCCATGCGTAACTTCAAATTGAAAACAACATTACTTAAACCGTTACTTAAAATGTGACGTTTAAGAATCGAGGCTTGCCGTCAAACAGCGTTCTGTAAAACATGAATCAGTGCTGGATGTAGGTATGGACAGAAGTGGACGTGGGCTCGAATGTGTGCTTTTTGTTTCTCCGCAGATCACTTACAAATACACGAAATTACTGTAACGAAACAGCAAACTGTCTAAGCGTGTGTGTGGTGGGGGGACACTGTGATACCCAACCCCCGCCCAGGATCCCCCTCCCCCCTTAAACATCCCCATCCCCCTTAAACATACAAGGACAAACCTTACAGAACAAGACCGGCATTATTTCACAAGGAAGATCATCAGTCCATAAGCCAAGGCATCTCATACTCCTATATACAGTGCATAATGTAAAATCAACGCTTTTTTACAAACGTATATTTAATCCCCCGCAGGTGTATTTATCATATGTTTGACACTCATAACCACTCAGTTTCTACTAAAGAAAAATACCAAAAACGTGCATGATTTGCGACGCTACAGCTCCATCTGTGGCAACCTTTGGCAAAAATATTCTTATTAACATTATGTGATCAAGAAAATGAATTATCCTCCTAACTTCACAGTTCATTGCAAAGCATATTCACACAAAGCACTCTCTTGTAGTATTGTAGACTGCCTTATTATGAGTTACAATGCATCGATGCTTTCAATAAAATGTAAAGTTGTTGTCAAACGCAGGGCTGAACTGAGCTCTGCATGCTAGTGGGTTGTTCGAGGCTATATAGCGCACGCTACCAGAAAGTACGTACTGGAAGCCGATTTGAATAAGTATTAGTACCAATAGTAAGATGCCAGTGTAAGTGCTTTTTTACAAACTACAATTGCAACTAAGAAATGTGATTCAAATTCCGGTTGGTCGACGTGTCAATCAGCTCATAAATAAACCACTTCAGCCTGTTTTAGATCGCGTTGTCATGCACCTCAATCACATTTTAATCTATAGAGAAGCGCGTCAGTTTTGCATACATAACTTTACATGTTTTTCTTTTTTTAAACATGCCGGCTGCTACTTTAATTCAAACCATCCAGCAGAAGTGCATTACTCTGGCTGAAAAGTGTCATCAGACTCCACCATGAGGAAATTCAGGACTAACTTTTGTAATTATTTTTCTTACTGAGATGCAAAGAAGGAAAAGAGACGTTCATCACCTTATTGCAATAGTAAGGGTCCAAGCGATGCGAGGGTCCCAAACAAGTCGGATCTGTGGCTGATGCAGGCTGAGGTGGAGGAGGATAAAACCTTACGTCCATTTCAGAAGAAACATCAATCAATCACCTCCTATTCAGTTCTCCTTCTTTTCTTGCAAGAGGAGTCGGCACAAAAAAGAGAGAGAAATCGGCGCGCAACTTAAAACCGAGGTATTAGTAGTGCAGAAAATTGTCTCTGCCTCACATCCGTTCGCGGTTTTGAGAAGAAAAAATGATTTTAGATTAACCAGTACCACAAGGTTTCTGCAAATGAATGTATACCCAAGTTATGGCTTTTGCTTTTTTAGGCTTTTAGAAGGCGATCGCGGGCAGTGCAGTCGCGGAGAAGTTGTCTTTCTTTGACGGTATGAGATGTACTGGCAGTGACTGGCCCGTTCACTTAGTGAGCCAGTGTCCTATTTGCTTATGCGCTCCCAACATTGCACACAAAAGACTGCGCACGAAAGTGCGCGTATCGCCGCATTTCACATAGGGGGCGCTACTTAGACACCATCCACATCGACTGCCCGGCTCTCTATCAGCGCTCTACTGGCCGATTGCACATGATGCATTAAGATGAGAACATATCTCATAAAGACTGTAAATAAACAGCCAGCTCCTATGTCCCACCTAAACGTACACTAACTAAGGTCTGATTATTATGGATTTCCTGTCATTACTATTAGGTGATCATTAAAATAATTTGAGAGCAGCATGTTTATAAATCGTTAATCTTTAATTTAACCGTGGAATATTATTATTATTATTATTATTATTATTATTATTATTATTATTATTAGAAAATAACGCTAGTAGATCAAGTAATTCGAAAGAAAGTACTAAACTGTATTAATCGATGACAAGTTACATTGTTTTAGATATGTTTTAGGTGACTTTTAAGTTAATCTCTCTGTCTCTCTCTCTCTCACACACACACACACACACACACGTGAGAGTGGGGACCGCTCATTCATTTCTATATGGGAAAAATGCTAACGCTAACTATGACAACCCTAACCCCTACCCAGCACTAACCATAACCATAAGTAACTAAGTAAAATACAAGTGTTTTTGAATTTTAGTTTTTCTATTGCAGTCACAGATTTGTATTAAATTGAGTTTAAAAAACGGGTATTCGTCATGTTATCTTATGTGACCCCATAAGATAAGTCATACCCGCTCACAATCACTAAAATACTTTTGTGGGGAAAGGTATGCCTGTATGGCTAAGCGATATTTTTGAGCTACTCTTGTACTTTCATTTTTGGCACGTTTATACCAACCGCAATAAAAAATAAAAGAAAACAGCAATATTGCCAGCAATAAATAATGCTACATATACGTAGCACCATAAATAAATGAGCAAACAAATGAACGGCCTCCAGCTGCTGTATAAACTCGGTGTAGATTTAACACCACATTAATAACAGCGTTCAGACATTTCACTCTGATGAATGAATGTCACTGGATCCCGAGCCCGTCTTTCTGTCATGCATATGTGCGAGAGATACGGTGATGAGTGACCGTGGCTGAGAGTAGCGCAGGTCCAACAGTGTGCCGGCGCCACAGCGCCCCCTATAGGGCAGAAGTGCAACTGGATGTCGTACAGTGTCTAGCTTTACTGTCTTGCTGTCGATATTTTGGCCTGATATTTGCCTAAATGCTTTCGGGTAACTAAAGCTGAAGCATCATGCTTGCATTTTGTTGATTACCGTTAACTGAACGTCCTTGAGTTAGGTGTGGAATTTCTGCCTCTCACCTTTGAGACTAATATCCTGTGATATTGCTCATCTTTCATTTCCAATCCGGCCTGCCATCCTGCTGTCTGCCACACAGTGGATGGAGTATTTCCCAAATAATCCACAATGTTCAGAGGTAGATTCATTTGGCATTCATTTATTCAGCATTACACCAGCTAACCAAACCTTCCCACTTACTGTTTAACTGTTTTGGTCTAATTGAATTTCTCCAAATTCAAACAGGCAAACTTATATTTAAATCGTAAACAGCAGATTCCGAACAATAGTAAAATAAGGAGATAAGACAATATATTGAACGAATTATACAAAAATAATTTTGCAAATTTACCGAGATGCGTCTCCTGATAACGGGCTTTCAGATGACGAGTTACAGAAGAACACTGTGTGAGTAACGCCTCAGTCCGGTTCTTTGTTTAATGAAAAGATGCTTTCTTTGCTCTTTGTACAAGTATGAGAGCAGATACACTAAATGTGTTACTTTCTGCATATCCCATCCTGCTCTCCTATTTCTTAGGATATACACAAACACACAGAGGTGAGAGAGGGGCTCATGGCACATGTCCAGCTGCTCAGCTAGCCCATCTGGAGTATTTTCTGAGGTGTTAAAGGTCTTGTTGAAGGATTCAATGCATATATGGCTCCTCTGCTGAACATGGGATTAGAACCGACAACCTTCAGGCCACAGGCTTAACCCAGTGAACCACACACCGCTGCTGCTGACAGCATTACTGTCGTCTATCAAGACTCCTGCTGCACACAATACTTCCAGGATCCTCCGTCGAGATGCATTGTAAGCATCCTGAACTGGAGTCTGCTAGTTTTCTACCCCCCCCCACCTTAAAAGTGTAAGGAACGCTTTAAATACAATGACTTCCCCACCTACTCAACACCCTAGTGTAGCACCTACACCTACAAAAATGTAGCTAGCTTCTTTGCATCCCTCAGTATTGAATCTGCACATCTGGTGTTTCACATTTACAGTGTCACAGTACTTTATTCCCATAGTATCATTAACGAGCCAAATGAGTGCAATGACCAGCCTGATCCAAAATCTCTGCCAAAAAGATTCACATTAGCCCTTGGATTTTCCCTTAACATTAGGATAAGCGGTTTGGAAAATGGATGGATGCATTTTTTCTTTAATGATAGTCACCATTTTTTCTTTTGTCGCTGCTATTGATTGAAATCTGCCGAGCAAGCAGACCCGCCAATCAGAATAAGGAAGTAATTTTGTAAATTTAGCTAATTTTCATGCTGACGGTGAGAGTAATTATGCTACAGAGACCCACTAAATGATAAATGAGAAACTGCTCTCGTGGTACTTTGAAGAGCCTCATTGTTTAGCATGACAATGCAGGGTGACCCTGTGACCTTGTGACCCCATGACCCCTGACCCACAGCTCCAGAAGTCTTGGTTTGAATGCAGCCCGATCTCTGCGTGTGAAGTTTTCATGCCCTCAGAGTGTTTCTTACGTCCCTAGTGGGTGTGTACCCTGAAAGAGGAAACGCAGACACAAGCAGTATTATCCCTGATTATCCGTATACATTCTGGGACAGGCACAGATTATAGCATCCCTAATTCAATAACCAGATATTTGTTATATTACTTATTTCTAACATTTATATTAATTGTTTCGTATCAGGGGCATTTCTGGGATTCAAAGTAGCAGCACAAGAGGGACTTTAATTTATGCAGAATTGGTGAATGAGAGGGGGTGGGCCACTCTGGTGGCCAATCAGCTTTTAGCGGGGGACAGTGTTCCTGTATAGACCCATATCATTTAATAAAATGCAATGCTCTTATTTATGCAAGATTCCTTAATGAATAGAATTTGGGATACCGATTGATGAATTGGCACATGGAGGAAGGAGATCATCGGAAACTATGGAGACCAATAATAATTTGCCGTCGTATCACGTGAGTCAGTTGCGCGGAAGGCTGGAGAGTACATGCAACAACCAAAACGTGTTTAATAAATTAATCTATATAAGGGAATTCCCGGAGTAAAAACGTACCTTTACAAAGCCCGTGCGGAGTCCACAGTAAAGAGATGGTAACAACACTTAGCTAGCATTTAGCTGCAACCCTTAGTCAGCAGGACAGCCTTCGGGCACGAAGGGTTCTTATGAGACCTGAATGCTTCTGCAGAAACAATGAATACCGCGGTCAATAGTGGTTCCCAAACATGGAATTTGAGCAAAAGTACCAAGACGAATGGGATGAAGTTGACATTAGCGGATGCAGAGACTTGTAGCTGTAAATGCTAAACCTCTCCTCAGGGGCCGCTCAGCCACTCCATGTACAGACACCCCTCACTTAAAGACCTACCTGCTGTATTAACGACCACCCGGACGTACGACCAGCTCTCCGACACTGTTGCTATTGTATGCGGTACAAGAAGTTTGGCTGTGGAAAATGCAGCGAAGCATCTCAGAATAAATAAAAATGATTGCCTATATTTACAGTATGCAAACCTAAGTATTGTATATTAGAGTTGATTTCATGCATATACACTGCACACTATATATTACAGTATGCAGTACATTACTGTATAAACATTTCTAAATATACTAAAAATGTTATAAATGGTGCAAAGGTCACATTAAAACGATATCTAAAGATGTTTTACACAAACGGCTCCTCGCAAACCCACCAATTTCTTTAACGACCCGGTCAACAAAAACATGGGCATTTTGGGCAGTTACTGCAGATACTGGGGTGATACAGGAGAGGTTTTGAAATGGCTAATCTGACACACTTTGACAGAAATAGAGTCATAGCTTTATGCTAGCAATAATATAACATAAACATCACTTTCTTCAGCAGCCTAAGGCATTCGCACAGTAATGTGTACACAGTAATGCACACAAAAATACATACCTTTACATTTATATGTATATATGTTTATGTACTAGTCAAGACTAAATTGGGGTAAAATAGTGATGTTGTTGTTTAGAAATATTTTTTAAGAATATGAGCTAAATGTTCTAACATCTAACACCCTTGACAGCTAATGTCTGATTCAATTAACCTCCTGTCTGCTTTGACACCAGAACAAGACGCTTCATCCACTTCCATTGCTCCTGAATCTAACCCAGTAATCTGGTGTTCCCCGACGTCTATGGGGACCCACAATCAAGCGCAGTTCAGGTTCCCGCCGAGCTCCTTGCCAGACGGTCCACGTTTTCACTCCCTCCCGACTCCCCAAAAACCGCGGACTGTAGGTCCACGAGAACCAGACTGGAAACACCGCTGTAGTCCACGAACCTCCATTTCAAACCACCTCACGCATGTAAGCGGCACACAGACCTACACTAGAAAGAGGGAGACACCGGCAAATATACTTGGGATCGATGAAAAACTAAAGGCAGCTGTTCAGGGTTATGCATTTCTTGCTAGATCCCGTTCTTACAGAGTAGAAATAAACGCAGAGCTGTCAGCACTGATTATTTTCACCGAGGCTGTATTGGGTCCCGGCCTGGCCGAGACGTGTCATCTCTCATCACCGCTTCAGATCGTTGTGGAAAAACGTTTCAGTTTATGCCCGTCCGTTGCACTGAATCCGTTTACATTTTATCTTTTTATTTATCTCTTACTCCTACCGCAATTCAGTTATTAAATGTTTATGCAAAGTTACATGTACATCATAGACACAATTGTCCAACTGTTGCGGTTTAGATCAACCTTATAATATAATATTTACGTCTTCTTTTACATGTGATTTTAATGTACTGAAAAACTATGATGGTAATATTTGTTTTTAATAAATATTCATTAATAATGTATAGCAACATTAACAATGCCATCCATCCATCCATCCATTTTCCAAACCGCTTATCCTACTGGGTCGCGGGGGGTCCGGAGCCTATCCCGGGAGCAACGGGCACGAGGCAGGGAAC
>JABFEA020000085.1:15474221-15487052 GCA_019775915.2 Cyphomyrus plagiostoma
CAGGCGGAGACCAGAACCCGGGTCCCAGAGGTGTGAGGCAACAGTGCTAACCACTGCACCACCATGCCACCCCCTTAACAATGCCATATGAATGTGTTATTTATGAAACCCGCCTTTATCACCCCCAAAAATGACTAAGCACTTGATCAAGTGAGTCTAGCATTATAATAGCACGCTTAGTTAGCGAATATATAATTCTTGATGTTAATTAGCATATTACATGCATGCTGAATACCGTACTGTCAAGCTTATGGGGTTATTAAGAACATATCGATTATTGTCTCCCTTAGCAAGGCTCAGCCCAGGTGCTGAGAGCTGGCAGCTATACCTTACGGCCTGTAAAACCATCCTGTCATATTTCTGCTGTTCACCCAGCAGGTTTTCCCATGATATCGTTAGGCCACCAAGTAGGCAAATCATCCTTGTTAAAGTATGAAAACCTGATTTTTTTGTAATGCGGCCGGTTAGCACGTTCACTGCAGCCCTTATTTGTTGCGTGCTCAGACTCAGGCGCCATTATTGGTTTGTGGGATTTATACGTTCCAGAACCCGCACTCCTTGCTACCTTACTAAACGGGGTTAAGATGACTGACAGGATTCCTGGGACAGAATCAACCAACCTACAGAAAAAGGAGAGCGGTCCGAGTGTTTTTTTTATTGTGTGTACATATTTTGTAGAAAATAAGTGCCAAAGTAGACTGTTATGTTTCCGAATGTGGCCCAATTCATTAAGAACTATCCAGTTAAGCATTCCTGCATGGTATGACTGCCACGAGGCAGCTTGATTTCTCATTTAGGATAATCATTTGCGGAGTAATTATACGCGATAATTATCATCATCTGTTAATTATTGTTAACGTAATTAACAGCAGAAGAGGCTCAGTGTGAATTCTGCCCCTGACAGCCTGTTCTGAGGTGCAGGAGGCTATGAATCCTTATATACCCCTGACATCTGCAATGGCTGAATGAAGGGTTTACGCCGTCACTGTCTTAGGGGGAATGTCAAAGAACGGACATAATTAAATGTAAAATAAAAAATACTTATTAAAGACTCCCTAAACTTTTAGCTAGTAATCTATCCATCCATCTACTAACCACTTACCTTGGTGACATACCTATTGCCAGGGACCTATCCCGTGATGCACTGGGAACATGGGATGTCAGTGTACAATATATAGACCTAGACTTAACTGCTGTCCACTTAGCCTGGTCAGGGATGTTGGGGGTGGGGGCACCCTGTTTAGTTAATAATGATTCCACATCACATGATATTCATATTATCATTATACATCATATTATCATTTTCTGATATATTACAGGGTTACATTTATTTTTTACTCTGACCCTCTCAAAATAATTACACGTCAGCCAGAGCAATGAGTGGAAAGGGTTGAGTGAGAGAAAATAAACCACGCTCTCCCCCCATTTTTCCGTGTTCGAAGGAAACATTCCTCTCAGATGCAATGAAGGGTCCCCGCCCTCATATGAGCCGGACCTTATTGTCAGCATGATAGAACGACTGCTCCAGAAAACATCCCTGGAAGAAAGGGAACTGGGTAGCTAAAGAAATGAAGAGCCAGCCGTTTGGAGGACGTGGTATTTTATACCGAACCACTCCCCCGAGGGGGGGTCAATCCCGTGTGCTCATTAGGTTCAGGGTTCACTCGCAACTCCTCCTCGAATCATATTATTCCCACAGGATGAGGACACAAATACACAGCCTTAGCCGTGTTTTCTGTGGCTTATCCTAATGCAAGGCTTTGCCGAGGGGTGGATTTGATTCAGAGCTCGTAATTTAATTACCCGGGTAGGTTGCGATACAGAACAAACAGATTTATCCCTCTGTTGTTAAATGACGGAGCTCAATTCATTACTGTTCCAGAATGTTCTTACAAACAGTTCCGAGCTTAAGCGATCTGATTACCGACCCTTTATATTACAATGTGCCGGTGGTCGACTGGTGCTGTTCCTCCTTTGGGAAAGGCACTTGCTTTCTTGTGGTTTTCCCAATGCCCCGTTCGGTATCACTAACAACACGAAATTTCTGACAGGGCGGTGAGTGTCTGACATCCTTGTGTGGCACAATTATAGAGATTCATCTGAAGGAGCTTCTCTTTCCCTGTTCCTCTCTCTTTTATTATAATGAAAGAAGTGCCCAGAAGCAAAAGAATAATACGGCACCAATCTTTTATGGATCTTTTGGCCCAGAATACTCTCAGGCATACATTCATCCTAATAACTACCTTGTAATTCTCCCTACCCTCTTATTAAAATGAAACCTCTGTCTCTGTAGTACCTGGCAATAACGTAAAACAATGTTTTACACATTTCCTTTTTATTAGGCCAAGTGTCAGGCATTGTCACTTAATTATTAAAGAATATTAAAGAATGGAGTTTGACTTAACATTGCTGCAATAAACATTTTATATTTGCAAGTTGATAACCCCGACTCACAGTGATTCATCTCTTATTCTATTTACAGATTCAGGCACTAAAACCACATAGCAGATGAGACTGATCGTAAATTAAATGAGTGAGTATATTAATACTGGTTTCTTACCAAGATCCTTTTTGCGATAATAAGTGATTACAAATGTTCCATGTTTTCCCAAATGTGGAGAATATTCTTGGAAGTTGGCATCTGGTGATCCAAAAGAATCTTAAATTTTAAACTAAAAACTGCTATTATTAGCCTGTAAACGACAGTCAGGTATGCACTGTTACTGGATGTGACTTGTGTTTACATTAATATTTGTTTTCCCATAAGATTGTTTGATATCCCTCAGCTACTACAGATGTTCAAACGCATGTAATTACCTTTTCAGATGGACAATTTCTAGTATTGCACATATTTCTTATCCTTTGATATTACGCAAGTCTTGCAATAATTTCCAATATTATCTTTAAAAATCTGCTTTTTATTTATGGACACCCAAATAACCTGATCCAAGTGAGTATGGCTGAATTCCACACATTTACATGTAACTTAAAATCTCCGGGGACAGCGGGTAAAACAGGGTGCTGTTTTACCACACGCTACATGCTCCTTAAACAGGACGAATCACAGACGTTGTTAAAAAATCACTCCATTGTTATTGACCGGCATCCAGCACAACTCAAACAGAAGCGTGAGCATCCAACGCGTGCAGTACAGTGTTCAGTGCTGTGTCCAGCTTCCTGAGGGCTGGTGCTTAAAGGCCGGGGAGTTTGACGGAAATGTGGTGAGGAGATTCATGCAGCTGGACACTCAAATACCATCACTGCAAAATGCAGGCTGGCTGCCAGCGCAGGGAATGGTGACGCTGCTGGCCGCTCTCTGCCAAGCCAGTGCACAACCGGAGTCCCTTAATCCCACTGCAGGGTGTGAACAAAAGTCAGAAAATTCTGCCATCCTTCAGTCTGCAGCGGTCGAAGTAAGATTCCCTGTCGCAGATTAAAGAGTAATCACTAATAAGTTGAGTAGGGGTGGAATTCCGGGCATTAAAATGGGGTGTTGTGTGACTCAACAGGTTAAGATGCTGCATCCATGGTCAAAAGCCTATTGGTTCAAATCGCATCATCAGCACTGGGCCCTTGCTCAAGGCCCTTAATCCCCTAATGCATGTAAAAAAATGTTTTTACGGTAATTCCCTGCAACAACCAAACTGGCACTGATAGCACTTTTAAAAACATTACACTTGCATTGAAGGCCTGTATATGACCTTTCAAAACTAAAAATTAAGTAGATCGATCTAACAGGACAATATTAATTCTTGTCATGATTTAGAGCATGTATATAAGACAGGCACAACTTGCATTGCAAGAAAATGCGTTTCTGCTACAAATTGTGCAAGGCTCATTATATGAATGAATATAGGAAATAGCAAGACAAACCACAATGTCAACAGCTGGTACAAGCTGTAGTATACAAATAATCTTTAAAATCATTCTTGGAGTATTTTATTTTTTACTGGTATTAATTTTTATTCATTTTAAGGATGGAAAAGTGCATAGAGGCAACACGATACAGCATACAGAGCACAGCATAAGTGCTACAATAGAGCACTGCATCATTAAGGACAACACTGCACAGTATAATTCACTGCAGCGCTAATGTGCAATGTCCTGCACTGCAGTACAGCTGCAAAATTTAACGAATAATAAATATGTACTGTGTGTGTGTGTGTGCATATAAATACACACGCACCCACACATTTATACTTATGTGAAGGCCGAGGCTCAGCAGGGTATGGGACCTGCTGTGTAATATATTGGGCTTCAGCAGTTTCGGGGAGTACGTTGTTTAACTCTGGGCAAATAAATTACACCAGCCCTACTCCTCAAATAAGTGCAAAATAAATGTAAGCCATAAAACACCATGCCCTAAATAAATATGACCTATTTCACAATTATTTAAAATTACACAGGCCTTTGCTTGCTTCCTAAGCTCCAGGGAGTAATAATAAGACATTCTACTATAATTTCATGTAACCTTCACACTTTCACTTCGCAGAAGGTATTTATTTATGTCGTCTTTGTGATCCCCCCCCCCCCCCTTCTGAAAGCATGCCGAAGAGGATTTCATAAAATACTACCTCTCTACCAGCTTATCAGACGTACTTACCCAGGAAAATCGATTTCTCCACAGAACCTTCTGCTCGACCTCAGGTATACAAAAATAATGAAGAAGACATTACGGCCCAGCAGTGACGGCTCCGCGGAGACCCGCATCCACCGCGGCCGCCACCCTGCCACGCGTCCCTGCTTACCAAAGCCGGGCCCAGATTCACACTGACGCTTACGCCTTTTTCTCATTTCACGGACATTACAAGCAGAAATTCGGTGATTACTGATCCAGTTTTTTATACCTAAAATACTTTTCTTACTATAATGGGGAAAAAAAGTAAAGGAGAACTAACCCAAATCCCAGTATAACTGAATTACAAAAACAGCCGTATTGAAATCACATAAAGTAAATCCCATGAGGCGTATTTTCATTAAATTTTAAATTTTAAAATTATTACTGATGATAGTATAGTAAGTACTGATGCTTGGTGGTGACCTCTTCTAAGATTTTTATGTATTTTACTACTACTACTACTAATAATAATAATAATAATAATAATAATAATAATAATGATAGCATATTCATCACTCTTTTGGTTTCTCTGGAAAGAGGTAATGGCATGGCAGGATACGAATGTGGACAGCGCGCCTTGGCGCGTGCCGCCCGCCCCCGCAGCTCCGGTGTCGCACGGAGAGTCGCGCACCGGGATCGCGCATCGGCATAACAGCTCCCCGCGGGCGCCTCTCTCCGCGACAACATGTTCGCCGTCAAGTCGCAGCCAAACATACGTTCCGCCATCTGACCGCCCCGCAAACTTGGTTCGATTTCATCACATTTAAAGTTGAGGTGCCAATGTGTGACATTCTAATTAGTATATGGTGCTGGCACACGCTACTATTTTTCTAAATTTATTATGTGTGGAACCTATTATTATTATTATTATTCCTACTGTCTGCTTGTTAAGTGCCCACACAGGCAGTTAAAGTGTGATAATACATAAATTACATGATCTCCATTAGGCCTACATATAGGTGTCTTTCTGTGGTATTGTTGTGTTTTATCCCCACACACACACATTTTACTTTATAATATATGTAGGCCATATGGAATGCCTATTCAGGGCATGATAGGTACAGGCGAGAAAAAGGCGACGATCCACTAGCAGCTCCAAGACAAATATGGATTTATTAAAGAATCTGAGCGCACAGAGTAAAACTACTAAACAAAAGGCCCACAAGGGGTCAGAAAACAAGGGAAATTACTGAATTAACTAAAAACCAAGAAAATAGACACAGCCAAGGAACAAGGAAAGACTGTGAAGCAGGTAACACAGGGAGCAGCGCTAGAAACTAAACAGAGCAGCAACACACAGGTAAATTTAAAACAGCAGACTGAAGAGCAGGACAAAGGCAGGCACTCAAATACACAAATGAGGACTAACAAAAGGCAGGTGTGAATCATCAAGACAATTAACCAATGAGCACAGTGAAGGGAAACGGGCCACAGGTGGAGAAACTAACTATCAATTAACAAGCAAAGAAACCTAGGGAACACCAAAAAGACCAAAACTATGGAAATATTAACTATACGTACCAGGAAAAAAACACTAGGAATTTTTACACACAACTGGGCTAACACTAGGAGAGACTAATTGTGACAGAATTAAACTGGACACAAATAGAGTAAATGAAACATAAACAGTAGAGAACAAAACAAGTGAAGCTGGCCTTGACCCTGTGCTTGTAGGGGTACAACGTTGGTATTACTAGGGTGACCAGATAATCCATGTCAGGGAGGACACTCTGAGCTAGGGCAGGAATTGTAAACTACCATTTCAATTAAACGGACTTGGATTTCACTTGGGCACTGAGCTCTTGCTGTGTGCTGATTGGTCAGTCTCCTATAATCATGCATGTGTCACTAATGCTAATGTGAAACAGCTGGATGAATCTTTCAGTCAAGGAAGCAAACCAGTCACAGCACAAGGAGAGCTGAACTATTTAGCCGAACACAGGAGCCTTTCAGTTTGAAAGTAGTTTGTAAAACCCGAAGTAACTCAAAGTGTCCTCCCTGACATGGATTATCTGGTCACCCTAGGTATTACACATGCAACTCACTGAGCTATGCAGCAACCCATGGAAAAAGGGCAACACACTAAGAGCTAGTACAATGACAGAGGGAACAGGATGGACAGCAACACCTGCTGGCCAAACAGTGACCAAACACTTAGGACAGGGATGGATGGGCACCGATCATGACAGATAATTGCTTTATTGGAAAATAATTCAGGTATGACAATGGTACAGTTCAAATTACGTAAGAAATTACTTTTTGTTTTTATTGGTGATTTTCATTTTATATAGGCAAAAAAAAAACACATTGTTTCAGCAAAGTGTCTTTTCTGATTTTTGGTGTAAAGTAACTTTGGCTGATGTGAGCTGAGTTAAAACAGGAACAGACATCCAAACAATGTTTGGCCATCTGCTGTTACTTTGTTGCTTTTGTCCATTTCCCTTCCGTAATGATTCTGTCTGCGGGTTATAAAGAAACACCATTGTGCAGGAGATGAAAGCACTGAACTATTTAACAAATGCATTCAGGGGTTTCCAATTCAATGTCATCTCTGATAGTCTAAACAGGTCACATGTTTTTGAGCCTACTGTGGAGCAAATGCAAACATTTCTGTGGTCTTCAAATCCATTGCGCCGACCTTCAAGCAGTAGACTGTATCATGATCTGTCTGTCTATCTGTCTTTTTGTCTGTCTATCTTAATAGACGATAGAGTTCAGTCAATGCTACCTACCCACCTATCTACTATTCTAGGCCCATTATACTGTATCCCCCTACACTAAATACTTATCTACCTCGATAGAGTCAGCTTCACCCTAAAGCTTGCACCATTTCCCATCAGAACCAGTTTCATGGACATTACGAGCATAAATTTGGTGATTACTAATCCAGCCAGCAGGTCTCAGGTCTTTATTTTTCTTTTCATACCTAAAATACTTTTCTGAGCAGAGTAGATAACATAAACGAGATCTAACCCAAATCTTTGCATAGCAGCATCTCGGTGATGAAGTGCAATAGCCATGTTATTGTCATATTATTTTTCAATGAGTATTTTTATTGAACTTAAGAATGTCAGGTATTAAAGAAAATATTATAGTATAAGTATTGATCTAATCTGTATCTAGTTCCAAAAATAGCACCACCACCTGGAAAAATCATGCAATGTTTTTGTAGCATAAGCAGTGAGACCTGCCAACTTAACCACTATGAGAGGATGGCAGGTTTCATGGGGGGCAGTCTGCAAAAACATAGGCATCTTTAAGAATAGAGAGTGGGTATTTCGTTGAATAAATGCGTTCTCATGTTTCTCTGTGCTGGGTGAGTATCGAGAGCGCCTCACGGTGCCTTTTGATATGATTATAACAGTGATTTAAATTTCCTCGTGGCCTTGCCTCCAGAACTCAGTCTGGTCTTAACCACCATTTTCTGCTGCCCTGACCCCTGTTATCATAAAGCGCTGACAGCCTCGCCATGGCATTCATGAATATCAATTGCGGCGAATGCATTTGAATGTATTTCCCTCTTTTGGCGAGATACCATGCATCATGCAAGATTTTTTTTTTTCCCAA
Organism: Cyphomyrus plagiostoma; assembly: GCA_019775915.2. NCBI lineage: Eukaryota > Metazoa > Chordata > Actinopteri > Osteoglossiformes > Mormyridae > Cyphomyrus > Cyphomyrus plagiostoma. The sequence continues at coordinate 15,482,407 of JABFEA020000085.1, forward strand.
CTCATTATTATTTAATGTGTGGCTATTTATTAATGTATCACATATGTATCACAATATGAATTCCACTGAAGTGGTGAATACATTTACATGCTATTGATCAGCCAGAATCCCCAAAGACAGTGCAGGACCCTCTTCTGTACTGCTTTGTCCTGCAGGGTAGCCAGTGAAATATAATGTTTCTCATTTACTATGCGAAGTAACACTCTGCATTGTGCTTCTTCAAGTACTATCTTGTTGTTTTTGTGTTTACTGTGACAAAGGAAACAGAACTCGCAAATAAAATGAGTATAATACAGTTGGATTTCCATTTTTCTATTATTATTATTATTATTATTATTGTACACTGTAACCCTACTGGTGAAGCTACTGATCTACAAAATTGCCTGAGTATTATAATAATAGAATTATAATTCTTCTTATAGAAGAGGAAAGATTGTGAAAAATGATTCAAATCATACGGACACAATACAGGCAGAGATGTATTCTTATAGAGCGACATTAATAGTGGACTTAATTACCATTCTTTGACTAATGAAAATGATTTGCGTAACATTGATAGATCTTATTAGATTCTTATAAGAAAGTCAGATTTTGTAGTAATAATGTTAAAGCTATTTAAGAATAATCTTGTTAAGTTTATATATTTGAATTGGCACATATTCTCTGTACATTATAGTATTGGAGGAAATATAGACAAAAGGTTGATTGTAACTCTGTAATAATTATTTATTAGACTAGTGTTGCATGCATTACTTAGCTTTCATGTTATGTTGTTCAGATGTTGTATTTGTACCTATGTATTTCAAATTATTAACTATTTTAGGTAGAATGCAGTAACCACTGCATCTCTTCCCGCCGACTCCTTTAAAATCTCCATCATCAAATGATTTTGCTTTTAATTGAATGCTACATTTCTATTCCAGTGTGTTAATTCCACAGAGCAGTCTGAAGGATACAGAATATACCTTTTAGATACACCTTAAATCCTCCATCATGTCATTCTGTGGCATGTGCTCAAACATAATGAAATAATAACAACATTTTAAGATAGATAAGATAAGAATACAGGTGCCTTTAGAAGAAGCAGCACTGTACATGTGTAGCAGTTTGCTCAGCGCTGGGTGGGCAGTTTGAAATGCTGAAAGTCTTTCAGATATCGAGCAAAACCTTGGCACAAACGTCTTCATTTCATAACTTGGGTCCTTTGATTCCCCATCACAAGCCCAGATGGTACTGGGTATATAATAATGAATTATAAGTGCTGTATTCTTATTGTATTTTTAGGTAATATTATGCCGCTTCAGACATCACAGTATACAGACGACTCACATGTTTATGTGTAAGGATGAGGGTGCCAATTAAATTCCTCACAGCCGGCATTATCTGTCATTCATTGTCAGATTATTACAAGCGAATTGTCACCCCACTCTGCACCTCTGTTGTGCTGTTTCGAGCATCTGTCACGTTCTATAGATTTCGGCTTTTTATTGCCAGCTGGAGAGGAATATTCCTGCAAAGGATGTAAACAAATTCAGCAGGCCTGGTGAAAAAGATATTCGCGGCATTGGTGACAATTGTGCCGGGCTGATTTTGGATGTTCTGAGGGAACGCGTACATCACAACAAGCTCCTCATATAATCTTCATCGATCCCCCGAGAAACAGACCACTTTTGAAAGGGTTGCAACTTAAAAAAAGCACAGTTTCTTGTGTCATTTCAGTTCTACACCAAACTTTTAAAAATTGCTTGAGAAGTACAAGTAAACATTCGAATGTGTCAAAATGAAGTTTGAAAGTATGATTTCTTTTTTTACTTATTTAACAAATGCACTAAATGGTATTTTTATTGATTGTTGCCCAAATGGAACCTTCCACCTCTCATCTTGCAGTTAGTGAGTCCTAAAGATTGAATGAATCGCCTGAAGATCAAAGAATTGATTTTAAATGGTCCACATGAGGTTTCTCCGAAGCATTTATGGATGGCTCTGGGTTAGGAGTTCAGAGGTCAAAAGAGACTTCGAAAGAGAGCCTCTGCTCCAACGGATTGAGTCAGCTAAGGTGGTTTGGACATCTAATTTGGGTGCTGACTTGAACCTGTTCCAGGAATGTCATTGGATGAGAACCTTAGGGAAATCCCACAGCATGCTGAAGGGATTACATCACCCTGACTGGCTTCAGATCATCCAGGGATCCCCCAGAACAGCTAGTACCCATGGCTTTTGAAAAGCTACGGTCTGCTCAGTATTCTGGTAAATGTTGATGATGGTGATGATGATGATGATAATGATGGTGATGAGGATGATGATGGTGATGAGGATGATGATGATGTTGTCATTTTCAGTTATATACGAATTATTAACATATCTAAGCATCAGCCTAACATAGCAGCAAGCATTGTACTAGTTATGGAGGCAGACTGCTTGACAGAAGGCTACACATCCATGTCTCTAGAAGGTGTACACTGTCATGCACATGAACCAAGTGCCCTGCATGAAATGGTCCTACTGGTAACACTGGTACAGTGTTAAACAATGGCTATTAGCCGAGGAAGCCTCTTCGGATAACAGTCTGCTAACCAGCTGCTTTGAACAGCACTAGTACCAGAAAGACATTGTTTATCCCCAACTTAACACAAACATCCTGTGCTTATGAAGATGATTGATGCCACTGCCCCCACGAACGTCAAAGTCATCTCAAGATAGAAAACAGAAAAAAACTGGTAACAACCTAAACATTTAAAAAGGCAGAGTACAGGTGGCAACAAACCAAACTCTGAATTCACTATGACATCTATAACTTAGAATATAAAGGGGCAAGGCAGTACTTTTTCTTTAAGATTATTGATACAAATAGCAATAATGCATGCATTTTATTCACTGCGTTGACAGACTGACAAACCTCAGTTCCTCCTGAAATGTATGAAATGTCATGCAAACCATGCAATGACTTTGCATCTTGTTTCTTAGATAAAATTCTGAGGATGAGACACAGCGTCTGTAATTCCATCTATTATTATTATTATGTCTATGTCACCTGTGCCTCTGTTTAAGATTACTTACATTAGCATTTTCTTCTTTCTCTTGCACATTGCACTTATATTGCACAGCAAAATGCCTTTTACTTATCACTTATGTATAGATTATGTACAGCTGAACATTTCATATACAGCGGGGAAAATAAGTATTGAACACGTCAACATTTTTATCAGTAAGGGGATTTCTAAGTGGGCTATTGACACAAAATTTCCACCAGATTTTGCCATCCAGCCAAATATTGAATTTATACAAAGAAATCAGAACATTGAAGTATACAAGTTGAGTCATTATAAATAAAGTGAAATGACACAGGGAATAAGTATTGAACGCATGAAGGTAACAAGGTGCAAAATGGCATAGAAAGCCAGGAGAACACCTGAAATCTATCAGTATTGAGAGAGAAATCATGCCCCCTATCAGTACTAATTGATATCAGCTGCTTTAGTCCTAATTGATGGCCTATAAAGGCTTCTCATTATGTGGGAGGCACACAGGACAGACTTCATGATGGGTAAGAGCATAGAACTCTCCCAAGATCTTTGTAATCTCATGATTGAAAAGCATTCTGATGGGATGATGATGAGGATAAAAATGTTGATGTGTTCAATACTTATTTTCTCCGCTGTATTTTTTAATATTATTTTTCCTTATTTTTTCTCTATATATATCATGCACAGCTGCTCAGAGTGACCAGGCTTACATTCCACTACATGTTGTATGTGTACAACTCTGTACTTGACAAACATCTTGAGTCTTAACACTTTTTAATCTAGAATTTAACCACCCTGCAGCAATGAGACTGCACTTGTTAAGGCTTAAATGACTCATCGGTTATTTTCTCTGATGAAGCCCCCTTCTCGCTATTTGGGACATCTGGAAAATCAACGGTCTGAAGAAGGAAAGGTGAAAGCTACCAGGAGTCCTTTATCATGCCAACAGTGAAGCATCTGGAGATTCTACCCACATGTGGGGCTGCTCCTCATCCAAGGGAGTGGCCTAACTTGTTATCCTGCCCAAAACATCGTCATTAATAAAGAATGGTACCAAAACATCCTGCAACAGCAACTTCTCACAACAATCCAGGCGCAATTCGGTAATGATCTGTATATTTTCCAGCATGATGGATCATGATGTCACAAAGCAGATGTGACAACGTTGCGGCTCAGAGTTCATAATGTTGAAATTTTGGATCTGTGGCCAGGAAACTCCCCAGATCTTAATCCCTTTGAGAACCTGTGGTCACTCCTCAAAAAGTCAGTGAATAAGCAGAAGCCCACAAGCTGTGATCAACTATGAGCTCTAACAAGCAAGAATGGATCGCCATCAGACTTTGGCCCAGAAGCTGATATCCAGTAAGCCAGAGAAAATTGCATAAGTTAGGAAGAAGGGTCAACATTGTAAATACTCACTCCTTGAATAAATGTGATGTATTTGCCAATAAAACCCTTTGAAACTTGTGAAATGTTTGCAATTGTTCTTTAGTATGCCATAGAAATGTGTTAAAATATATATATATACACTCACCTGAAGGATTATAAGGAACACCTGTTCAATTTCTCATTAATGCAATTATCTAATCAACCAATCACATGGCAGTTGCTTCAATGCATTTA
>JABFEA020000085.1:15487152-15497880 GCA_019775915.2 Cyphomyrus plagiostoma
AGGCAGTTCTGAAGGCAAAAGGGGGTCAAACACCATATTAGTATGGTGTTCCTAATAATCCTTTAGGTGAGTGTATATATAATGCTGAAGTAGCAAAGCTGGCTAAACACAAAATGTCTGTCAATGCCAAAGCTTTTGGTCGTGACTGGACATAAACTTTCCTTTCCTTGCCTTACTCATCTCTGATAAATTATTACCAGGTTTACACACTAAAACCAAAACTGTAGCCAAGCAAACAGCTGACAACTACCTAAATTTTAGGTAATTGATAATATTACAATAGAAGATCATTAAAATTAAACAAATCAAAGAAAAAATATGTCAGTCCAGAAACACATAGGAATGCACAACTATGAACCTTCATCTTTGGCCATAGTGGATAGAAGCAAATGGTTCTGGAATAGTTTTATTATTAAAATGCGTGTTTTTTTTATTTCGCTAACTGTAAATTCATGCCTATAGCATGCCTATGATTCACTTCAGTGCATCCTGGAGAGTGAATCAGTCATGGATCAAAGTCTGTCTTATTTTTACGGATTGGCCCGATTTTTCTACTTCAATCATCACCTTGGCAACCAGGGACCTCCATGAAAAAAAGGGGAATAACGATTATTTTTCATCTTTCTGGCTGAATTATGTTTGCTTTTGATTTTCAGTGTGTCACCTGCACCTTGTCACTTGTCGTACATGGTCGATGCGGTGAGGGGACCAAGAGCGTGACAGGAATGCTATTTGGTGTTTGCAGAGCTAGTTAAATACCACCACACCGTGTTGGTTTGATCCAGTGACCAGACAAACACTTCACTACTCCACAGGAGTACAATGATATTGACAGTCGGGAACTATGCAGGACATATTTCAGTAGTGCTCATTACTGTGCATTTTAAACACAAGCTACGTATCTTATGTTGCAGCTCAAAGACATGAAAACAGAGTTTTCAATTCCACACTGAACTCTTAAAAAATGATGTAAGAAATACAACACATTCAAATATTCTAAAATGAAGAATGAAGAGCTTATTTTTAGGTTTTTTACAATTTAAGTTGCCTTTGTAACATTTTTAAAGCAGTGAAATGTGCTGAATATATTTCAGTATAGGCTGTTCCATTGGGGTATTGTTTCATATATATTACGCCATGTGGAAGTATTATTTGTGTAACTGCGGTATTTCTCAAATGATTATTGTGTTTTGTCTGTTGAATTATTTATTATTTATTTACTGCCAGTTATTCTTTGTATTGGATTTGACTGAGCAAGTAAATATTTCAGTGAACTCTTTCAAAGGGCCAATTAAACATCTTGAATCTTTAACCACGCATCTTGCATTTTTATAATGGTGTTAAAACACTGTTTTTGCAGTATTCTGGGACCATAAATATGTTCATTTAAGGAATATCGAATCGTGGCTATCCGAGTCTGAGTCATAGCTATTTTCAAAATGACTCATACCCTGGTCTGTTTACATTTTCAGCATCTAGAACATAACACATGAAGCAAAAATGCCAACCAAAGGTTTATTATCATTCATTTTCCTTATATAAACCAGTGACTGAATAAGTTTTGCAACAAATCAGTTTATAACGTGATGTGATAGTGTTCTATTGAAACGCAGTTTCATTGCATTTTCCAAATGCCTATTCTTCATATTCCCATGTTCATTTAACATTGCAATAATTGTTTTTTAAAGCTGCAGCTTTAACATAGCCAATCAAGATCTCCAGTACTCATTGAAAACATCTAGTATCCATCTGGCCTCTTAAAATCAAGCTTATCATCCTCTTAGCATTAATTCTACATCTTCCGTTTCATGGGTAACCCTGGGCACAACTGAGCGACCGATGACCAGAGGTGGAAATTTCAGAAAGTAAAATCCAGACCATGATGTTGTTTCGACCAACCAATCGAGTACAAATGTTACAGTTACAAGGTACTCAACTGGCTTGTTGGAACAAAATGTTGCTCTGGATTTTTACTTTCTGGACCTGAAATTTCCACCTCTGGCAGTGACTATCCTGAGAGGATTTTAAAATTTGTAATAGATAGTTGTAATGCTCGCTCTGGGTGCGAAAGATCTGCGTAATATGAGGGGTGGAACAAACAGGGGCTTTATTTTGGACCAGAGTAGAGATGGGGAGGAACAGAACCAAAGACAGCTGTTTTTATGAAGGACACCCAGTACAGAAAAACCAAATAGGGGCGTCATACATGGCATGCAGATGTGAGCTGGGTCTGGTCACATTTAATATAATCAATTCATATATACAGTAAAAAGTATGTGAGCCTGTAGAGTCACTTGGCTCACTCTTCTGGAAGAGGAAGTAATAGTAGTATTGCATATAATGATAGTATTATTTTATATAACTATAAAATGTGATTTTTTACTATTTCAAATCTCAGTGCCAACACCCTGCCAAACAATTACACCATGATTTCATTTATATGTAAGCTATGTTTCCTCCATTTTCATTTCCAGGGTAAAATAAAAAATAAAAACCAAATCTGAATTTTAAACTTTGATTCGAATTTTGTAATATCTGTGACATGTTCCTGGGTCTAGATGGCTGGTCTGCCGATGTAGCAACGCCAACAGGATCTGGCGTGTCAACAATGATGCAATGAGACCATACAAAAGCCCTACTCACTGCTCGCGGCCCACTAGACTAAACCAGGTGTGATATCTGCCTTGGGAATGCAGAGACTTACTCAAACATTTCAGAAACGCTGAGATTTATTGGGGCAGAAGAAAAATCAGTTCAAGGACCAGTGAGGACAGAAATATTTCTGCTCACGGATGACTGATGAATTCAGATAATCTTTGCTATTCATTGTAGCCAAGGATTACTGAACTATTCGCGGAACAAGTAAGAGCCATAAATCTAGTATGTTTGCTAAGAACGTCAAAAAAAAGAAAGGAAAGAATGCATTAATGTAGAAGCAGGTTTGGGTTGGACCACATGGCGGCAACACCTAGCAACACTATTGAACAGGGAGTGGAGAACCCCATTGCTTTCCTCCATACAGTATATGCTAGATAAGTGCTTCCCCAGTACAGGGTGACACTGAGCTTGAGGCAGTGCCAAGCAGTAGGTAGGGAACATCCTGGGTGGGATGCCAGTGAGGGTGTAATTACACATACTCAAACGCTATTGGCCATGTAAGGACACCAACTGCATGTTTTTGGACTGCAAGAGGGAACCGGCACGAACATGGGAAACATGCAAACACCATGCACACACAGCCAGGAACTGACCCCCACTTCTGCATGCGATTGGACGCTGTGTTAGCCACTGAGTGGGGGGCCTGTCGCCTTCAGACTATCTTAAAACCGTCTTCGATGCTGTCACGCATCTCTGAAAACATGCATCGTGGGATATTGGATCGTTCTTCACGAAAGGAAGCCTGGAGTCATCTGGAAGGTGACGGAGATGTAAGTGTGCTTTGTGCTCTGCACTCAGGAACTTTCCTTAAAGGGTCAATGACGTTTAGATGTCCCCACATTGGAGCACTGGGCTAGCATGTGATTCCGTCCTGGTGTTCATGAAATTACTCTGTGTCTTGAATTATTTTAGTAGTGTGTGTATGGGGGGGGGCTTTATCATCTTGAAGTATGGGAACATCATGAGAAAATAGTTTACACTGCAGGGTGCACCAAGTCTTAAAATGGATATAACAGATTCCTGGCTTGTTATACAACCATGTTGAATAATCCTGCAGGCTTATGACTCCCATGAGGCTACCTTACCATTACAGAGCCACCATTTTTAATGGCTGGCAGCAGACATCGTGGTTTGAAGGCGTCTTTGATCTTACTCCAAATGCAAACCTGTCCTGGTTATGGTTCTTACCTTGGGAAACTACAAGGGTTGTGGGTTTAATTACAGGCCCTGGTGGTTCTTTTCGACGCTCCCAGGAACCTGGAGCATTATGCAATCCCAAATGCGAGCAGGGACTTTATTTTTATTTGTTTCTGTTGTTCGTTGTTTCGTTGCTGTGTGTCACCTCATTTATTTTGTGCGTGTATATGTACAGTTGGCCTCTGCAGTGGGTTGGCGCCCCGTCCTGGGTTGTTCCCTGCCTTGTCCCTGTAGCCTCTGGACCCCTGCGAGCTTGAATAGGACATGTAGATGCAGAGATGGATGGATGGATGGATGGATGGATGGCGTTCAGTTAGCTTTTGTGTCTTTATCCCTTTCCTGTTTCCTGTCCAAGGGAACCCAGTAAACCTTTTCTTGTCTGCCCATTCCCATGCAACTTGGTTCTGCTCATGGTTATAAATACATTGTGTCTCATAGCCAGCATTGTGAAGCTCTTCTGAGGATTTGGTTGGAACAGAAACATAGTTTCAGTTCTGAGGTTTTTTTTTTTTGCGAGTTCTCTTGTTGAGGGTCTGTCTATCTGAAATACTGAAATCTGAATTGTGACTGTGTTTCATGGCTGCATCCTGTGCAGGGTGGGGTGTCTCTCTGTGGGTCAGAAGCCTGTGGCTGTGTTTGGAAGGTGACTGGTTCAAATCCTTTAGCTAGCAGCAGTGCAGCCCCTCCCTACATGGAGAATACGCGCTGTGCTTTGGACCCCCGCAACGGACACATTCTCTGCAAATGCGCAAAGGATGCGCATCACTGCCGTGAGGCGAGCACAGAGCACCGATTCAGCCAAGGCAGGAGAGGAAAAAAAACAGAGATGAGTAATCTGACACCGCGCGCATTACCGCACGCAGCATCTGACCAATCAGCGGTCAAATGCGGCGGCAGGCAGTTGGGTCCGTGCAGGTGATTTCGTGACACAGTCAATTTTGTAACGGGGTGGGGGGGGCTCAAAATAAAATTCTTCTTAGGGCCCCAATTTGGCCAGGGGCAGCCTTGGCTAGCAGAGAAATCGTATCACTGTTGGCCACTTGAGCGAAGCCCCTAACTCTGAAAGTTTCTCCAAGTGGTGCTGCTTAAATGGCTGACCTTACACACGGACCCTAAGCTTCACTCTAACCTGCATATCTTGTGCGTGTCTATTTCATAGGGGAGCAAGATGGGATATTTGAAAATTTCATTTCTGTGCTACCTGTACAATGACAGTAAAGGCATTAATCATGTTAGCCAAGGATCCCATGATTTCGGTATTGGTGGTCCGTTCTCTTTGTAACTCTTTTAACTCCTATCTTTTCCTTTCTAAAACTCATCACTCCATTTTCATGCCTGACACATACTGCTAATCTGCATTTGACTCCATTTGACTCTCCTTTGTAGATTTCTTTGTAATTGTGATGTGTTTGCTTCAAAGTTGAAGCCCTTTTTTATCTGATGTCTCCATAATTCTGTTCCCTCCCTGTATCTTTTACGCAATCACATATCAGATGTGTGTCTCTTTAATCATGCTTAAAGTCCATAGTGGTCAAATTAATTTTAATTTCACTCTTATGGTCCTTAACAAGCATGAAGATGTAAGTGAACTTTGATTTATTTTTTGCTGAAACACCATTTCTTGATTTACCTTTGAACCCCAAATCCTTATCAGTGATTTTTATATTTGTTTTTCATTAACAATAAAACAGGGAACGGCTGCTTGTAGTTCCATAATGTTTAATCAGATTGTCAGGAACATGAAAAACAGAGAATTTATTAATTTACCCTCATTCCAACCCCCCCCCACCATTTTCCACTGGGCAGAATTCCAAAATGGCAGTTTTCCTCAAACTGCCTGCATTTTGTTCCCGTCCATAAAAGTTTCAAACACAGTTTAAACAATGCCAGACTTTTATCTGTAACCTGAGAATCAGTAACAGGCCTCATATTTAACAGGGTAATTTAACCTTATCCACAGAAGATATTAATTTTAATCACAGAAGAGTCCATTTGACTTTTGAAGTCATTTAGGCATCCCTAGTTCTGCCTGCTTAAAATAATAATGACAATATAAGGATGTTGATAAATACATCCAGAAGAGCTGAAGTGTAACTATTTCTTGATGTCGGTTGTGCCAACCCTGCCCAGCATTACATATCTTAAAACAGATTCCTTTTTGAAAATGTATTTTCAAAGTCTGAGAGCAAATTTAACATTTACTAAGCAGGCTCCAGGGAGCGTCCTTTTAAATTGCCCGAAAACCAGTTGAAATAGATCATTATCAAGGAGCTTAAAAAAATATACCCAGCTCAGAGAACTTTTCTTACAGTACTTTATTCATAAGACATATTTATATTGCTAATTAAAGCATGGGAGGTGGTTTAAATTTTATTAGGCCTTTAGCTCATGTGTGTAATTGATCCTCTAAAGATCAAATACAGCTGAGCATCAGAAAAACACATTTGGAAAAACATTGGAAATCAACATATGGATGAACACCCTCCCCCATCCCATAATACTCACTCTTGTCACCATGCCAGAGTACTAATCTGATGCATAGTGAATGTTAACTCTAGAAATGTAGATTTAATAATAGCCTTCAAGAATATCCCTCTCCTGGGATTTTTTTAGCTGAGTGCACACGGCCTAATTCTTTACGTGCTGCATCAATAACACCATGGTTGTGAAGCTCCATTCCTTTGGAAAAAAAATACTCTTGTCAGGATTCCAGGGAATAATTATGTTTTCGGACAGAGGTGTTCCAGTAAGATGGTTGTTAAGACAGTAGTTGATGTTCACAATAACACAGCTTATCTTTATGCGGGTGAAGGTGGATGTCAAGACTTTTAACTATCTATCCTGAAGCTTATTCCAGGCAGCATAGGATACAAGGCAGGGGGACACCCTGGATGGGATGCCAGTCCATCACGGGGCACGAGGCAGGGGGACACCCTGGACGAGATGCCAGTCCATCCCATTTCTTTTGTTAAAATTCAAAAACTGCCCACAATGCTACAGGTGAAGTACAGTATTCACTGAACACTGCAGCTGAAATATGCACAAGAGAATTGTTTTTGCGGCAATGTCTAATATGCACTGATCTCTGGAAGATGAAACATGGGCATGAGCCAGTGAGGCAGCTGTCATCATGCGCTGATGTTACTCACACTGAGAAGAAGAGCCAAACCATTTAAGAAGGAGAGTCTAGCCGCATGGATTCATTATATTAACTCATTTATCAAACGTTCATCCAAAGTGAAGCACAGCATTGGGACAGTTTAAAATTTGTTCGCGATCTCAGGGATATGAACCTTTGCAGTGTTGGTGTGGTGTGTTGTCCTGGTCCTGGTCGTGAGACCCCCCCACCTCAGGAAATAGGGCCCAAATAATCAACAGAGACCCAGCTGTCCTTGAACCTCGTCCAAACATTATCACCACAGATTTCCTGAATGTGTGAGAAGTATGGCACTGTGTCTCTGCTTTGTCTATCAGCAAATTACCCCGTGATACTGCAAGCAGGGAAATCAACCAGCACTCTTCTACAGTCTCATGGCAGCCCATCTAGATTCTTGTAGTAGTTAAAGGAGAACTTAGCTAGACAGAGGACTGGGTCAATGCAGTCACTGCACTAAATATAAAATAAACATGCTCCTTATTTAGGAGACACTGAAGCAGCATATTTTGCTAACCATCTAGCTAGCTACGATCTCCTGACTCTACTCACTAGATATTTATTTAGTTTCTGAAGCCTCTGCGGGGAGGGGGGGTGTTTCCTGGAGTGAAGTTATATTTTGTGCGGACCCCCAGAAACAACAAACCCACCCTTGGCCTTGCACCCTAGTTTGTGATCTTTATTTCCACTAACACACAGTTGCAGCTACAACTGGTTTTATTTTCCGCATAACTGACTCTTAGTAACTGGACATATATGGCTTCCTGCGGATGGAGGCTTTTCGTTTATTTATCAGAGGTGTTACTCTTTATTTTAAGTGAATCTTTATTTGCCATTTGTACAAGTACAGGTACCTTAGAATGTGTTTTTATGACACATGTTTTTATCTCCTTTTGCTCTTCATTTTATTTAGAGAGACACATATAGAGGCTAGCATGAAGCTTTACGGTCTGAGTACATGATCAGCCATTTAACTGGCAGCCCCCTGAAGGAGGTGAAAGATCCAACATTGATTTGGTTACTCTGTCCAGGGACTCAAACCAACAGCCTTCCGGTTCCCCTCCCCCCATGAGGAAAGGCCTGTTCCTCAACCACAAGAAGACGGGCTAGTTGCCTTATACTTGCGAGGTTTCATCACCTTGTTATTCCCAAAGTAGTTCGCTATCCCACAATAGCAAAACCTTCCCTGCATCACATGACACTTCCATTCTCAAAATATGTCCCCCTAATTGTGTCGTTCATGGTCAACTTCATCCTGAGCATTAATTAAAGCTCCCCTCCCCTTTCCTCCTACATTTTGAATGTTAAATGAAGTATAGGCTGTCACATTCCTATCTACTTAAAGAAACAGGCACCCAAAATCTCATGCGGGACTGTTAAACTGGGGTAAGGGGGGGGGGGTGTTAAGCTTAATTCCTTTTATCACCAACGGCAGACGTGTCGCACATTATGTTCACAAGTGAATAAGTGCAATTTAACGTCATTGTGCAGGAGGAGATTGTTTGCCCTGTCTCGCATCCAAAACAAATACAAACTTCTCAGAAAACATGGTAGGAAGTAAAACACAAAAAAAATTAAACGTCCAACCGTGAACTTGTATGCAAGCAAATGTCGTGAAATGAATGTTACAGGGGAAAAAAAGTGCCATTATGAAGAAGCACTGTTATGAAAAACGCTTTGTGCAAAATTGCTGCTAATTAAATTCGACAAAAAGGGCTTATCATGACAAAACAGACATGTGATAATTACAGTTACTCATTTCCATTGAAATCACTGAATAGAAACAAAAAAAGATGTTATTGAAAGTGTCTGCTTTGTGCAGGAACTGAAATGCTAGTTGACAATAGAGAGTGTCCACGGTTTCCTTTTAAAATCCATTTTAATTCTTGCTGCAGATGTTTATTGTTGGTCATTTAGCAGTGTTTCTATGAAGTGTCTTACATAATCTCGCAGTTTTACACTGTACCCATTTAGATAACATGTGTCCTGCTGTTTCTTAACTGGAGGGTCATGACCCATTTTTTTTTTGTTTTGTAAAAGTGCATCAAGTGCATGAAAACAAAACAGGGTCTTAACAATAAAAAAAAAAAGTTGGATCTTGAGGCTAAACCAGTTGAGAACCACTGAGTGAATTTAGATGAACTTTATTGATCCCAGAAGGAAATTATTTGAACGGTTATTGTACTGACTGGGGATCGAATCCAGGCCTCCTCTGTGACAAGTGAATATTCTAACATCGAATTACTGATGTGTAAACCACATGTATGTTACACAATGCAAACAACTCACTGATTCATTGCACTTCGAACTGAAAATTTTCTTCCCCTAAATCACTAATCTATCACCTCCTCTTACGTCATTAAAATGTTCTTAAAACATCAGATAGCAAAGAGCGCTATCAGACTCTCAGTAGCTGTGCTGAGAGCCGCCCCGCCATGCTTCATCCCCGGGCATGGGGGTCATTACTCCTAAGTATTTAAACACTCCATTGAACTAATTACTCTACTCGTTAAGCTAATTCCATCCTCTGCGGCATTCCTCGCGGCTGTTAGCGGCGTGGGCGAGCACAGGGACGACAGCGGCGCTGCAGATGGGGGATGCCTGTTTTCGGGTAGCTAAATGATGCAGCTCAGGACAGCTCCCTGTGCATCACGCAACCCTCCCCTGCAGATCCATGGCCCTAATGCTCACTGTTAAAGCAGAGCGACTGAATTGCTGAGAACTCAGGCACTCCCAATTTTGGAAACTATATCATGTAAAGGGGGTGTGTAGCTATTTATTTACCTGATGTTAGATTGCTGATCTATCAGCATCTCTTGCTTTTAAGAAGGCCGACAATGATAGAAGCCCAACCCCTTCAAATGTGCCAAAATCACACCTTGTGCTTAATAAAAAAACTCTCTTGGTTATTGTTATCTATGAAACAGATGAAGCTTATTACCATAATTTGATGTCTGTTTCTTGTATTTGTCAGGATATTGTACAAAATAATGTAAGAGAATATACATTAGACATGTGCATCTCGTGAGCGTAATTTGCGACTGTGAGCTAGCTAGTGTTTTCATAGCACTTAGCATTAAAAATCCCTTTTTAAATGAGTCTCTGTATGTCTTAAAGAGGCGTCCCTGAGGTCTGGGTGCACGGTCGTCTGTTTTGCAGAAACATCTCATAAACTATTCTGACAGACTAATAAACTATAAACAGCTATGCTAAAAACTGCCTCTGAATGTTATAGCCATACAAAATGGAAAACGCAGGAGAAAACATCCATCACTGGGATTATTATCACCGTTACCATGGAAACACCCACCACAATAGCAATATTTCCATTCTCCTTCTGTTTGCTATCATCTTTCTTGATTTTGCATCATTGAAACTATAGTAATTACACTTCGCGCATGAAAAATGCATGCTGTCATGGCAACAAAGTAAAATATTCTTAATCATTTCACCTCTTCAATCTGAAATGTAATTGTTTGTCTGCAAAGTAGGCCGCGGAGAATGTTTCTGTAAAATTATAATTGCTTTCAGTGTTTTGCACAAAATGGACTGTGTGGTCCCACTGCGAGCATGAATCAATGAGAAATATTAATCATTCCGGGGGGGGGGGGGGGGGGCGTAAAAATGTTAACCAAAAATTAGGAAAAAAACATTTTGGGGGAAAGTCCCAAAAAATGCCAATGAAAAAAAATGCAGCCTGAAACCCTGCACAGAATTAA
>JABFEA020000085.1:15513697-15526897 GCA_019775915.2 Cyphomyrus plagiostoma
TGCTGCCCCCGCGACCCGACCTCGGATAAGCGGAAGATGATGGATGGATGGATGGATGGATGGATGGATGGATGGATATAAAATATGGTTCAGTGAGTAAAAGGCAAAGATTATCTAACAGCAACCTCTTAGTACAAACTACAGAATTGTGTTTGCAGAGGAACACCTGAGAGACCATGAAGGAGGACATGAGGGAGTCAGGAGGATGAACACAACAACCTATTGACCCACCAAGCACAACAATAACCACCTTTACCAAGGGTCAAATTAGTTTTATGCTTTGTATATTGTGCAATATAATCAGTTTTGCGTATCATGTATTAGTTTTATTGATATTTCCAAGTATATTTTGCACTGGTATGTAAATTGGCAGAAACACCCATGCTGTACATTAGTGTTTCGGCAGACAGGTCAGTGATCGAGGCTGGGCCATACATGCTAGGAATAACAGTGTCATACATCATAGCTGACCCTGTGACCCTTAATTGGGTGGCTTTCCACTGCATGACCTTGATTCATACTGTGTTTAACCAGTTGAATTTTGGTGCAACGTGAAGTATTGACAGAGACGAGTTGAGTGGGGTTCGAGATCATTTTATGAGGTCCTTTTCCAACTGCATATACCTTGATGTTGATTCAGAAAGAGTGCTTAAAATGGGATACTGGGAGTTAGCATTCGTTTGTCCATTTTACTCCCGAATTTCCAGCTGGATCTTTTTTTTAGCATTTAAACATAAAATAAACCGGATAAAATAAGAAGAGCATATACTGTACTAAACACATCTAAGCACATTTATCAAAACAGTAATTTGTAAAGTAAGGAAATAAATGTATTCAAACAATGTGTCCTGCCCCGAATGCCCGCTCCTTCCATGTGCCACACCCCCTCATTAACCTCCTGTGGGATTCCCATGTGATCAGCTGTTTCTGGTTGTTGTCATTAGTCCTCTGTATTAAGTCCGTGTTTTGGTTTGTTTCCCCAGTCCGGTCATTGGGTGCGTTCGACTTGCTTACAGCGCAGGCTTAAAGCAACAACATTCTGATCCTGATGCAATGCATTATGGTTAGATGCATTGCGACCTCTCACCCAGCTGCACAAACTGGAACCGCCTCCGTGATGACACACCTTTACCCTTATTGGCTGAAAAGTTTAGTTACATGCATGACATTTGTATCCCAGGCAGTTCCGATGCGTAATCTGCTATTTCTCCCGAATATCATGTAAAGCAGTGAGAACTGTTTTTCAGTTAATTTACCTGGTAAAATAAAGTTTATAAATTACATAAATGCTCTAATAGTTCACGTAAGTTAGTGGTTTATTTATTGTTAGTTACTGTAATGTTGCACTGCTTCATTTGGTTAATTAATCGTCCAGTCTGTGAAGAAGGCATTCAAGTAACAATTGCATTGTTGTATGACTCATTTCCTGGCATGTACAATTTATATTTGGTCAGCCTTCACGGTTCGACTTCTGATATTCAGATTTAGTTCTAGTTCAAACTGGTTTGTTCGACTTCGAGAACCGAGGTACCACTGCAGTTGAGCGCAGTCACAGCAATAAGGATGAGCATTTGTAAAGCTCCCCTATCTCAGTAAGTACACACAATACTAATGAGTAGTATTATGAGTACACAAAACCACTTATCACCCATTCTGCTTCATTCAACTCTATTACTAACTGCCATAACTGCATTTTTAAATGTATTTTTAACTGTCCTTTTCTCTCTTTTGTCTATGCCTAAATATGTCATGTTTTAATGTCTTTTATATTTATTTTCTATTGTGTTTATTACTCTTCATTTGCACTATGATGAAGGAGACTGAAATTCCATCTCAGTGCATGACCCATGCAACATACAGTCGAACATGACAGTGATGATTGCCTAAGTTTTACTACTACGCTTCCTCCTATCACATTGCCGTTAGCAGCACCCATCGTCCCTTAAATATGAAATTCACCTAACATCAAATTCTGTCTTTGTTCTTTCATCACACCCTGTTCCTGTTCCCACGTTCGGCGAAGTGCTGTCAGTGGACTATCAAAGAATGACAGAACCATGGGCCCTGATCTGTAGGGGGAATTATAATAACGAGAATCTTTGAGTTGAGAGTTTTCTGGTGTCCAGACATATGTTTAGGATTAGAAAAATATGTTTACATGCCTATGGAACTAGAGTGGCTTATATGGAGAATGGTGTAAGACTCATTGTTGGATTATGAGGCCAACTTTCCCCTATTGAAACATACTTTTTTTCTGTCAGTCAACCACAACCTCATTCATAATCATCGCCTGGAAGCAGAGAATTTTACCTCTAGAATAAAAGACTCATGTTTGTAAAACACCATCTCTGAAACAGGAGGAGATGCCTTTAAGGAGGTTAAATACATGACAGACAATAGCAAGTCCCTTTTCCCAAACTGGAATCTCGCAAACATGGGCAAGCATGTCATTCAGGGCTTGCGTACACATTAGCGCTAACATGTTTTAGTGTCATAGCTATAGCAGCACCCTGATCAAAACTAACGAAGAAGCCCAGGCGTTGAAGTCGCTCCTGATTCTACTGGACAGGAGCTACTTAGACTTAATCAGAATTGACAGGGAGATGCCGATGAAATGTGTTTGCTTTCCAAAAAAGAGAAGAAACAAATGTAAATACGCCTGGTGCTAAAATTCAACTTAATATGTCAGCTAACGGATGCGCTGTCATATGAGCATTTTCTATGCCTTTCTGTTAGCATTCTGCTTGTTAGTCTCTTCTCAAACTTCAGTGTTCTTCGCTGGGAAAAAAAAAGGTGAGACTTCCAATGAAGCGGGATGTCACGGCGCTCGTGTGCATCGGCGTGCAGCTGGACTAATTGACAGTCTGTTCAAGCATCCCCTTCTGCAGGGACAGGACGCGGAGACAGGACAACCGTTGCCATGGAACACATTTGTCTGGAATCGCCACGGAAACGGAATCTGACTGTAATACGAATTGACAACTGAGAGGGAAGTGAGGGGGACAGATTTTAAACAGGAAAAGCTGGTAATAAACATTCAGTTTTCTTCTTTTAATTGGAATCTCAGCTTGTGCAGCAAAGGGAAAGTGACATTCAGAGGGGACCAGGGTAGGAGGGGGCTGCGATGTTTCTTCATATTGAGTGGAAATACTGAGCAACTGAGCTGGGGTGACTTGTTGGGTCTGACCACAAAGTATACAGCCATTGCAGTGTTCAAAATGTACAAGATGGAGCTTTACTTCTTGTTGTAACTTCTCCAACATTTTTCCCTGCTTTAAATAAAATAGAGCATGTTGTTTCAAGTAACTAGAGAGGGTTCTTTTTGATATATATACTTCTGCAGTGAATTGAATAGACACACACACAGGTCTGTAATTACATCTTTGTGGGGACTCTCCATTCATTTCGGTGGAGGAAACTCTAATCCCAACATGACGACCTTAATCCCTACCCAGCCCTAACCTTAACCCCTACCCAGCCCTAACCTTAATCCCTACCCAGCCCTAACCTTAAGTAACCAAACTAAATATGAGACTTTTTGCATTTTTACGTTTTTAATTGCATTCACATATCTTTGTGGCGACCTGAAAAATAATCCCCACAATAAACAGGTTTTGATTACATTGTGGGGGGCACATGGTCCCCACAATGGAATATAAACCTAATCCACACACAGGTCACTCTTGAAGGTGTGACGTCTAAATGTCACACATCATCATTTTGGACTTAACAGAGAATCTTTGAAGAGCTGGTAAACTACTGAATTCCTGAAGCATTTACCATGTCCGTATGTACCCAAAAATCTTTGCCATATTTTGTAGATCTTCTCCCTTTTGCTCTTGAGACCTTCCCTGGAGATAGGATGCCTGCTTTATGATTTTTCTGACCCGTTTACAGTTAGCATGCTGGGGGGGCATCTTTTGTAAACCCCCTCCAACCCCCCATCACTAAAAACTGATGTAGTACAATCTAATCACACTGATTTTCTAAATTTTAATAAAACAACGATTATATACATTATTTATCTGGAGGGAAGTTTGCCTACATTCCTACATCTGTGGCAATTAAAGTCATACTTATAATACTAGGAGCATTTTTATGGCAGCTTATACATCTGGGGGCAATTAAAACACGAGTTCACATCTGGGCCAATTTCAGGAGTTTTTACATTTGGGGTAATTAAACATCCGTCTTTACATTTGGAATAATTATACACAGAGACTTAAATCCTGGTATCAAGACTCCAGATGCTTCTACATCTGGGGCAAACATCTGCTTTGGTCTCACAGGATATTATGTACATACATTTTACATCTGGGGCAATAAGCCATCTGCTATTACATCTGGGGTAGTTATGCATCTGATTTTACATTGGGGTGAATATACAGTACACCTGCTTTACATATGGGGCAGCTACCTGTCTGCTAATCAGTGGTATATAAAAATCTGCTTTTACATCTAGGGCATTTATACAACTGATTTTACACTGGGGTAAATATTAATCTACTCTCTGCATCTGGGGCAATTACCCATCTGATAATACATCTGGGATACATGTACATCTGCTTTTACATCTGGGGTAAATGTATAAATATGCTTTTACATTTGGGGTAAATATTAATGTTTTTGCATGGCTTGAGTGCAAACATCACAAGGCAGGCCCATAGTAAAGGAAGAGGAACAAGACTAAGGTGTTTATGTAGCATGTAGATACTAAGGTGTTTATGTAGCATGTAGATACTAAGGTGTTTATGTAGCATGCAGATGTCATTCGGCAGAGTCACCCTGACCCTTCTCTTTAGATACAGTGGGGAGCGATTTCACTGAATTAGTCAGAATCCCATTTTTTTTCTTTATACCGTATTTTTACCTCAAAGCATCCAGATGGTTTCCTAAAACAGACCAAGTTACAGATCCAGTTCCAAGGCTTTAGCTCTTGAGATCAGAACCCACCACCTCCATGCTGAACTTGTTAGTTTGTTAGTTAGTTGTTGCTTGTTAGTTTTTCTTCTTTTGTACCAGGTCAGAAATGACCACAGTCACAGCAGACCACAGAAACATCAGCCTTTTACTCTTGTCGCTGTCATCCTAGCCCAACCTGCCTGAGTGTCATAAAACTGACCCCATGCTGTGTTGCTCCAGATAGAAGCTAGTGATGCATTATGGGAGTGAGAAGGCATGCAAGTGAGATGCCGTGAATTGCAAGGGCGCCGCAGGAATCCATCCCAGCCGCGGGCCCAGGTTTCTAGCACCCAAACTAGTGGCATCCTGACAACCAATCAGGCTCTCTAAGGTCCCCTTAAGTTGCAAATGGGTGAGGCCTGACAGCATTGCAGGCAAGCAACAGTAGATGAAATAGCTGACAGATGGGAATGGAGAATTCCACTCACACTTGTTAAATAATGAGCTGATAGAAGTCATGTTTGCATTAAGGTCATGTGACAGCAGCTGGTTTCCTGATACCCACATCTGTAAAAACAAGGAAGTGTTTTTTATTTCAGCTCCAACAAAAAAAAAATCTCAATTTCATCTAAGAAAAGAGCCATATCAGAACACATTACCTATTTCATCCACTTTCCCTTCTCTAAAATTGATGTTTGGTTTAAAATGTTTTTTTGCACATCCCTGCATATGTCATGAATTTAGACTCTGGAGGGGTAAAGGTTGTAATAGGCAAAATAGATTTAAAATCCCGTGGGAGCCAAAATGAGAATCCCAGCTGCCAGAAGTCCATTTGGGCTCTTCTCGAGTCTGTAATTAAACGCGGCTGGGACTGGATCAAAAATGTCTAAGAGCTGCCTGGTTTTTCTTCACTGTGTCCTGCAATTACATTTGGATGAACAGATGACTTCATCCATGTCTGCTTTTTTTTTGTAATTCTAGGAGAATCGCCAAACAGACAGATCCCCCGATCGTTCAAAGGCATCTTTGAAGGCCCCGTTGAGATGTAAACAGGGGCCACATTCACCTGAGGTACAGTCTGCTCTCTGTGCCTTTTCATAAAACCATTCATGGGAAATTGCAGCTATACATCTTTTCCACACAATAGATCTTCACACTGGTGCGAGAAGAACAAATAGGTCACCTGATGTTCTTTTAACACATTTCCCAGAGGACGCAATCATCGTCACTGTGCACAAAATTTGTCAGAAATCTGCCGAAGGTATTCTCTGAGGGTAAATTTCCCATTGCTTATTTTGCATATCAAAGTTCTGAATGAGTCTGAAGGTAAGAAGCAAATTTAGCCACACTGCAAGGGACACAATTTAAGAACCAAATGTTTCATGACCAGGGGAATTGGACAGTGGCTTGATGGGTTAGGATGTTTTGTTGGCGATCATGAAGATTCCAATTCAAATCAAATAATGTTACTCTTGGGCCCTTAATCAAGGCCCTTAGCCCCCCAGTGGCTCCAGACACAGTCTGACCCTGCATTGTTGCTTGGATTAAACTGCTAAAATAATAAAATACAAGCCATAATACATGTTTTCCAGACAGAAAGCACTCCAGAGATTAATCTGGACGTCCCAACTTGAGGAAATAATTTATCCAATCAGTCATCACTCTATAAAATTCCTTAAGTTATCGCATTATATTTAATTATTTATTTATTTATTTGGTTTAGAAATTTTGATGCATATAGCAGCAAGGTACATAAATAGTACAAATATATAGTACAAAATTAAGACAAAGTGCAAAGATGGAACACACAGTGAAAACATGCAAACATTGTGAGATCAATTTTTTCAAGAATGTTCCATGGTCAAAGTGACTCCTGTGAAGCATAATATTTACTTTTCTGTTTGCTTTAAGATAAAGCATATTTCATTGATCCCAGAGGGAAATTATGATGCATACAGCAGCAAGGTACATAAATAGTAAAGATATATAGTGAAAAACAAAGACACAATGCAAACAAGTAAGCATAGTTCAAACTAAATTTTATTATTTTGGGGGTGTTGTGAAGGCAGGGGGAATCCCACAAAGCACTTCATTTACCTATTTATTAGTTTGCTTTAAGATTAGATCTACTTCATTGATATGAGGGGGAAATTCTGAGGCATACAGAAGCAAGGTCTGTAAATTACAGATGTAAATAGTGCAAAACAAAGAAAATGCACAAAAACATGTAGGTGTAGTTCAAACCAGCAAACACAGGGAGATTTTTCCTGGATGTTCAGAGGGCAGAGCGACTCCCGTGAATTCCCGCTGGAAAAGCCTCCCGAATGTGCCAATGTGGGACGGCTCAGATGCCGACTTCCGTGTCACCTCCCTACGAGAAGAACCCCTTCACCATGTCCTCAGACCTATTTCAAGAAGCGACTGACACCGTAGGAGCCTTCTGTAGCTAGCGGACGAGTGATGCTGAACGATACTGATGGCCGCATTTCTTCTCCTCTTCTGGCATGCACGGATTCCTGTGCCGGGAGAGTGGTATAATGACTGAGGTTACGAGTGAGGTGGAGATGCGAGAATGACGGCCAGCTAGCTACTCCGAATGGCAGTTACTTCCATTAAGCAGATGTGGTCGGTCCAGCTGTGGTTGGGCCCCTCAAACGCCGCTCCATCCTGACAGACGTGTCATTTCCTGTCCTGGTGCCACACGGAGAACCGCGAGGTGTCCATTCCCGCGAACCCCCAAAAAAAAAAGATCCGTTATCCTTCTTGCTCCTGTCTGTTTCGAGTTCTGGGGATTTACAAACCCTATCATCTGTCATTCCAGATTACTGTCTTTGAGCTTGAATTAAAAAACGTGGAGAAATCAAAGGGTGTCATAGTGTTCTAGGGTGTGTGTGTGTGTGTGCGCGTGTGTGTGTGTGTGTGTGTGCGTGCGTGTGTGTCGGTCTGTGTGCTATGTATATATGACATTGTGGGGACCAAATGTCTTCACAGTATGATAAAAACCTGTTATTTTGACATTGTGGGGGCCATTTTTTCAGTTTGGTTATTTATGGTTAAGGTTTATGGTAGCATTAACCCAGTTTATTATCTGAGTACAATCACATACACACAGAGAATTTGTCTCCAGCTTCCAGTAGCTCGATTACAGTACATACAGCAGATACACACACAATTAAGGCAAGATAATGGTCACATACATTCCAGATGATACATATAGGCCTACATTGTGCATGTGCACATGTGGAATGTACAACAAATTCCAGAGTGCATCTCAAGGCAAGGAATATTGAAATTACTACAGTATGTAAAACACAATAACTTAAGTCAGTTCTTTACAACAATGAGGTATTGTGTGGAAATAAGAATCAGAATAAGAAAGATCTTTATTGGCCAAGTATGTTAAACACACAAGGAGTTTGAGTGTATGCTGATATAGCATGTAACAAACACGACACCATTCAATTATGTACACCTGACATTCTACACATAATTATGTCAGCAGACCACCTGCCTGTAGTCAGAAGCTGCATGTGATGGGGATAGGAGTGGAATAAATAAGTACAAATATGTATGTGAATATGAGGAAACTGGGGTAGAATCATTGTGACTGCGGGGGGGGTGGGGGGGGGGGTTGCAAGGTAAAATGTTTATATCCATTTGAAATGCCATTTGCAAAAAAAAATTTTGACATCAAAGTGACTGCAGCGACTCTTCAGTGACAACCAGATTTATCCGGTATGAATGCAGCTGCCGTTTCTGTGTAGCGTAGCATCTACAGACTGGCAGTGTGTATTTTCCAAAACGGCACACTTTCTCCAAACAGCGAGAGTGGAATGGGTAACACCTTAATCGACAATAGAATCTCACATTCACACTCCAGTCACACGGAGGAAGCGGGATACATTCAGTATGACAGCTGACAGAGGCATGAAACAGCGTCCATTTGCACTTAGAAACACTGGTTAATCTCAGTGTTACCATGGAAATAAAAAAGTGCCACATCTTAACTTCTTGAGGAAAAACCTAAATGATCTGAGTCTATAAACTGGACAATTAAACTGTTAACTGAGAGGCACTTTCCATGTTTCATATGTTTTCAGCATATAGCCATATAAATACAGTATATAAATTGATTATACTGATTCTTGTGATTTAATCAATTTTATCATCTTATTAACAGCAGGCAATGCCATCTGTTATGAAAAGGATTTAGATGTGTGCATACGTGTAGAGATGAGGAATGTGAGATATATTATTGAACTTTAATGTTACATTTATACCATATGTATGTTGTCTATTGGTAAACAGTAGCTTTTCTAATAGTCAGGTAAAGGTACAGGTCACCAACTCTGGTTTTAGCTGATCTGTAGGTAATACGCCAGGGCTCAGTAACTGACTTTATTTAGTGCCTGACTAACTGTCTTTATATAGATTTATTTTCATTATATTCACTGATATTGAATGGTGCATTGCCCTAATAATACAACTTTTCAAAAACCGCAAAAATGTACAATCTTACTAAAACAATATTTTTTATTAAATACTCATTTCCCAGCAGACCGAATGAAATAATAGCTTCCAGTCCTGATCCCATTCCTGCTGGAAAACAAAGGCGACCTCAAACCATTGGTCTTTATTTAATATGAACCTGCGCATAAATAATGGTCAAATGATGTTATCATGCTTGAATTAAAAAAGCAACATATTACAGTGGATGATGTCATTAAAGTACATTGTAAAACGAAGAAAAAGAACTGATATTGTTGGTAATAATCCTGCATCAGGAAATGCCTTTGCAGTGAACAGAAAAGTCTGTTTTTCTGCTTACCACAAATATTTCCTGAAGGTCTGTCAACTGGAAAGTAACTTTACTGTCTCTGTTTAAGGAATCTGAGAACTTGCGGCACTCAGGATGTCAACCCTCCACATTCCTGGATCCTGTAGACATCATAATTGTGTTTCTATTTGGATTTTATTCTTATAATTTGCTCATCTGTCGTCATCACATAAATGTACTAGACTTCCATCCAGCTGCATCTGAGAATCAAAATCATTACCTATATGGTATTGTGGGCATGTATGCATATATTATGTATGCATCCTTTTTTGCTGATTTGAATAGCTGTCTTATTAGGTTCTTGCCTTGTTTGGAAGACACTGTGCAGCTCTTGCTACAGTACTGCTAACACTTGTTCCTGGACATTCACTGAAGGTCAGCATAGCTGCACTTATGCCCAGTCAACTGCTTGACAGCCGTGTGTCTGTAATGTGCTACATGGCTCACTTGTACATCAGTTTTGAGAGAAGCATCCGCCAAGTAAATGTAAATATCTGAACCTGAAGTGTTGAAGGTAATTGACATTCATTCTGTATCCCAAATCCTTATCTGTCTGTGGTAAATAGGTGATCAATTAATAAGTATAATCGTGTTCAGAGTTCTACTTTCATTGTGTTGTCACCATCACCCTCAACTGTCATCAGGTTGCCACAGACATGCATTGCTTAACGCTACTCTTTTACTCTAGCAAGGACGAAAGAAGAAAAGACAAAGCCAAGGGCTCCTGATTACCGTGGTCGGGTTTCAGTCATAATCCTTGGTTTTCCACGAGTAAACATTGGGGAAATGACCTGCTCTCTGCTCAGTGGGCGCGCCTTGTGAATTTCTTCATGGAAGACATTTGTGAGCTGCTGGGGTACTAGAAGTTTCCGCCATTAATGTCATTATCCCATAATGCCGTTTTCTCAAAACGTTTAAAAAAATCTTGAAATCATAACTATACCTCATGTTGTCATTCTTCTCTATTTCAACAGGAATCTGTCCAGGGAGCCACTCTCTTTCATGTTTGCGGTCTACTTTTTGTGGTCTTCAAATCCCAGGAGGGGAACTGTAGTTGTACCTTTTATTTGGCCATTTTGCCTAATTTGTTTCAACAAATGTCTATATAAGGAAAACAAAGAACCTTTTAAAAAACATGAAGTCATTTTTATTATTATTTTAAACTGCACAGTTATAAAGCATTTAGACAAAATAAATTAATTAGTTTTCTTTTCTTTAGTCTTTCTCCCTGTGTGTTGAAGAAATTGGATGGTGAAATCATAAAATATTTGTATAGCTGAAATTCTGAAGCCTAATGACTAAATTCACATTTACTGCTAAATGTAGACTAGCTTTAGTCAAAATTCCACTTCTTTGAAATTATTATGTAAATCAATCATTCTGGCACAATGTACGGTTTAATATTCTACCTTTGATAACAGGTTTGCTGTCTGGGTAACATATTAAATGAGTAGGTGAAAGTTATTCATTTGATCTCCGTTGTTGGGCTGAATTCAATCACAAAACTTCACTATGAAACCAAATCGTATATCATTTCCTACATAATAAAAGTAGTTATGCTTCCCTTAAAATACACATCAGTAGGCCTGTAAATCACATTATAGTTACAAAAGCATAAACATTGATTTTGTAGTGAAAATGGCCCCAACACGGTGCATTTCATGTTCTAAAGCAAACTGTCCATACAGCCAAATTTAGGCTGCAAGCTTCCTGAGCCAGTCAGTCAGACAAAAACACTGGTTTTCTTTTTCAACTGCCCTGAAATATTTCAGTGATGACAGTGAAGATGTAGACAGACATAAGCTGCCTCCACACTTTCTCATGCACCAACATGATCACGTCGAGCTAAGATGCAATGTATAACTTCAGATATATTTATGCATAATAATACAAAACATATGAATGTGTACACATGGAATGCATTACATCTGTTTACTTACATTGAAGGCATTGTGTCTATTGCAATAAAATTGGTATAACATGCTAAAGATTAGCCAGGTGACTGCTGGCTTTGTTAGTTTTTCATGGCATATTGCATCCTAAATTTATAAACAAAATTCTCCCAGACATCTTTGTTCTCCATCTTTTTCTCATTTTCTTGGTTGCTTATGTACAGGAAATCTGTTATATCAGTTGTTCCAGTTGACTTTTGGCAACATTTATACAATAGTCAACTTCTGCAAAAAATATTGCAGAAAGCAAATCTTATTAATGGAGATCAGGAATGGCTCAGTCGGGGGCAGATTGGTGACTCTGAGGCTATGGATCTGCCCCAGAAATCATTCAGACTGGTTTGGTGCTGAGGTATCACCCACTGCACAGCTGCACTCAGGTTCTCATCCCTGAGGTGGTTTGTCATGTGGTGGGTGTGGTAAGGCACTGTTATCAGCACATGCTCCTTACCTCCTCTTCCAGTTGACTGACAACCTCACAAACATCACTCGTCAATAACCATCCTTAAGCTGTAGTGGTTTTTACAAACTTAAAACTGATAACTTTGTCAAAACAGTAATAACTTACAACAAGCTTGAATGAAGACTAAATGAACTTAAAGCTTTTGTAGTTATAGAAATTCAATTAATTTGGTCCATAATGTTACGTCCTGCGACGTCCATCCCTTTCCAGCCCCGTGTGTGCCCCTCTTAGCTCCGGCTAGTTCCGTGGCTCCGCCCGCGCCCCTCTTAGCTCCGGCTAGTTCCGTGGCTCCGCCCGCGCCCCTCTTTGCTCCGGCTAGTCCCGTGGCCCCCTTGGTCCCGGCTCGTCCCGCGGCCCCGTCCGCAGCCCCCGCGGCCCCCGCGGCCCCCTCGGTCCCCGCTCGTCCCGCGGCCCCATCCGCATCCCTCTCGGTCCCCGCTCGTCCCGCGGCCCCGTCCGCGTCCCTCTCAGTCCCCGCTCGTCCCACGGCCCCATCCGCGTCCCTCTCGGTCCCCGCTCGTCCCGCGGCTCTGCCCGCGGCTCTGCCCGCATCCTCGCCAGTCGAGACCCCTCCCTTGTTCCCACCAGTCCCGGTTCCGTCCGCGGCTCCGCCCGCGTCCCCGCCAGTCCCGGCTCCTCCCGCGGCCCCAAAGGGGCCCCGGAGGGGTGGAGCCCCACGAGGCTCCCGCCTCTCCGTGTCTCAGAAGGGAAGGGGGCACAAGAGGAGGGTCCGGATTCCTCCAGTCCCACCCTCTGCCGCGCCAGTGCGGCCCTTGGCCGTCGCCCGGTGGCTACCTACGGGCCCTCCGGCCCGTGCTTGCCAATCACCCCCGGGGCCCTCTCCGGTGCCTCGGTGCCGGTCCTCGGGCTCCCCTCCAGATCCACCTCAGCCATCTCCGGGACCTCCTGCTCCGCCGGGACGGTGGACGTCGTCGCTCCAGACCCCGGCAAGGCCTGCGCCGTCTCCGGCTCCCTCCTCCTGCCCGCCTCGGCCGGGTTCCCCTCCGGTGCCTCGGTGCCGGTCTTTGGGGCCCCCTCCGGCTCAT
>JABFEA020000085.1:15526997-15538227 GCA_019775915.2 Cyphomyrus plagiostoma
CCTTGTTTTATGTATTTAAGTCTGCGCCAGCGTCTGTTCCGGCAGACGCGGCATAAACGTGTCTACGTCCATGTGCATTAAACCCCGTTTGTTCTGCACTCCTGCTTGGACTTACCTCTGTTTGCCCTGCCCGCACCCCGGACCGTCACACATAATAAGAATCAGAGAAGATGGACACCCTCTGTTCAGGGTTGAGTTCATATTACTGGGGTCACATAAATGAAGACATTAATCTGGGAAATCTGAAGCTATAAAATTTTCTATTTTAATCAAAATGCCTAATGCAGTTCTTAGTCTTTTGGCATCATTTGTACAATAGTCAACAACATCTGCAAAAATATTGCAGAAAGCAAATTTTGTTAATGCAGATGGAATAGTGCCGTCTTGCTTTTAGGACAGGGCGTTTTAAGGTCACCCTGGACAGACCTTTAGAGGTCATGGCTTAGCAGCTGTGGTGTTTACCACTGCTTAAACATGCATTTGCAGTGAGGCCCCCTGTTGGCCACAGACAGTCAATACACTCAATATTAAATAAATGGTTTCCTTATTTAGTAAATGTTGATGTAGCATGTTCTGCTAACCAGCCAGCTAGCAAGGATCTTGTCCCCTACTTGCTAGCTATTCATTTTAGCTTTTGAAACATCCTGTAGCACAGCACTTCGCTAACAACTCAAAGGTCACGGGTGTCATTTCAGCAGGACAGACAAACTGTAACCCTTCACTTTACGATAAGTTGCTTTGGATAAAATTCAATTTTGAATATAATTCAATTTATTTTATTTATATAGCGCATTTAACAACAGCAACTGTCACAAAGCACTAAGCATTAAACCGACCCGAACCCCCCACCAAACAAAGCCGTGGTGACAGTGGCAAGAAAAAACTCTCTCTAGCAAAGAAAGGAAGAAACCTTGAGAGGAATCTAGACTTGGAAGGGGGACCCCCATCCTCCTCTGGGCGATCGGGGAGGATGAACATAAATGGGTGCAAGAAAATGAGTAAAAGCGTCATAAAAAAATATTTATGGGTAGGAAATGTGACTCGAGTGGGGCTGCTGAAACAACACAATGGGGGGGCAGTGGACATGCCACGCAGGTTGGAATCACTGTAACCCAGCCCCCACGGTGATGCGACTCCAGCTAGGTGGCACTTTATGGTGAGCTGGCAGTGTGGGTCACAGCACCCCCATTGTGTTCCTTTATGCCAGGGCTCCAAGCCAGTTGAGACCTAAATGAAACAGCAGTTAAACTCAGAACACCACCCTAACTGTCCACAGCTGAGCTAAAAATAACTCAGCTTGGGACCATGCACCAGCCCATAATAGTAATGCAAAGAAAATCTTTTTAAAAGAACTGCTATACATAATCCAGGCCCAACCATCCAAGAATTCCCTGAGGTTCCATGGAAAAATCCAGGCTTCCCCAGAATCAAAGAGTCCATGATCATTCCCACAACAAGCCAGAAAGGCATTCATTTACATCACATTTACATTTACGGAACTTTGTTTAGCATATTTCTCCAAAACAATGTATATGTGAGGCAAATAGCACATTACAAACACACAGCTGTCAAGGTGGCAGCTGGGTATAAGTACAGCTATATGTTGAACTTCCAGTGGATGTCCAGGTACAAGTGAAAGCAGAACTGGAGCAAGAGCTACACAACAAGCTTTAACAAAACAAGAACCTACCAAAACTATTGTTCAAGGTGCAGCCTTAAGAGCATTCAGGGAACCTGCAGTGGTGTAGGCTAGTAGACGTGTTCCTGGCACACATGGGTCTTGAGTCATTCTTGAAGGTGGAGAGGGAGGCTGATGAATGGATGTGGTTCCGCATCTCATTCCACCACCGGGTAACCACAGGATACACACGAACATACCCCAAAGTTCTACCCCTTCCCTTTCTCTTTCTGTAAGGAATCTCTGTCCCAGGCTTCTTCAGAGTCACTGTTGGCTCCTTGTCATCCCGTACCGACGACTCGGCGTGATGCTGGCTCTGGTGGCAGGAACGGCGGGGCAGCGGCACCAGCAAGCCTAACGCCCACGTCCTCCCCACTTCTGCTCGCTGGAAGATTAATTGTGCAAATTGAGCGCGGCACATTTACAAATTTTACATTTACGAAGATGTGCGGTTTGCTCAGATGAAAGGACCGGGGGAGAGTCAAGGGAGTGACAGCAGCAACTGATGATCACTGTACGTCTGAAAAACAAACTCCATTTACTATGGGACAAACAGAAGGCCTTATACATTACTTCTGTTTATTCTGTGTAGGAAACCAACCTTATTAAGTGAAATGACGGAATTCATTCATTCATGAAGATTTTAGAAGTTTGCACTGACTGTCTGTAATACTCAAATTGTCATTTTAAATAGTTACATCCCAATTTGGTAGAAGAAAGTGCACATCAGGAACATCATAGCCGCTTAGCTTTTCAGACTGGAGAAAATCAGGTGATGACTGTAAGTATTTTAAGTTAAAGCGTTAAAACAGTTGAGAAAGTTCATTATTCACAGGGTTGCCTGGGCTATTTAGTATTGTATTTCAGACTTGCAAAAAATGCCAATAGCAATGATAAAGGTCAGAGGAGAATGGCCTAACTTTTTAAAGCTGACAGGACAGAAAGGCCACAAATGCAAAAATAACAACTCAGTACAACAGTGATGTGCAGAAAGCTTATTGCCCTACAGTCATCTAGCCTAGAAATGGTTCAGGAGGGGTACTTAACATACTCTTCTGTTATATCTCTGCTTGACTCTCTTCATTGGCTCCCTATTGGCACTTACATCAAGATCAGGTCCATGGTTCTGGCTTTCAGAGCCATAAATGGACTGGCACCAATCTGCCTCCTTAAGACCTACTTATGTCCCTTCCCGCCCCCTTTGGTCAGCAAGCCAACGTCGCTTGGAGCTCTCTCCACCATGCGAGAAGCGTTTCTTATGTGTGCTTCCCCAAGTATCGAATGAGCTGCTGCCTCACATCCAATCATCAGACTTTCTTCCCACCTTCAAGAAACACCCCAAGACTCATCTATTCCAGGAACATCTCTACTAGACCACACCACTGCACCTTCCCTGTATGATCTCGGTGCTGCACTTTGTCTTATTAGGTTCTTAATTTTCTTTGGAAAATGTTGTGTAGCTCTTGTTCCAGTACTATTCACACTTGTTACTGGGCATTCACTGGACGCTCAGCATGACTGGCCTTATGCCTAGTGGATTCCTTGACAGCCAAACATCTGTAATCCGCTACTTACCTCACATGTGCATCGCTATGGATGGAACTGCCTGTTAAATAAAGTAAAATGCAAAATGTACTAGCAATAAAGTGGACCATGAGCCAATGACATTTTAACCTGTGGTCCGTTTATAATCATCGAATAATTGTTATTCGATTATTTAATCAGATATTTAACCTTTATTGTTTTTTTTTCTTGTCCACAAGGCATTCACATTTTTAATGTGATAAAAGAGAAAAATACAATGACACATTTTTTTTCTCCATTTAAAAGCAAAAATGCTTATGTTGCAGCCACTGCAGATGCTTGAATAATGGAAATCATGTGACCTGAGTCACCTGATCAGCATTTGTAGCATAGTTTGCAGGATTATGACCTAGTTCTGTAGCCCTAGGCCTGTTGTGATATTGACCAAAGCACTTAACTGGAGTTATTTCCTTAAATTATATGTCTCTATAACAGGGACTTAAAATATGATATGCTAGCCTTTTTGGATAAATACACCTGTCAAGAGGCCAGATTAAACTTGAGAGTTGTAAATCATGAGTGATGTTTACTGACAACTGAATTAATGTATTTCAGGATAACATGAGTCAGACATATTTCTGCAAAGAAAGTAATTGGAAAAAGCTGATGTTTCTGGTTGTTCCACAACAAATACAAAACAGACATTTGGAACAGATCTGGCTTTAGCGAACCTGAGTCATTCCCCAGTAATGTTCTTTCAGTTCCAAAGACATGAGTGTCTTATGGTCTGGAATGCTCCTTTACTGCATTTGAAAATTGCATAAAGAAAACAAATACAGTGATTTCCCAAGGTCTAATTAATGAATTCCGCTGGAAAGGAAATCAGGACATTGCATCTTTCACAACGGAGGTCTTTACTAGTAATTGCGTTCTTCATATAATGTAACTGACGATGGGAATTAGCATTTGGGAAACACTGTCTCGGACACCGTAAATAGTTACACTGGTGACAAGTCTGCAGAGAATCGGATGAGATTTTTTGCTTCAGTGTGTGTGTGTGTGTGTGTGTGTGTGTGTGTGTGTGTGTGCGTATATGGGCATTTTCTTTAGGGGTGGGGGGGGGGAGTAAATTTAAACATGGACAAAGTGAAACAAAACGAGGACCAAATCATGAAGTTTCACTTCCACAACTTTAATGCATGTAAATTGTATATAATTGCACATCATTATGCATAATTGGACAGTAATGTAATAATTGTCAATTGAGAAATATGATACCCAATATTAAGGATGTTTCAACAAATGACTTAATAAAATGGTATTTGCAGGCATTGAGAGAGATATTAAATCAGCTTCTGCGAGTGTTCTTTCTTTCTGGAAGTATATTGGTTTTTGTGCTTCAGGGCAGAGGTCACCTTTTACCCCATATTCCAGCCACAGAGCCTATTCCAGGCAGTACAAAGCACAGGGAAGGACAGGGATGGGGCATTTACCCAAGTGCAAGCATTTGGGCTGCAAGGGGAAATACATTCACCAGAGGGAAAGAGCACAAACTTCACACACAAGGTAGGGTTGGGAATCAAACCCACAACCCCAGATGCATGGCTACATGGCTACCCAACCATCCACTGTGAGCCAAGCAACATGCAGGCCAATCCATATTTATTTCAACCATTTGTTTTTGAGTCAAAATGAAAATGAAGAAATAAAAAATAAGGAAAATGTTCCTGCTCAACACACAAGCCAAAGTTTTGCCTCTCGGAGACCCTAAAACCCAGAAGGCGAAGACTTCCAAAATCGTGGCTCGTGACTCATACACCTTCCAAAAAATTGCACCTCATTCCAGCTGATTCTGAAACAAGATCAGGAAGGGCGGCTAACACGAGTTACTGACAGGAGTGTCAGGCACAGTCGTGAATTGCTGCAAACCAAAAAACAATAGTGGAGGTCATTTCAAACCACAATCTTCAAATAATCATTCCATAAGACTTGCCTTTTAATATGGTTGCCCCCCTGTGACTTACATAGTTCTGCCTGCTTTATGAAGATCCTGCATTTCTTTTCAAGGTTATTTAATCTCCATGCTGTCCCCTCCCCCCTTTCTCTGCAGAAGTGGTTATTAAAAAACGCCACTGTACGGGGGACTATGTAGTATTCTAACAGAGGGACATGTGTAGCTGTATAATCACATAGGTAAGGAGAACATGACGATTAGAGTGCATTGCTGTATCCACCACACGAAGAACCACCTCGGGATGAGATGCCCAAATGCAGCTGATACTTCAGCACCACACTGGTCCAAATGGAATAGTGTGAGCTTTGTCCGGTGGCTGGAGTGCCAGTCCTGACACCAACCCCCAAGTTTCCCCTGTAAGTTGGGGGACCTCCTTATAGGACTGGATGTTGATTAATGTCACACGCAGGATGAATCAATTGTAGGTTAAGGGATCGACAGAATAAAATCACTTCTGGCATTCAAACCAGCAACCTTTCAATTGCGGACACAGATCCAAAGCTATAGAGCCACCACTCCAGCCATGTACCCATGTAAATTAATTTGATGTCTTTTCTCTGAGCGATTCATGGCATCTCTTGTATTTGATCACACAATCATTGTGTAAATTATGATGCATAGATGAGTAGGTGGAAATTACTGGAAAAGTGAGAGACACCCGTTGATGACATCAAGCATGATAACCGTTTCGTTTTTCAGTTCCAGACATTTCCATGTGTGTCCTGTATGTATGAATTTTAAAGAGAGAAGATAAAGTGTAGCAACTTTCCTGATCAAACAAGCCTTGTGGATGTCAGAGCAAATAACATAATAGCTGTAGCACTTTGTAGCCAAAAACCATTATATTACTTTTTGGCATAAAATAAAATATTTTCCATCTAATGGTCTTTCATACCTGGTCCAGAGATGATTTCAGATCCAGTGTTGAGTGTTACATCAGTGCCATTCTATTAGGAAGAAAATTGTTTGTTTTTGTATAAAAGCACATTATTGTGAACAAATTATTTGCTGCAGTATGAGGACAAATTATCACAGAAACATATTTCAAATTAAGTGCTGATAACCTCAAGAGAGATTTTTTTACAGGAAAAAAATAGCCAGAAATGCATGGTGATTCTTACAGCTGGTAAATAATCTGGCATGAAGATAACATGACAGAGTTTAATAGCGTTTATTTTTCCTTTTTTTTCTCCAGGTATTCTTTCGTGTGATTATAACGGCACAGGCCCAGAACTTTCCCAGAACAATGAGCAACACGGTTCCATTTTAAAGACAAAACTTGTGTGTAATTACGGTTTCCATGTAAATGACCCTGAAGCAGCACTGAATATTATTTTCTGAGAAATGTTTATTTTACTACCGCTGTCAATGTCATCTGTCATGCATTTCGGATGGAATCGCTCGTGTTCAGAATGTTGATTTATAAATGGAAAGGGAAGCAGCCCGATGAGGTCGCCAACTGCTTTAGTGGGCACCCATCATTTTAAAATGAACCCGGTGTAACATATTATTCATATAAGTGCGCGTGCATACACACACAAAGACACATAGATGGAAAAAAACACTTCTTGTTATGTGTGGGACAGTGCTTTAAAAGCTGTATCTCCAGGTCCTAGGTACTGGGTGCTTGGTTGGTAGTCATTGGCTGACACCCAGGCATCCTGATTCTGCCAGGACCTAGCTACAGGGGTCCAAAGTGTGCCTATCTGAAAGGCTGAGAGTCAGGACCCAAGAACAGAGTGGGGAGTGAAGAGCAGAGTCACATGGGCGCAGCTTATGTGGTCAGTGAAGTCATATTCAGGATTCATAAAAGTACCGAAATTTCAGTTCAGGCCTATAACAAAGATGCTTCCTCCTTTGGAAGGGCTCTTCCAAAAATGACGTGCAAAAACTATAGAAAGTATTGTTGTTAAAAAACATTGCCCTCTAGTGGATTGGTGGACTCCTAATAGCAAGATAAAAGGTAGATGGATAATGTATAAAATTATGGAAAATGCACTGTGAAATGATGTATGGGCATGAAAACATGGCTATTGTTTTCCAATTCAAACTTAAAAGATAAGCTAAGATAAGCCACAACCAAAAATGTATGCCTGCCAATATAAATACATTCCTAAAATTAAAACAAATATCAGAATCCATAGGCAGGTGCTTATAAAGGTTCAAAGTGTTATACAATTGGCTGCAGCTTTCCATAAAATATCTATTTAAAGTAATTAAAAAAAAAATTACAAATCCGGGCTACACGTGCAGGATGATGTTAGAAGTGACGTGTCCCTCAGTATGTTAGGGCTCTGTGCCCAGGATAGGAAGTTTATTAGTTCACATCCCGTGGTCAGCAGTGTAATGTCACCATGGGGCCCCTGAGCAAGGCCCTTAACCCCAATCAGCTCAGGACCTGACTGGCCCTGCCCTCTCTTGGTTTCACATGATGCTGCGTAAGAGTGCCTGCTAAATGAGCATCCTTAAATGGATAGACCCGCTATCATGGAGCGGCTTCGTGTTTGAGGCCCAGTACTGGACAATGAGCTCACATACAGTGAATAGTGAGCCATGTGCTCTTGTTTCAGTACAAAGACATTCACAGCTTCAGTAGAAATAAAGACCAGCTCAGCCTTCCTGAAATGCGCTTATCATTCTCGCACGGAATGAGCGGCAGGAATTCTACATTCAGCCTTCGGCTAGAGTAACTCGCCCCAATCGACCACCATATACGTGCAACTTTTTATGAAGGAGGGGTATGTTGTAAGGAAAATTCATTCGGTTGTGAAGCTTAATGTCTAACTTCAAGCATGGTGTGTTGTGGGAACTCAGGGGCTGGAGCAGTAGAGAAGGGGAAGATTATACAAATTGTTGTACAGCTTAAAAAAAATTTATCTTTTACAAACAGAAAAGGCTGGAAAATCAGACCTAAACTGAAATCCCCGGACGTCCCTGAATTTTAAAACAGTCAATATAGTTTCTAAATAGGGCCCAGCTGTGCAGCACTGATCCTGTTCATTTTCATGCAGAGTGAGGCCTGTGACTCTTCTTAAAACTCTGACCTCAATTCAAACAATTAACTGAAAGTAGATTTATTTATACAGCACTTTTCACAGATGAAGGTCACAAGGCACTGACTAACATGCATATATGACTATAAAACACAGAAATCCAAGCAACATAAATCGGAAATAAAACCACAGTCATATTATCCAAAAGGGCATCCATACTTAAAGGAAACGCGAGTGGGTCGGTCTCAGAGCACGGCCGCGGGAATGGCGCTGAAGAGGGGGCCATCCTGAGCTCCGTCGGAAGCTCCGCTGGCAGAGTTTGAAGCTGAAGGGGCATGAGGTTGGGCATCCATGGGCGGCCATGGCTTAGAGGAGCGTGAGTTTAACACTGTTTGGTGTGTGACTCAGCAGGTTAGGATGCTGTGCCTGTGATCGCAATGGCGTTGGGTGAGATCGCAAGGCTGGCACAGTGATGTCACTGTTGGGCTCCGGAGCAAGACCCTTATTCCCAGCTGCCCCAGGGACCGTCTGGCACCGCTTTCTCAAAAACGTGCCTTTAGTGTTTGCTAAATAAATGTAAAATGGAATTGCAATGGTTATTTCTATAGTGTCCTTCAATGTGTCCTTCAATCACACGTTTCCTATCCTTCCTCTTATGTTATCAGGCAGTCATAGCTATGGAGTAGTTTTCTCCCAGTAGAAAAACTACATTGTCAACGCGGCGCTTGACATTCTGTCACCAGATTGGCACAGAGGCATGCTAATTAATTTGCTTTTACAAGTCAAGGAGAAGATGATTTTTACTAGAAAGGCTGCACTTCAGCAGCCTTCAGAAGGTAATTGACATGCCGAGAGATAAACCTTGGGAAATTCCAAAAGTAAATCAAAACTTATGAGCGAATTACTATCGAAAGACGCCGAAATGTGAACAAATGAGATTCCTTGGCAAACCTGATGCTCAGCTCAACCTGTTTTCTGAATCATGGCAAAGCTGTCCAGCTCCATCGACCTGCTATACATTAAGAAGCATGTATCCTCTGTTAAGCAGAGGATGGGTTGGAGTGGTTTGGGGGTCTGCAAGTGAGGTGCCTTTGCTAGTCCAAATCCTGGATCTGCAGACTAAATTTGCCTTTGGGCCCCTGAGCGAGGTCCTTAAACCCTTATTGCCCCAGGCACTGTATGACCCTGCTTTCACAATTGTGCATCACTTTGGTTAAATGCATCTGCCAAATAAATGTAACGTGGGTAGTGATTCAGATGGATGCTTCAGGCTGTTTAATAACTACTCCAAGGACATTCACTTATTTAATATATTTGTGTCAGTCACCTCACTGCTTGAACTCATCCATTACACAGATATTTTTAAATTAGCCGGGAGGTCAAACTTCAGCACAGAGGAGATGCCATATAAAGTGATTTACCTTTCTGCAAATGCAGAGATTTGCTTCTTCTTATGTCAGGTACGCTTCTGAGTGGGATGTGTCTTGCAGATAGCCGAAGTGTACCATTCTCTGATTGTCTCTCGAAAGATGCAGAGCACGATGTTAAAGAATTATCACTCTGAAAGCTGCCAGTTGACTTTATCAGTAACAGCCCAGCAGATTATGTCTTGTCAAAAATGCAAAAAAATAAAATATCAGGGCTTGGTAGGATAAAAAGATTATTTTTTATATAATAAAATGCATATATGGCAGATCTATAAAGACAGTCATAATTAGCGGATGCTATCAAAGTAGCACAAAATGATTGCATTGAGAGTGTTTCTGAATAACTTAATTTTTTCTGCTCCTTTGATCTTCTCTGGGGGAGTATCTTTGATCTGATCAAGCGCACACTGACAACTGATCTTTTTAAGGGGAAAAAGTGAAGTCTAGTTAAAGTATCCAGAAATCCATTTTAATTTAAACTTTAAAAACAACAAAGTGCAGCCCTGCAATATATATAAGTAATCCTGTTCGTTTGTACTGGAAAAATCTGGAAAATGATTTTTTCTTCCATCACCAAGCAACATGTCAAGGAACAGTAGGAATTATGTGCTCTGAAGATTGCTTGGCAGATCACAGTAGCAACACCCCCCACATGTGTTGCTGGTTATCTTCTGGACATGTACTGCTGTGGTGTTTGTAAGAAACAGGCTGTGGAACATCTCCATAGACTTCTCAAACTGACATTCCGGAGTTCCCCATGAGTCATCGTATGCTACAGTACCGTGAAATTCCTCCTGGGAAGTGTAGAAGCACATTGCGTATGTGCAGTAATCTCATCCATACACCCATCCATACAGCTATCCATACAATCATCCATACAACCATCCATACAGCCACCCATACAATCATCCATACAGCCATCCATACAGCCATCCATACAGCCATCCATACAATCATCCATACAGCCATCCATACAATCATCCATACAGCCATCCATACAGCCATCCATACAGCCATCCATACAATCATCCATACAGCCATCCATACAGCCATACATACAATCATCCATACGGCCATCTTTTAACCTCTCATATGGTACAAAGTCACAGGGGCACAGTACCCATAAGGCAAGATGCCCTGGACAGAATACCATGGCTTGTATCACAGCAAATCTGAGTAGGAACATGTGAACTGGTTTAGAGATACCAAGCTGGATCAGGCTTTTGACGTGCATTGTGGCTTAGAGCATAGTTCTCTCTCTTTTACTAGGTGACGTCCCAGGTTAAAATCCTGGACGAGTGCCGTTTTATTATACCTACACCTTCTGGAATCCTTTCTACCATTTCTGACACCAAATTTGCAGGAGTGGTTTGCGGTGCAGTGATTTGGCTGTCGTGCATCTGCTTCATATCTCAGCAGAGTAACGTCACTATTGAGCTTTTAAGCGCCCAAACCACCAGTTTGCTCAGAGTCACCATCTGACCCTGCTGTTTTAAAGGGACGGCCTATCGTACGATGTCCTGAGATCTGACCCTGCTGCTTTAAAGGGACGGCCTATCGTACGATGTCCTGAGATCTGACCCTGCTGCTTTAA
>JABFEA020000085.1:15538327-15549305 GCA_019775915.2 Cyphomyrus plagiostoma
GCCTATCGTACGATGTCCTGAGATCTGACCCTGCTGCTTTAACGGGACGGCCTATCGTACGATGTCCTGAGATCTGACCCTGCTGCTTTAACGGGACAACCTATCGTACGATGTCCTGAGATCTGACCCTGCTGCTTTAAAGGGACGGCCTATCGTACAATGTCCTGAGATCTGACCTTGCTGTTTTAACGGGACAGCCTATCGTACGATGTCCTGAGATCTGACCCTGCTGCTTTAAAGGGACAGCCTATCGTATGATGTCCTGAGGGCACGTTTAGAAATAAGTACAGTATAAATTGTGTTTCATCTTCCTCCCCAGGCCAGCTCCAGGTCCCCCCCCCCAAGATATTCTGTTTTCTGTGTCTAATGCACCTATAGGATGTGATTGTTCTGTGTGAGCACATCTGGCAAAGAACATCCCATCCAGTGTACAACCTGCAAACCTAGATCCCATTCCTGCAAAAATGCGACAGAGATACATTTGACTGTGTGGGACTTACGTCGTGTTTACCAAGAAGAATCTGACAGGTACATTAAATTTTCCAGCAAGATTATTCTGACAGCTTGTTTGGCAAAACCAGGTGAGGCTGGGCCAGGGGCGGAGCTACAAGGGTACTGTTCCCCGGGGTGCCCCCTCCCCTGACACTCA
The DNA here is from genome assembly GCA_019775915.2 of Cyphomyrus plagiostoma. Taxonomy (NCBI): domain Eukaryota; kingdom Metazoa; phylum Chordata; class Actinopteri; order Osteoglossiformes; family Mormyridae; genus Cyphomyrus; species Cyphomyrus plagiostoma. The sequence goes on from JABFEA020000085.1 coordinate 15,538,977, forward strand.
TAATTCAAAATATATTGCTGGATAATGACAAATGATAAGTTTGCCCTCTTCTGTATGAATTATGGCCACTCTTGTGCCCCAAACGTAAAAAGTCTGAGAATCAGCCTGGGAAAGGTGCTGAATTTATTTGCAGAGCAACGAGAGAAAAATTATCTTGCCTTCAGTTTTTGCATCATCGCAGTTAATTAGACACAGTGAAGATTAGACATCGCAGTGTCACAGTATCATTGAGGTGCTGTTGATGGTCGTGTTACTTTTAGCGTGAACTTGGAGGGATATTTGCGAAATGTAGATTTTTGAAGAAATGACAGTCTCCTGTCACAGATGATGATGATGATGATGGTCTTCATCATCATTATTATAATGTTGTTGCTGTTATGGGCAGCTCCAGTGCTGGCAGCTCTTCTCTAAATGATTCTCTCTCTTTTGGTAGGCGAGGTCCCAGGTTCAAATCCTAGATGTGCCCCCAAGTCATCCTGTTAGACCTGGGATTTGACCAGGCAACCTTCCAATCACAGCATCCTAACCTGCTAAGCTACACATCTTCCACTGCCGTGCTGACCTTAAACCCTGAGATCCCTTCTACTCCAAGCTGGAATTTTGCTGTGCTTGGCTTGAGCAGCATTCCAGAGACCCATGATAGCCTGGAGTCATTATGGTTCCAAGAGGTATGAAATTCTGGGCCCGTTTGGGTGTTCGTTATTGGCTGGCTAATGAAGCACCCACATTGACTTACTGTGGGCCGCCTTGCTCTCCCAGCCTCCAAAGTTGTCTTGTACCCAAAACAAACTAGAAGGTTTTCTTTTCCGACTTTACAATGCAGAATGTTATTTTGGGAATGAACAGCCCCTCAAGTGTATTAGGCTTTGAAAACATGCCCCTGTTTCTTGTTTTACAAACGGGAAACCGCAGGCCCCTTTAAAGGACCGTTGCTCTGGCTTTTCAAACTCCAGGAAATTTCACCCCAGTGAAAACAAGACTGTAGTTCTAAAGTTGCCACTCCACATAGCAGACACCTGTTAATGTTTTAGTGGCCGGCGGGTGGCGATAGTCATTTGTTCTTAAAGGCACGCACCTTGCCTGAAGCTTTGCGTGCATGATATAAATAAGAGAGTTAGTCACCAATGAGCTGGCAGCTGGAAGCAGGACTCGGATGTGGTCCGCCAAGCCGCGAAACAGCCAGAAGATGCCAGGGGGAGATTTTGCTGAGTGAATCTCGACTTTGGAATTTGCTTCGGAATTCTAAGGTTGCATTATCAGGAGCTAATGAATAGGACATTGTCCTCGCCGGGTGGGATCTCAATAACCGGACATTTTCCGGGTCTCTGCTTTCACACAATCAGTTATCGACTCCAATCTGTCCCCATAATGCTCTGCTGCCTAGCAGGAATGGCGATCACTCTGGGGACTTTTCAGCACCAATCACATCGCTTACAGCATGGGGGCTCAACCAGGCGATCGCAAAGCATTTCTTGAAATCAAGCAGCGGGCCGATTTCCGCCACAAAAGCCTATGTTGGTGTGTGTCCCGTCTCACGAGGGTGTCCCTGACTTGTAAGCAGTGGCACTGTGCATTCTCATGCTTATCAGGTCAAGTTTCTGCAAAAACAACAGTGGCTAATGTTATTGTGCTATAGCAACGAGTGGCTCAGTTTTACATATCAATCACGGGGAGCACACCATTATGTAAAAGGAGTGCATTACGGCCCCAAAGAAAACTTGTGGAAGCTGGTGGTCTTTGTTCCCAGGTAATGCCAGGCTGTCCAGTCCTCTCTTACATATTCATCGTGCTCCTTGGGCAATTATGCTCTTGTAAAGAAGAGAGATCAAACGGGAGGCCGGGAGAAGCGACAGAAAGGCCCAAGATGGCAGCATGTGAGTCACTGCGGTCCTCAGATTTACAGAGTCTCTTCTTCCTGAGCCTCTGACACCTTGTCACTGCAGTTGCTGTGATTGGTGGACACACACATCAGGCTTTATGTTTGCAACTAGTGTGTTTTATTGTCTGTCTTGTGCAAAGCCCTCTACCTCTGCAACATGGTATAATGTAACAATTGGTAAGATGCCTTTTGCCAAGGTACCTTGGAATGTTCACATATGTGAAGTCACCTGACTGCATTCCACCCTGACATGGCCACACCCACTTTATGCATATTGTGGGTTTAATTCCTCATCTGCCGTGATGAATTAACAGAAAAAAAACTTGCTTATATAAGTGAAACACAAATGAAATTTGATCAAGCTGAAGGTAAATGATTACGTTTAGTTCTTTCAATTGTCCTGAGAGATTATCTACGGACAGTTTTGCATCGATGTGAATGATTTCTTTCTGTTTGTCATCCGGACTAAACTACCAATTTGTGATGTAAAATATGGGAAATCCGAGTTGTTTTCTGGGTGTTTCTTTGTCTGGCCTTTAGTGAGCTGTGTGAAGTGTGTTTTCCTTTAATATCTTATTTCCTGTCTTGCCACTGGGGGCACCCTGACTTCACAGCTGAGGCCTGCGCTCGATTATTTCTAAACAAACAGCACTGTGAGGGTGTGCACGTCGTCCCAAGGACGGCTAATTTGTACGAACTCCTGTGTCCGTGTCTCCATAGCAAACGATGGCAGTCGTAAGTGTGGGAGACATGGGGAGCTAATGAATTAGTCTTTTAGCAGCCCTTTGATAGCAGTCTCAAGGAGTATTTTAAATGAATAGGAGAGGAACCCGTGCTGATTTACACCTGCTCCCTGTCCCTTAGAAGAGGTGTTTACCACTGAAACTGTGCATTTGTGTAGCGCCCCCTGTTGGCTGCAAAATGGTCACTACACTAAATATCAAATAAACGCATTCCCTATTTAGTAGTGTGTTCTGCTATCCAAATAGCTTGCTACAACTGACTGACTGTATTCGCTTGAGGTGAAGTGACGTTTTGAGTGGGCCCCTAGAAACAACAAGCCTGCCTGTTCTCCTGTCAGGTTCCTGACCTCCATGACCCTGTTCAAGCCAGGCACACTAGAGATACATCAAGCTCGCCCCATGAAAGACCAAAAGACCAGGGTCACTGTCCAGAGATGGATTCAGCCCAACCTACACCTGCCCTGTATCCGAACAGCCAGGGACGCTTACCGCATTTCTGTCATGAGATCGCATCATCATGTGCACCTATAACCATTCAGATAAAAGTCGTACCCCTTATCAGTAATTGCTGTTCAAACACACCCACATTTTCAAGATGCCTTTATCCAAAGAGATACACAAGTTAACGAATCACCTGTTGGCCACAGACAGGTAAGGACTTGTTGATGCAGAATGACTGTGAATGACTGTCTGAGTCACATGTTTACGTTTACTTTATTTGCAGATGCATTTGTCTGAGGAGACATACAAGTGGGGCAAATAACACGTCAAAAATATACAGCTGTTGAGGTGTCGACTGGGCATGAGTACAACTATGCTGAGCTTCCAGTGAATGTCCAGGTACAAGTGTAAGCAGTACTGGAGCAGCTAGGCAAGAGCTACACAGTGTCTTCCAAACAAGGCAAGAACATAATAAGACAGCTATTCAAATCAGCAGACATGCCCTTCCAGCATGATGAAATTACTAAAAATGTGAAAGAGGAAGTGATTTTTCTAATTACAACCTCATTTAATTCTAATTTTAATCCAGGAGACAAAAGTCAAGGGTCAATGTAATATAAAGTTATTAAAAAAAACTATAAGTAAACATTGACTGGGAGACAAAATATTTCTAAATTTATCACATATTTTTACCATATAAAATTGTTCAAATAACTAAAAGAAATCATTAACTGGTAGACAAATTCAAAATGTATAACGTTTATGTTATATAACGCTAATAAAATAACTCAAAGAAAACATTGACTTTCTCAAGATTTGGCATTGCAGTCAGTAGAGAAATGAGGCAGTTAAAATTATTATTGTTTTATATATATTCTGCCAGAATAAAAACTTTTCATTTTCTGCTTTTCTGAATTTGTGCCTTTTCACACAGTAAAATCTGTTGTATTAACATTAACTCCTAATTCAAATACCTAATGCTGCAAACCCAAAATGCCGAGAGATTAACTGGTCATAGTCCCCTAGCTGTAATCTGGTTATAATTTTTCTATGAACTTACTCCCTAAGATGATTTTCCAGGACGGTTGAGGTTTATTTCCCTCCTTCCAGGTTTACATGTTCCGATCCACTGCTTTTACACTCACAGCGAGACATAAAATAAGCACAATTACCCATTTATCTGAAGAGCACCTCATCCAGTTATTAAGAAAACCTGAGGACCTATAGAAAGGCCAACACACCGTGCACCAAGATGGGGCTGGATCTGAACCCAAACTAGTTCTTATGGAAAGGAGATGCTTCATTCTCCTGAAGTAAATTGTCTTCTCATATATCTTCTCCTCTCATATATTTTGTCTTCTTGTAAATTTTAGTCTCTGTGAGACATATTTACTAGTGAATGCAAGCTTGGGGTCATTTCATAGGGTCAGCTCCCCTGGAGTAAATAGGATTAATAATCTTGGTGAAAGACAACACCAGTCTAGCAGCTAAGGGATTCAAACCTGCAACCATCGGATTACAAGTCTGTAATTCACTGAGCCACACAATGCCATTCATACCTCCATAATCAACCACCTGACATTTGTATAACTAATGCTCACTGTCAATCTATTATTATTTATGCATAAAAATATGTCTACTGCTGCAGGTGGTCTCATTTATGAACTGAAGTTGTCTGTTTATTACTGTTTTAGCGTGGGCTGGCAGTGAAGCTAATTTACCAACGGCTATCAGCAAACTCTGGAATTCATGTAAATTAATTAATGATACCATGCTGAGTCTGTGTAATTTTTGGCTATTTCAACAGATCAGTTTGTGATATTGCAGTTCATCAGGAGCAAATGGCATACAGGACCCTTGAACTCATTAGGAAATAAATCCCCACACTGGACCTTTCAACCAAGATGAACTTAACAGGGATACAACTGACATCTTTGGAAAAGCAGATGTGCTCATTTAGTGGCAATAATGTAAAATATTACATTATTCCTCTTCCAATATTGGGACTTGAACCAGCAACCTTCTGGTCACAACACAACCTTCCTAACTCAAATTGCTTCCCGCCGCCACTATTACTCAGTGGCACACACTGTTATCTTGAAGGTCTGCTGTGCTACTCCACACTGCAGTACTTGCGGAGAATTTTACATTTATTCAATACATGCTCTTATTCAAGGCCACAAACATTTTGGAGAAAGCAGGATCAGCCATTCCCTGGAGCGACTGGGGCTTTAGGGTGCTGCTCCAGGGCCTAATGCTGACATCACTCTGTGGGCCGTGGGAATTGGTTTGGCAACCTTCTGATCAAACACACGGAGTCATAACCCACAGAGCCACACATCACGCGCTATTCCTGACCCAGGCTTATGAAAAACCTTGGCAGATGTTATACAGTAACAGCAATAAGGACTGCTGTCATATTAGCATGGCTTAAAAACACAAAGTGAAAGTGCATCGGGGCCAGTGTAAATCAGAGCAAAAAAAACCCCACACAAAGATAGCCGCTCGCAATACAGGGTGCCTGAGTTGTATCACAAGCAGTGTACAGATTACTTCAGTTCAACAGTGGGTCAAATATAAGTGAAACATAGTAATCAAATAGTGATACAAGCAAGACAAGCTGCTATGCTTTGGGCATTTATGTTGTGTTGTTCAGTGGGTTGGGCTGACATGTGAGTAATTAGAAGGTTGTAGGTTCAAATCCCAGTATGAGTTGATTGATGTTATCATTGGGCCCTTGAGTAAGGTTGTAACCCATAATTGCTCTATTGACATTAGCCCTTTTTTCTCCAAAAGGAAAAAATCACTCTCACTTTACTATGCAATTAATATGTCTAAAGCCGTACTTCTTACTAGAAGGTTTGGGGCTTTAGCCTGAAATGTATCCCTTACAAAACCTTGCTGGCCTTGACTGACATACCGTCTTCCTCAGCAACTCTCTTTTCTCCACATTTAACCTCCACAGAGTTGGGCAATCATTTTTGGGTTCACCACCAGGGTGCTCAAACGTATGTCATGAATTTCAGCAATGCAACTTGACAGGTAAATTATTCAGAAACGATTCAGCCGGAATAGCGTTTCGGCTGTGGTACAGGAGCCGCGTTACATCAACGACAGAGCAGAGACTGTGGAGTCAGGCTTTGGTTGAGCGCGTGTTTTGTATGCTTTTCGGGATAGGTTTGGTATTACACAAATTACTAAATCAAACAGGGCGTTTTTTTTTTTAACAGTCTTTGTACCCGTTTAAACAAACACTAATCTAATCCAGCAAATCAAGGGAAAAATGTGATAATAGAAATGTCAACCGAGACAGGCTCTATTGTCACTGATATTTGCTTTTCACTTATGAACGGTTCTGCTTAATCCCAGAAAGAAGTTGCCCTGTGAGATGTGGCCTTTGTCTCACATGCGAGGCGCTGGGTGCATCCAGAGTGCCCCCTTGTGGACAAACATGGAACTGTTCACTGGGAACATGTTCAAATTTGGGCCATGGGGGTAGTAAAGCCTCTATCTCAGCCTTTCTTCCCTGGTACCATATTGTCAGCTTCACACTTTGCTGAAAGTTCTGGGAAAGAGGCTCCACTTTACACTGTAGAGAATATTTTGGTCTTCGTGTCTCATATACAAATGGCTGTGAAACCGTTTTTGGCTTTTTACAAATGAGTCGAGAATTCAGTGCACATGGGTGTACTTCTAATAAGTCAGGAAAAATTCCGTTCATGGCGTCAACAACAGGAGAAAGGCAAGGCTGTGTTTGGTCATTCTCATCTCATTATTTTTATGAAAATCATATGTCACGTGGTTTTTCACACGTGGTAAACTGATCTGTAATGATCATTGACTGAACTTAAATGACGTGTTGCAGAGACAAAACCATATCACTTCTCATGATGCTAATACCTTGTGTTCCACCCTCTAGCGTTCAGGTTTAACCAAGCTACAAAAAGCTCTTTCAGACTCTTTGTGATGTGTGTGTAGGTAGGAAGGGGTTTGAAATCAATGGCGCCCCCTACTGACTGGTTATATGCCTACAAGGTAACAGCTGCTGTTTCTGCATCTGTCACCTGATCTCCTGCTTTGTATCGTGTCACATCTCTGCGTGAAAAAAGCACCTCTGGGCCTTTCCTGCTTTCCAAAAATCTGGCCTGGCATCAGGACGAAGCTGAATGCTATTAAAGGAACATTCTAGAATTTCCTTGTCAGGAGAGTTAATAGTTTCTTTAGCTTCTAGTCTAGATTTTTTGTTTATTGGGTTTAGGGGATTCAGAAAGTGTGTCTAATTTCATTGTAGCAGAACTTGAACAGAAAGAGCAATTCATGATGACTGAGGCGGTTTGTGTGGATCATAGACCAGGGAAGTGTGTCTGTCATAGACATAATCATTTCAGAGAAGCATATCAGTTTTCCAGAACACAAGCGAACGTTATGAGCACGAGAGGACAGACTGAAGTAACCATACACCTTTGTGAACTGTCCTGAAATCCAATTGGGCCCAGAAGCCAAGCTTTTACCTCCAAAACTGGAGTGATTTTTGTCTACATGACAATAACTGCATGAGAGAGGAATGAGAATCGGGATCCCTGCCAGAGGAGGGAACAGACACTGTCTCCATGTCGTACAAAGCAGGCACGGCGTCTCCTGTTACTGAAAACCACACATCTAGATGAGCCAAAGTGTTACTGAGTCCCATCCAAGCCCGGATCCCCTTTCAGCATAAGTTTCTCCACCAGGAGTGCCCAATGTAAGTTCTGATACAGAATTGTTGCAATGCCAACTATTTTCCATTTATATACATACACTGGAATGTGCTACTTTTCTCATATCCCATCATGCTCTCCTTTTTTAGACAAATACACACATAGAAGTGAGAGTGAAGCTTAGGGTCAGACATTCATCTAGCAGCCCTGGAGCATTTTTAGGAGGGTTAAGAACCGCACTCAAGAGCCTGACACAGATGTGGCTACTCAGCCGACCAGGGGATTCAAACCAGCAACATTTCTATTGCAAGGCCAGATATGTGGAGCCAAAATATGCACTATATCCATGGGCTGAGGCATCATGCTGATAGGATAACAGTAATCAGCCTTTTTATCCCAACAAGAACATCAAGCACTGGCAAGCCTGAAAAAAAGGAATGTGTTTGATGGGTTTGTGGTGCCATCCTCTTCATTAGATTGTCTTGGTTCGCCCCCTACAGGTATGGTATTGAAAGGACATCAAGCCATTTAATGAATAACAGGTTTCCTGTAAGTTAATCAGGCATAACTTACTAATATACCATTAAGTATTGATCGGTTATCTGTGTTCCAGCACATTTAACTAGTAAATGGGTAACTGTTTGTGCCACGTTCTGTGTTTGTGTATGTTTGAGTTTGAGTTTTTCCACAGCTAGAGGAGAATCATATACAGTTTGCGTAAAGTGTGCGTTGTGTCTGCTTGCAGTGTTCTGTATACACAGCAATAACCATTTACCTCTATTCAAGCCACACATTTGTGTGGGGCCCCTGAGGTTTGGGCCCCCTGTTGGCCACAAACAGTCACTACAATAAATATTAAATAAACACATTCCTTATTTAGGGAATGCTGAAGCAGCATGTTCTGCTAACCAGCTAGTTAGCTGCAATCCCCTGACTCTACTCACTAGACATTGATTGAGCTTTTGAAATATCTGGGGCGAGATGGATCAGGAACAATAAAGCCCCCTGTTTATAAAAGGGGTGATAACCTACCGCTGTGTGTGTTGGAGAACTTTGCTCATGATCAAAGCCTTGAATCTTCATTGAAATTAGTAAAGCAACACATGTCTTTAGAGTGAAGGACAGGAGAGCAGAAATGGATGTGTTTTTGTTGTTGTGTGCTGTTAGTTTACTCGCGGCCCTTGGTGCCTTTGCCGTCCCCCTCCTAATTTAGCGCTAATGATGATTAGGGAGGCAGAGCCTTCGCATCGACTGAACGAGGCACTTAATTTGGCACAACATGTGAGGTCCCATTAATGCGACAGGCCAATTAAGCACTCCGTTGGAAGTCGGGGTAATAAAAGCTTCTCATTATACTCCTCACATGCGGAAAAATGATGTTAAGATAATCTTGTTGTCGTTACAAGAGAGCAGCCATGAGGGAATTGTTCAAACAATCCTCTGAACATGTGCTGAGCATCAAATAAATAGAGACATTTTACATGTATATAATGTCATAAAGTATCTATCTATCTACCTATCTATCTATCTATCTATCTATCTATCTATCTATCTATCTATCTATCTATCTATCTATCCATCTATCTACCCCCCAATTTCAAAAACTGAATGAATCACTAGATAAATATTGCGTGGAGTACAAAGATCCTAGCTAGCTGAATAAGTTTTCTACTTACACGTACAAAACATGAATAAAAAATAGTGTCTTCATATGTTTTCCTTGGGGGGGGGTGGTTCAGAGAGTTAGGTTTTACTCTTAACCGGAAGGTTACCAGTTCATGTCCCATGATGAGCAGAGTGACTTCCATTAAGCCTCTGAGCAGGGCCCTTAGCCCCCAATTGCTGCGGAGGCACTAGCTGACCCTGCAGACTCACCTGTATGTCACTCAATAAATGTGTGTGATGAATCAATGGATGAATCGATGATTAAACATTTGGTGATCATTGTCCTTTAGCTACCGTTCAGAATTTGTAGGAAACAAACTTTTGGTTCTTAGAAGGAATGACAGCAATCTCAGTAGATCCCTTTCCATCATCAGTGTCTTAGTGGAGTCCTATGGTTTCTGTCGTACCCAGTCCTTTTATTGACTCTGGTTTATGTTGATGGTGGACAAATATGCCATCAAATGAATTAAGGATGAATTTATAGGGTGCCTTGTGTCTGATTTTATGTGGGTTTATTTAAGAAAAGAGTAGCTGTAGTAAGTAAATGCACAAGAAACACATTTTAGTTTTATTCAGATCAGTGGTTCTTAACCTGGATTCGATCGAACCCTACGGGTTTGGTGAGTCAGTCTCAGGGGTTCGGCAGAGCCTCCGCCGCGGAGGTCCAGACACACCCGAATTATCGTGTAAATTCGTGATGACACGCCCCACTTGGCCATCACTGGCTGCGGATGATCATGCTACACTGCTTGGCCAATCAGTGCTGCGGGGAATTTAGCGGGCTTAGTAGTCAACGTGTGACTGTCGTGGTAGTACTTCGTCTGATTTTTTTTTGTTAATATTTTAATCCATACTAACTATGTTGGGCAAAAGAAGAAAGTGGTCGGACGAATATGTACAACAT
>JABFEA020000085.1:15549405-15559832 GCA_019775915.2 Cyphomyrus plagiostoma
ACTAACTATGTCGGGCAAAAGAAGAAAGTGGTCGGACGAATATGTACAACATGGATTCACATGTATCACGGAACGTGCTGGTGTATGTAATTTGTTGTAAGTTCAGGCATTGTGTTGGTTTTGTTCTTTGAACATACGGCTCATTTTGTGCACCAGTGAAAAACATATCTATGTCTTGAATTTGAAAAGAAAATCATTTTATTTTTCACTAAAGAGGGGTTCGGTGAATGCGTATATGAAACTGGTGGGGTTTGGTACCTCCAACAAGGTTAAGAACCACTGATTTAGATGAAGAAGTAGGCTAGCTTGATGAAAGGTGCAAAAATTTGATTACTCGATGACGATTATGGGTAGTAAAAACAATCAAAATGTGTTTTGGAAACTAGTTAAATGTCTCCTGCTCACCCCATCACCAGGGTCGGTTGTCAATGAAGGGTCATTTGGAATCCTCCGGAAGTCAAGTTGTATATGCAGGAAACATGTCTGATCTTCAACTGAGGTAATGTTTTAGTCTCTTCAAGCTGACTGATTTTTTTGTTTTCTATTTGTTTTTGATTTTTTGTCAAATTGTGCAGCATTTTGGTCAGCTGCTATTTTTAAATGTGCTAAACAAATAAATTATCACTTGACTAAAGAGTCCTGAAAGACTCATCTGTCATATTGGCTCATCTGTTATGTTTATTTTTAATGAGCTGTCAAATGCATTATGGGTATTTATATGTGACACCTTTGACCAGTGTTGATATATATGCAACTTCTGACAATTATTCATCATATTTGTAATTTAACTAATGATGCCAGAAAATGCCACTTCTCATTCTGCTATAAGCAGCAGGTGACTGATTGCCTTTAATTGCATTTCATCTGACTGGTAGGGGGTGCAATTGCACCCCCCAGTAAGATTGCCTATGATCTAATGCATTAAGGAACAGAGGGCCATGCAGTCAGCATGCAATTATGTGAGCCCTACTGACTGGGGTTAGCAACTGATGCTAATTTGCTGCTTCCTGGCATCTTCAGTCCTCCCAGCTCACACACAGCGACCACAGGCTGGAACATTTCCCCATTCTTATCTTACACATCGATGGCATAAATATGTGCCTCCACCACCTCATACACCAAACCTACACACCATTCTCCTATTGGCAAGTAATTAATTTTCCATTATATGCACTACCTTAATTACACACTACTTCATCTATTTCAGGGCGTATAAACACAAATAGCCGTGAAGGGAAACATCGCCAGTCCTTATTAATAGCCACACTATGAGTGTCAGTTGAATGACTAAACTATTAGTTTTTCTCGATTGCTTTGAAGCATTTCTCAAATGACAAACAACATTTGCAAAGCAATGAGTTTAATCCCCACACCTTAATGTCACTTCTGCACAGCAGAACATCATTTCTCATTGCTTCACACAAGTTCCAAAATGTTTTACTCCATATATGCAAATGGTTTTGTACAACTGTCATCATTTGGCACAATTATCGGTTGCTTTAGTCTTGTGGGCCAATAGAGACTATGTAGGTTCTCATTGTAATAATTTTACATCCAGAAACATATATCTATGTGATGATTGTGTTGTTCACCACATACAAAACAGGTAACCAAGCTGTCAAAATAATTAAAAAATATATTTTATAAACTGCGGTGATATGGCATTGTTGATTCAGTACACGATTGTGTTGTTCTTGTATTTTTGTTTTGCTGTTTTTGTGTTATACAGTGCCGTGTGACTTTTTTGTTTGCTGCTGTACTGTGTCTTGAGATCTGAAGTTACATGTGGATATGAGCGCTTTCTGTTGCCAATTAATTTGACATACTTTTACATAATTACAACATTTACATAAAAGTTACATAAAACATACTTTTACATAATGTTGAAACTAGTGTCTTTGATATGAATAAGTATCAGTTTGCTAAAGAAAAATAATCACTCAGTGACAGTGAGAAAGGGAGAAACAACAATCATTCAGAATCGTGACGATCTGGAGCAAAATTACACTAACATTTTGACAGTATATCTAAGCATTTTGACTCATGGTTAAAACGATGCTGATTGTACTTTTCATTTTGGTTGCACTGACTAATTCATTGGTCGAATTATTTGCTTTTGAGACATGAGTTAATTGTTTTGGGTGAGTTGAAGGCTTTTGCTGCTAAACCATATAGTGCCCTTATAGTCTTGATCTCTGGTGTTTGTAGCATAGATTTTCATGCAGATTTTTCATTTTTAAAGTTAATGTAATAATAATTTTCACTGCGTTCCAATCACTGTGTCATAACTCACTGCCTCCCAACCCAGATTCCCAGCTCACTGCATCCCAACCTACTGCATCATAACTCACTGTATCCCAGTCTACTGCATCCTGGCCCACTGCATCATAACTCACTGTATCCCAGTCTACTGCATTCTGGCCCACTACATCATAACTCACTGTGTCCCAGCCCACTGTATCCTGACCCTGCTTTTGGAAGACTTATACCAATTTCATTCACCTGGCAAAAAGACCAACTGACACGACACTGGACCATTCTACAAAGCTGAGCCTGTTTGGAGAGATCTAGCACTTTAATCCTGTAAGAAAGAAAAAGATAATGCAGGGTGTAAATCAAACACAAACATAAGAAGCACAGACAGCAGTTCAGTTTGTCCTTTATTGCACACCGTATATGCCTGTGTTTCCTAACACGACTCAGGAATGAGTAGGTCTGTTTGCTCATCTGCATGGAAAACGACAGCCCTGTGTAAACATAATGAACTTCCAGTATTCCACTCCATAGCCTCTCCCTGGTGGGGGATGTTGTGTGAGACCACACAAGGAAAGTCACATGGCACTCTTTGTTGCCCACTTCCTGTTCATAAAGACGGAGCCTCTGTGAGTCTCTGCCATTTGCCAGGCATCCGTTCTTACTTCAGAGGAAGTGAGGTAAATATTAGGGGCATGAGCCAGCCAATCAGAATTCCCCACTCAATGGGCCCCAACTTGCAACTGGTCATCAGCATGAGCCCTGTGATAGTCTCGTGCTTAGTAGAATATGTACACCCAAACAAAATGCCTGGTGCTTCACAGTGCCATGTGAGTGGGTTGTCATATAACTATACTTCTACAAAATTCAATCTAAGTTCAAATCTTGCGGAAAAAGCCATCTATATACGTCATACCAGGTACTCATTGCTACCCTTAAAATGTATATTTTGCATCAGAATACTTACATGTTGAGCACATACTACAAGACAACCTTAGGCAACAACAGAACAACAGAACGAATCACACCGTGTTATGGTCCTAGCTTCTTGTTAGCCTGCGACACTCTGTCTACATTATTGCTGTCTAGCTAAGTTACGTTGGTGCTGATTCCCTACAGTAGGAGTGCTTTCCAGTTCTAAAAGGCTGCTGAGGCATCTGGTGACCCCTATTGGCAGGTCTCAGAACAGCAGGTCACGGGAGCAGAGCCCCAAGAGCAGAGCTGGATGGGCGACTGTGAGCAATACGATGTTGCTGTTGTGAACCATGTTCGGAGGAGGTACACCCCGTGTCCACAGGGGGCACTGTGGTGCCGATGTTCCTCTCCCCCTCACTCTGCGGGAAAAGAGAGACAGAAAGACACTCTTATTTTGAATTCAAAGGCCATCATTGTTATCAGAAGAGTAAGAGGTATGGCCAACATTCTTTATATGTGCTAGAGAGAGACCAGGCTCTGCTTCCATGTTCCTGGAAGATGCTTCTCTTGCCAACGTCTTCATTTATAACATAACTTCACTAGCTTTTTGAATCCAGTGTGAAAACAAACAAAAAAAATCTTATGAAACCCACTCATTTTCATATTTAACAGACACTTTTATCCAAAGCAACACAGAATTTGGAGAGCAGAGGGTCAGACGGTCCCTGGAGTGACCCCATGTGCCTGCAGTTGACAATTGTAAATTTAATATGTTACAGGTTTATTGTCAAGTAATATGTACTGTACATAACTGTACAGGCTATATGTTTATGCGACTGGCAACGAAGTAGGTTTGTTTACACCAGCAAAACATGAGTAATGCATTGTGCAGTGACTTTCTGCTGGCCACAATGCGGCCAGGTGATTTTTCAGGGAATTTTTCAGCTCCGTTATAACCTTATTTGACCGCTGTCATATATGTGATCACTTGCTGACAGAAAGTCATTTTACACCATATGACTATATATCTATAACTGGCTCGCTGGTAAGCAAATGCTAAATGCCACTCTTGCTTTTCTCCTTTTTTCATAAAAGCAAAAATCGTCTTCGGATTTCTTTCAGATAGCGAAAACAGACGGTAATTAGGTCTCTCGTAAGAATGAAGCAGCGTAAAGCAGACGTTCATAAAGTGGGGAAAACCTGCACTCATCTGAATTATTTAACAGTTGTGCAGCATCCTTCCACGTCATAGTACAATCACATTTTAAATATTTAGAAGATACTTTTATCCAAAGCAATATACAACTGATAAAGCGGGGTCAGCCAGTCTCATTTGGTTTAAGAGCACTGCTCAGGGCCCAACAGTGAGATTACTCTGCTGACCAAGGGATTTGAACCAGCAACCTTCTGATCCCATCTTAACCTGCGGACCCTCATCCCTTCCCTGTATTTTATATCTTCCTATCATCAGGATTGGTGTGTGGGGGGGCCTAGACCCTATCACAGGCAGCACAGGGCATATGGTTGAAGATACACCCCATCACAAATCAGCCAGGCTACAAATCAGACTGAACGTGAAAGTGGGCCCAATTACTCAGGTTCATGTCCAGGATCTGGCAGAGCAACATCCCGAGGAATTCAGAGAGCTGGACGCCTTAGCGACTGCAGGCCCGATCTTATCTCCCCAGTGTCCCCCCAAACCAGGATGCATCTGTGTATGCTTATCATTTTTATCTCACTGCTACAAATAACCCCAGGCTTTCCTGCTCGAAAAGTAGTACAGATATACTGGAGGCTGTTGATAACCTTCGACTTATTATCTTAATTTGCAATTATTTTAACACTGAAAGCAAAAACACCCTCATGCTTAGCAGTGGATAATAGGGCAGGGCTTGTTTTTATGTGTTATGCTTCCAGAAATTTCTGAGAAAACAATGGCAGGAGGTAACATAAGGTTAAGGATCATTATTTTCCTTCTTGTGGGCTTGTAATTTGGACGATTTAAAAAGTCAACATAACAAGTGCAATTTAAGTTATTAAATCTGTAAGTAGGACCCCTAATACTGTCCCATGTTAGTATATAATGTTTTTGTCCCCTTAATCATTTTCTAAACTGGTTGCCACAGATTAAATCAGTGGTTCTCAGTCCTGTTCCTGGCACCCCCCACCAGAGTGTTTTCATTCCAACCCTACCTTAGTCAGGATTATATGGTCCTTAATAGGCTAATAATGAATGTGGCAGGTTGAAATCAGTGTGGGTTTGAATGAATGGGGGTCAGCAGGAACACGATTAAATGGTTCAACACTAAGTGTTACTGCCACACCCCAAATAGGGGGTTTTCATAGATACTTTTATCTACAGCTACATGCAATTGAGAACACAGGGCCAGACCATGTCTGGGGCAATTACAGGCTGAGGGCCTTGCTCAGGGGCCCAATGGTGACATCACTCTCAGCCATGGGACTCAAACCAGCAGCCATCCGATCACAGCAGGTCTTACATGGAGAGTGTGTGTGTGTGTGTGTGTGTGTGTGTGTGTGCGTGTGTGTGCGTGTGTGTAGGTTAATGTTTTGTGGATACTTTGGCTTGGGACTCGAACCAGCAGCCATCCGATCACAGCAGGTCTTACATGGAGAGTGTGTGTGTGTGTGCGTGTGTGTGCGTGTGTGTAGGTTAATGTTTTGTGTTATCTGCTTAAAATAGTGTCAAATTTATTTTTTTTTTATGGAGAAGCAGTAGCTGGTTCCAAGTGCTACATAAGACTGCTAATGCAATATATTTTTTTAATCTAAATATGTTTTTAAAGAGATTTGGTTATTATCCAGCATCATTTAAGGAATGTTCCCCAAAAACCTGGGAACATTTGTTGTTTGCTGGTTAAAATCCCTTAAGGTAAAATGGACAAAGAACATCTAAACAGTGTCCTTCTACATTTTAGCTGGCTTATAGTTATAATCTTGTATTTGCAATGTCCCAACACCAGAGGGAGCATGTGTGTTTCAGACATTCTGATTAAAGGCCTGTCATAACTGCGATTATGTGTAGGATGTGCCAAGTTTTCCACAGCCAACAGGGGGCAGTGTGCAGCTCAGAAGCTCAGCCTTCTCAGCTCGTGTCTGGTAGGTCATGGGTTCGAATGACACGGCTAATACGACCGGCGGGCCCTTCAACATGGCCCCTAACCGTAAATGCTGGTGGATCTTGACCCCTGACTCCCTAGTTGTGTGTTGCTCTGGACAAAAGCGTTCACCTTGTTCACGAATGATCAGAAATAGCAACCAATCAGCTCTGACCATTTCGCTCACCCTGCAAGAATCTGCAGCAGCGGTGCCAAGATAACGAAGGGGTGGGGGGCAGTCTTTAAGTCGCAATGCCCCCCCCACACACCTCATTATGCACATGCTTACTGTCTAAGCAGTGATTTCGATCGGAGGCTGAAGGGATGCATAGAAATTCAGCATACCCTCAAGGTCCAGATTTGCCCATCTCTGGTATACTACAGAGGGTGTAAAACACCCTCCATTCCTGTGCCCTCGTTTTAGAGCAAATTACTTCTATTCTTAAAATGACGATTTAGCACATAGCCTTCAGGTGCTCCCCTGTGCCCACTAAAATAGATAGGGCTTCAAGATACATGAAACACAAGGCCTAGATTAAAGAGAAATGGGTTTTTTTTTTTTTCGCCGGGAGATTGGCCCTGTTACTTTACTCAGCGGTGATGAATACCTGTGGGAGTTCTTGCCCTTATTTCGCGAAAGTGAGGCTTCCAGAACGACCGACAGCATTATTATTCTGCCACGACAGCATTGGCGCGTGGAGACGTAAGTGAGGTGAGCGACGAATAAAATGCCGTCAGAGGGAAAAATCGGAAAAAATTACTAACCAGTCAAATATAGTTCGAGACATAATTCTGCTCAAAACATACAGCTTTTACAGAAAAAGGAAGCATCAATCCCACATTTCCCTTATATAATAGACATATGACTGCATGATCCATCCGGTGTTAGATTTAACCTAACAATCGCATGATTTCCATTCAATACAGGAACAGATTTTTTGGCTATAATGTTCTCCTTTAAAAGACACTGAACACGTAAGGTTTTAAATGCATGCGGGTACCATTCCCCCTGCTGTAACGACGCCAGTGACGTCGCAACAGACCGGAAAAAAAAGACGTCCCATATTTACCCATGGAGCATAGTGCCGGAGGTCCAGAGGGGGGGCGGCCTACTGAAAAGCGGCCCGCACCACCCTGTCGCTCAGGGGCTGCGTGGGTCGGAAGTTATCCCCCAGCATTCCGTCGTTTCCCTCGGGAAGCTCCGCCCCTTTGACGTGGGATCGCAGCCTCCGGAATTCCTCGATCTGCAGGGACTCATCCAGGTCAGGGTCAGAGTATAAGGGCTTACCGTCGCCATGGTTACCAGCCAGCGGGGACGGAGCACTTCACCTACATCAGACCTACATTTATCGGGCAGACGCTAATATCCAGCGTGACGCGCGATTGAGAAGGCAGGGTGAGCCAGTCTCTGGAGCAGTTGGGGGTTAGGGGCCCGGCTCAGGGGCCCGGTGACATCACTCTGCCAATCACAGGATTTCAACTAGCATCCTTCTGATTGCAGGCACATTGTCCTAATCTGCTGAGCCACACAACACCCCGGCTTCCAAACTGATGCATGCAGAATTCGTGTTTAACACAGATTAAGTGCCAAATTTGTCTTTGTCCAATCTTCAGATTGTAAACATTTAAGGGGATATTTTTATTGCTGAATTCATGCATCCAGGACCAAGGCAGACAAACCGCTGTGTGAGGAAATTGCGTTTAAAAACAGACAGGGATGTGTGTTTTTATGTATGGCGCGCACCTGACATATGCAATATGCAGCGATGGAGACAAAACTGTGATGTCATCTCCTGCCATTCATTCCATAAGAGGAGTGACAGGCAGGGCCTTTTACCACAAAGGGTAATTTACTACAGCTTACTAAAACCATGATAAGGAAGGGGACTACGTGTCGGGGTGGGCATCTCAGCCAAACGTGCAGGTGGCCAGACTTTACCTTGGAAAGAGGCCACAGAAAAAACCCCACTCCCAGAGATCATACATACATTTCACAGCTCTGCTTTGTTCTTTCACTCAGGCCTCGGAAAGACAGCCAAGATCGCCTAACCAAAGTATCCAAAACAGGCGACTGTAGATTCATCTCACCCTTTGCTGAGTGAAGCATAATTACAGGGAATACCATTTAAATTTTAAAAAATTAATAATATGTTTAAAAAGGTACACATTACGAAAATGCAATGCTTTTTAGACAATGGACCCCGGCCAAAGAGTTCAGACAAAACACCAATGCACCATGGGAGGGGATTTCAGGTAAATAAACAAGCAAGGCTTTACTGCATCATGACTATTACTGGCAAAGTCTCGGCCCCAAGCCACAACTAAAGGGAAACCATCACTGCCTCTGGGCGCTTCGGTGACATCATCGTCAAAGTTTATCAAAGCTGGGGGGTCCCGTTTCAAAGGGTTATAGCTTACTGATTTATCCATTAGCATCTAGCATGTGATATACATTATAATTATAAAATGGCCAATCAGAGGCTGGTACCAGCTGACAGCTAACACAGTGCATGCACTGTCCGCTCCCAGCAGCTGTGTCAATAAAGTCCACAGACAGTTCCCATGTGACAATGTCTGTCCACCTTACTGTGGATATTCAGTGGCTATTTGTGATGAGCCGGAAAACTGAAAGTCAAAGGCAGGCTGTGCTATATAGCTAAGGTACTGTGCAATAGTCTTAGGCAGCCAAAGAAAGTACTTAGATGATCTTTATGTTGGTTAAGCTCTGCTATTATGCCTGTCAAAGCGTGTTAGCTTAGCCATGTCAAAAGCTCCTAAAGTCACTCCAGTATTTGCAGCAACCGTCCAATGTACCCATTTATTTAACGACTTAACCACCCTTAATCACACCCTGTTGGGCTAATCATTACCTCATCAAATTATTCAGCTACTTAAGTGAATGAATTGATGACCACACCAAAATGCGTCCTTTGCATTTAACCTATATGTGACATAATACAGTAAAATCCCGTTATAGTGGACTCGCTCATAATGGAATATCGTCTATAGCGAACGAGGTCTGTCGGTCCACTGTGCACCTTTAAAAACATGTAGAAAAAGCATCGGATATAGCGGACTCGCATATAACGGAATTTCACTTAGAATGGACAAACAATTTGGTCCCCAGGGCTGCTTTTAGCTGTAGTTTTGTTCGGCTATAACGGACATGCAGTTCCGCCTACAAGGCGTGTGGCATGTCGGTGATATCCAGCGCAGATACGGAGTCGGGATTATTATATAGTCATACATCTGATCAGGTAAGGTTGGATTACTACATGTACAATATAATAACCTATACCACAAGTGTGCCTGCTGGTGTGTGGCATGAGTAAATGGTGTCCTGTAGTTGTGTTCTGGGCATACAGCAACTCCGGCTGTAACGGACTGTTTCGCCAGGTCCCTTGAAGTCTGTTATAACTGGATTTTACTGTAGTGGGCAACTATTACAGCATTTAACACCCAGATGGCAGCACCATATTCAGGGCATCCCAGTGGTACAGTCCTGCTCATGGATTCAAGCCAGCAATTTGGACACAAGCATGCTTCCCTAATCATCAGGCTTCCACTGCCCACTGCCCACTGCCTTCGTCATCCACACACGCCCGCAGTTGTTGGGCAAGAATCTGAAGCGGTGTTCATCTAGCCGTCCAGCGAGAGATCGGTGACTTTTTGGAGAACAGAAGAAACTCTTGTTACTTTTTAATGGGTTACTGTTCAGGTTCGTATATTCTAATGATAAATTGTACTGTTTTTTTTCCCGGAGCAAATATACACTTTTACTACCAAGATAAACAGCTTTAAGCATTTCCTTTGATGGCTTAAGACTTTCATGCAGCGCTGTATTAAAAATACTTTAGTTTTATTTGCCTTTGACTGATCACGATTGGAAGCTTTCCCAATAAGCCACTTCAAATGGATGTTAAGGGGCGGGGGGGAATAGCTTATGTTACAGAGGAAGGGGGGCAGCGTTGACTTCAAAGCGGTTTCTTTAACACAGGAAGTTGAAAGGGGGGGGGCTTCACCCAGACTGACGGCTTAATAGCCCACTAGGGGGGCGCCCCCCCCGCGGGCCCCCGCCCCCCCCCCCCCCCCCCCCCGGGGGGGGGGGGGGGGGGGGGGGGGGGGGGGGGGGGGGGGGGG
>JABFEA020000085.1:15565818-15578986 GCA_019775915.2 Cyphomyrus plagiostoma
TTATATTACCTCTGGTCTGAATTAGCCCTTCCCGGTTCCACGTATCCAACACCCACGTTATAACCCAAAATTCACCACCCCCCCCCCCCCCCCAGCAATTATCATGTCATCAATAAATCACTATAAGTATATTCGCAAGGTAAGCTGTCATTTTTACAGTAATACATATAAATCCACATGAGCACTTCAGAGAATCGACTTTATCTGATTTATGGATTTATTTGTGTTTTTCATTTCCTGCTGTCTACTGTAAATCTCTCAATAAAATCTCACTTTAAAATGATCTTTTGTGCATTTTCATAATTCATTTTCATGCACCATAGGTCTCTCAGACTGCTTTCTTACAAAAGTAAAATAAGCCAGAAACAGGATGGATAGGATATGACTCTGTCATAAGCGAACTGTAGGTAGAAGCTGCAAAAACTACACATTTCAAGTCAAATGTTTCGGCATCTACGCTGAATTCTTTGTTCTTGGGTTTGCACATGCTGCCATCCCGACTAAGCTGTCACCCATTCCCAGCACCCCAACAATCCATCCATCCATCCACTCATCAACTAGCCTGCTCAGAGCTGTGGGAGGGGCCTGGAGCCCATTTCAAGTAGGGCTGATCACCAGGCTGAGACACATCTGGATGGGTTGCCTTGAACAATCCAACCATCCATCCATCTTCTATTCAGTTGTCCTGGCCTAGGTGTTTCTAAACTTGGTGGGTCCCAGTGGTGAGATGATTTTCAAGGGAGGCATGCTAAACAAAATATTTCATCATGCCCTGGTCAACAACTTTTACAGTGA
The DNA here is from genome assembly GCA_019775915.2 of Cyphomyrus plagiostoma. NCBI lineage: Eukaryota > Metazoa > Chordata > Actinopteri > Osteoglossiformes > Mormyridae > Cyphomyrus > Cyphomyrus plagiostoma. Next base: position 15,566,614 of record JABFEA020000085.1, read on the forward strand.
ATTTGGGTCATGACTTACTGACCAAGGAACAATGTCAGTCCTGAGGCTAAACCAACTAAGAATCACTGGGCTAGGTCACAGTGGGTCTGGATCCTATCTCAGGCAGCATAAGACTGGGGTACGCCCTGGAGGGATCTCCGTCTCCTAGGACCAGACCAGTTCTGTAGAGGATCAGCCCACCCAATCACAAGGCGCTTATGGGTTAAGGGGTGTTAGGTTGAAATTGTACATATTATCACTCACGTGTATTCTTAAGTTGTATAACTTGTTTCATGAAGCAGTAGCAATTTTGTAAGTGCTTAATAGTAATTTTCTATCTTGTGCAGCAAACACAAGCCCCCCCACTTCTGCTGCATGCTCCACTCATTCTCCTCTACATTCCATACATTCCATTCTATGTCATCCCAAATGTAACCTGATCAGTATGTTTCCTCTAAGTATAAATAAACCCTGCAGAGGAGCCACACCTTTGTATCTCGCACTGCAGAGTGTGGTACCCTTGCAAGTAAAAAGAAGCGCTGTCTTATCCTCATTTGGGGCGGGGCGGGGTGAAATAAACCCTAACAGGGGTCACCAGCTTTACCTGACTTGGACCTCAGCAGAATGCGTACGGTGTGCCCGTCGTTGATGACCTCGCAGTCGCGGCACACCACGTAGTTGTGTGTGAGTCTCCTCTCCAAGAGGGAGGGGTCGTAGCGCGCCTCCCGAGAGTTCAGGTTGATGGGTGACTGACACTCACCATTGGCTTCCGGAAAGAGGAGGCCCCACTCGACACCTAGAAGACAAACAGCAGAACAGTTAATTGGGATGGTATGTGGCTCGGTGGGTTCAGCTGCCATGTAAGTCACCAGAAGGTCATTGGATCAAGTCCTGTGGCTGGCAGAGTGATTTAGCCACTTGGCCCTTGAACAAGACTCTTCGCCCCCACTTGGTCCAGAAACCAGCTGATCCTGCTGCTTCAATTGTGTGTTGCTTTGAATAAAAGCATCTGCTAAATGAATACATACATTTCCTTCCCACACGTAAGAATAAACCTGAGCTGACAGAAAAATGCCAAACATTCCTGTCATTGAACCCCGGTGCTGGATTGCAATGCTGCCACCCCTCTGACCATAATGTTTCCTCTGCCTGCTCTGTGGTTCACGGAGGCTTGCGAGGGCCAAAACTGTCTTCCCTCACCGGTGAGCTTCGACGCACAAGCCAGGCAGTGATTCATGAACTGAGCAGATTAACCGTAAAGTATTGCTTTTCCGAACTTACACCCATACATCACTATTTTTCAGTCAGGTTTGTTTACCAGCTGGAGCCAAGCCTGCTCATTTTCATCAATCATTTCCTGAGCTGCTTCCAGCAGAGATAAATTAGAGCTATTTCTCACTTAAATAGTCTGAACAGACGTATTGCTGCGCATCCAGGATAAATACATTCAGAGAACTGAGCCGTTTCAACGTTTGAGGGAAGTAGATTCGTTCGTGTTAAATCATTAGCGGCACGAAAATCTGGTCAACTGTCATTTGTAGGTGGTGGAGGGAGGCTGAGTGACCTTGGACAAGTCTGACCCGGTTAGCTAGCAGCCAGAGGCTGTTCGGATTGCCTACCCTCCCCACATGGACGTAGCGTCTGCTGTGACAGTGTCCTTGGATAGCAGGAACATTTGATTTTATGGGAGATGCAAATACGTACTGCTGCTATTTTGTACATAATATATGACTGAGGGTTGTTGATATTATTTTATAGTCAGAAATTTCTCATAGGTCTTTTTTATTTGTTTAAGAGAATGATGTGATTATAAAGACATAAATGTTGCAGATAGTATGAGGCAATAAAGTAATACAAATCCCCTGGTCAGTGCCTACACCCGTGACATTTTTATTTTCTTGACGGACGCTTTCACCTAATTTGCATTTAAAGTGCAATTTAAAGTGTTGTAGTGTCTAGACATTCAAGTGGATAGTTACTCCCCTGAATACATAACATCCCATGTTAGTGTCGATAAAATTTGCTTTCATTATGAGGAAAATAATATCTCGAAATATAAATTATGGGGATTCATGGCTGAGTATTGACGAAGAGTAAAATTTATGTATGTTTATTTTTAAGAAAAGCTAGTCCTTTGGAAGTTTTTCCTCAAATCATTAAGTCTTAAGCTCTTCCAGAAGATTCTAAACACAATTTCTCTCATCTATCCATTCATCCATTTCTCCCTAGTCATTTTGGTATTGGATGTTTAACATAACCATAAAATATTTATATGAAAAGATTCCGACTTATTGTAACCCATTCACAGGGATAGAGGTCAAATAGAAGAATAGCTTAACTCACAAAACACATGGATTTTTTTTTAACACGATCATTATTCACGTGGATGACCATGCATGTTAATCCAGTTATAACAAATGCTTGCACAGTTAGAACACAATGCAGACACGCAATCAAATCCATAGCCATGCAAGTGTAGAGCAACCGTGTGTGATATGGAAATCAATAAAACTGTATCTCTGGCTTCGTTTGTTCATCCGTGTATTAATTTTGTCGCCCATCCTGGGTTGTTTATGCCATGCGTCCGTACCCACCGTGATGGGACCCCCCGCGGTTACACAAAATGTATGTATGGATTCATTTATTTTTATGTTTCTTAACTCCAAACGGACTCTTGCAGTCATCCACACAGCTGATTCACGTTCGGTAAAACTTATACGATGCGTTTCTATCCCTGACCCGTGTGTCACCGCTCAGGGCCAGCATCACGTTCACATTCACAGGCAGTAATTCACGTTTGATAGGACGAACACAAGCCCGATGCCTGGATAACAAAGTGCTTCCATTGGACGGTTCACGACTCACAGTAAGATGCCAATTGTGAACATTTAGTTATAAAAAAGTGATAAATCCCAGAGTGGTTTGCTTTGGAAATAAAAATGTTGGCCTAAAAATTTCACGTAATTTATTTGGATAGAAGGCTTTGCCCATTTAGAAAAAAATACTGCTTCGATATTTCTTAAATAGCCTACCAGTCTGACAGATAATAAAATGCAAAGTTTCAAATATAAAAATTTAATACAGTTTTCTTATGGTTTAGAAGGACATGCAGGGCTTGCTAAAAATACTATTACTTTTATTCTGTATAATTGAACTTCCGTAGTTTTCCATTTCGTCTGTCACTCAACAGTTTACACTCACGTCGTAATGTTGCATATACTACTGGACTGCATCCATTATTGCTTACTTATTGTTCTAGGTAAATGTTATGAGTCTGTGGGTCATCATGCAAGACTTTCACTGCATTCGGCACACGTGAGAATACAACCTTTAAATCCACGGTCTATAAAATTGCAGAAGATGCTTTGATCTTTGTTGAAAGCACCTGACAGTACAAGAGGCAAGATTAAGTAATAAGTAGCCTACTGAATGACGATATTAAGTATCTGACACTAGAAAACGGACAAAATTTCAAAAACAAAAATGATACAGCGGAAATTTTAATCCTGAAAGCCTGTTACGGTAAGAAGTTTTCGGGTTCCAAGTAGGAGAAAGAATGGAGTTCTGGTATTTCACGACCGCTGCATTTCTTACCTTCCTCGTAGCCCCACTGCACATCATCCTTTTCAGTGTAATGATCAGAATCTTCAATCATGTTGTCAGCCATCAGGGACAGGTGCTCAGCAATGCCGTTTGAGGAAGATAAGCATAAGATTCGTTCCGGTCGACTCCCGGTCCCTGTTACTCCCCCGATAGAGATGAACAGGCGAGGCGCTGGGCGGTGGGAGGTCTGCGACGGCCCCCTCCCTCGGTAAGCCGCGGGTCTTGATGTTGCCCCACTTTCTCAGACGTCGTGACGCGGCTTCGCAAAGTGAGGATGAAGGCTGAGGAACTGTCAGATTGGACACTCGCTCCCCTAGTTTCCCCAGAATCCCCACCTCCGTCTATTTTGCCACCTTATCAATACAACTCACTTTTCTGTCTACATCAGTTCACGCTTCTTCTCTCTCTTTATCCCGTTCTCTTGTTCTCCCTCCCTCAGTGATTCCCTCCATGTCAGCGGAGTCCTGCAGTTTATAGAGATGACAGATAAACTCCCATTCCGCTGAGATCCCCGATCCCTCACAAGGACAATAGCTCGAGGACCCACACCCCAGGCTGGAGCGGACTTACTTGTGATTGGCTGCATCGAAGCGTCTGCTCTACCCCATAGCTGAGCGGCGACTTAAAAATAGCATCGTAACAAAGTTTAAACTTGAAAATGTCCTACATATCTCGCTGGAGATTTGGTCAAAACAAAACAAACAAACAAAGAAAACAACAACAAAAACAGTGTGCATTCCTAAAATAATAAGTCGGTTGGGCTGGTGCAAAGGAGATGGATATATTTACACAACTGTCGCAAAAAGTCAAATTAATCTGGAGTAGATTTAATCAGTTGCCAGTTTCGGTCAGCTGGTTGGAGTGATATTTTCAAGTATGCACACTTATAGTCTATAGGGTTTGCAAACTACCCCAACGCTGTTGATGTAGTCAATTTTAGGTTTGTAATGGAATAATATAAATTTGCCGTAGGATTTCTTGCGTGAGAGTCTGAAAACGTGTCACGCCAGATGCGTGAGAGTTGTCAACCCTTAATATGTGTATGTAAAATCTTAGTGAAAAGCAACACATACTGGCAACCACATCTTATTGTTCTACAACAAGGTCCATTATGACAAGGAAACCACTGATAAGGGAAATGGAACCCAACAAAATGGTTCATGAAACCCGATTTATGGTCTGGCAGCGTAGGATAGGGAGAAGTAAAACTGGAACAATGCTATGATTTATTTTCATGATATACTCACTAACAATAAAAAATAAACCTAAAGGTTTGTTTAAGCAATGTCAATGCATTAAAGCAGATAGTTTCTATTAATTTGGTGACGTCATATTACACTACAGCTTCGGACCTGGAATGTAAATATGCAAATCACATATATTATTTTAAATAGTTTAACGTGATACGCACGTCACATGATCATAAAAAAGTTACACGAGGAAAGTCGCGGGCGGAGATTGAACTTCCTTGGGATGAGTTTTGTCATTAAAAAAAAAAATGTTTTTTCACCTATAATTATAACGTGGCTGCCATTTGGAAACCATTCAAAAGCTCTCTGGTTTGCACTTAATGCACATTATACCAGACCCGTTTGATGTATAGGCCGACAGGAGGAATGCTTTAATTGGTTTAGTAAAATATATGTTGTAATTCATTGAAAGTTGAGTTTTCCGTTAATGGGTATTAACCCAGGATGATAAGCACTCTGGAAAACATTTTGGATACCCACCAGTTTAAGATATATGTTTAGTTTTTAGTCCGTAGAGCAAACAATCTTTACAGAGTAACCGTATATTCCAGATTCCCCATAGTTGGCCTTTATATTGTAATATAAACTAGGACCAGATCAAATCAATAAGTCTCTGCTGAAATATTCCTAATTAGGCTGTTCCATTTCTAACTCCCACTCCACTAAAAATAGAAATAATGTTAAAACAATTGCCTTAAAATTATAAGTCGGCCTTTGCTCTAAAAAAAAATCTCCCGCTGTGAATAATATCAATTAAATGTATTTTTAGCTTGGACTACTTACAGGTTATTTATTTAATATTTTTACAACAGATTGTGTATCTGGACATTGAATCGATTATCTACTCGCTCGTATAAAAGCATATATGAAGGACAAAGCATAATAATCTCAGCATTATGATTTGGAGGGGCTTTTAATTTGTTTTGTTTCAGGTGATCAATTATGTTACTGTGTGCAAGTGAACATCTGACAATGAGGTAACTGAAATAACTTCTTTATTGCATCATAGATGCAAAGATTTTAGAATTTTTCACTATTTGTAAAAATATTACTACATCCCGCACATGCACAGTTTTAGAAAATGGGTGGACAATGGTGTTATACAATGCAGTCTGCCGCCTAGTGGCAAGGATGTCATCAAACGTCGAGTTTAACGCACAGTACAAAACAGGATTAAAGGAACATTTTGGGAATTTCTCATCAGATCTTTTTATTCCAAATTCAGATTTTATATATTTACAGATTTTAGCAGACAGAACAATCAAATATTGCTTGACATAACTTTCAAATATTGGTATTATTCATTTTAATAAAAAAAAACAAAAATAAGAAAACTGAAAATGACCCCCTCACTCCTACAAAAAAAGGCAGTCAAGTACTCCTGAAATATACCTGCCAATGTGATATCATGTACGGGGGGGTCTGTGGCATGGTGACTGGAATGTTGCCAGTTTGAATGTGCTTGATGGAATAGTGAAATTGCTGTTCTGCCTTTGGGTAAGATTCCCCGCTCCAAAATAAATAAACAAATAAACAAACAGACAAACAGATAAATAAACAAAGTAATACTAAAAAGACAGCATTATGGGATATGTGAAAAGAAGCATTCCATGTACCAGTATCCAATGTACCAGTACTCAGACTTGTACAAATGGAAAATAAAACATCATACATTCATCCAGCTGCCATAATGAATGCTTAGACTGTTATTGCGTCAACTGAAATAATTCAGACTGAAGCATGACAGCCAGGGACTGCTGTATTGCTGGAGTTAAGCGAAAATCCTACATTATCCCCTCCTTCAGTATTTCATTTGGTTTGACAGATAAACAGGGTTGTGTGTCGCTAGCATGGAAATCATAAGCATAACCGTGCTTGAATAACATCCCCAGGGGGCACAGTGTGAGAACAGCAAGCCCAAGAGCCCCTTCCTGACTCCAGGGTATTTCAACAAGATATGTGAAGATTACATTCATTCATTTAGCACATGCTTTTGTTTGATGTGACATACAAGTAAGGATCAGAGAGCAGGGACAGACATTGTGCCCGGAGCAGTGGGGGGTTAAGGGCCTTGCTCATTGGCTCAACAGTGACATCAATCTGCCAGCCACGGGATTTAAATCAATGACCATCTGACAGACAGACAGACAGATAGAGATAGATAGATAGATAGATAGATAGATAGATAGATAGATAGATAGATAGATAGATAGATCATTTACTCAAACAGAAAATAGACATGATTGAATGGTAAGAAGACAAAAAGCTGGAGATATCCTCCTAATATTTTTAATAAAATCGAGGGCTTGAGATCAGCCAGGTTGGACGTAAGAGAGATGGATTATATGAATTCACATCAGGCCCCCTGAGTAAGGACCTGATTACAACTGTCTCAGGATGCACAGAAGATAAATATGCATTTATAATCCCTAATGTGAAATGCCAGGTAATAAGTAGATGATTTAGGGCTGACAGAGCTGGTATTGCTGTTGGGTAACAAGAGCAAATGAACTGATCTAGAATGTCATTATGATTAGTAGAACCTGAGATGCTAGTGAACAAGCAGATGGATTTAAGAACATTTAGAAAGCTGGACTTTATCTGTTGTGTTGTAATGTTCAAAGTCTTATTTAATGCAAAGTATGCAGAAATATATGTTTGTGTATGATTTTAATCCTTTATTTGCTTTTTTTCCTCAATAGATAAACAAACAAACAAATGGATAATGCAAAAATGTCATTAGGAAAAGTCTGTCTGCCTGTTTGTCAGAGGGGAAGACTTTAAGTTGATCTCCACACCACCTCAGTCCTCACATTACTCTGAATATTCAGAATCAGAATCTTTATCTCCATAGCACTAAGGCAGGTAGAAATATGTGTTGGAACAGCCACCTACAGTTAGAGACACCATGACAATAGACAATTTAGCATAATGTGTACAAAGAGTAAATACAAGACACATAACAGAGAGGCATAAATGTAAGGTAAGTAATAAAAACCAAGGTTTGGGCAAGTTTAATGTAACGCTGGAAAAATGACATAGGAACAAACAGACGACATTGTAGAGCTGGAGTTGCCAGTTAGGTGACATTGTACATGGTAGTTAAACAACACGTCCAATGTGCCGTTGTCAGGGGTCTATGCTGACGAGAAAGTAAAAGTTGAAATGGTGCCAATGTTGCATTGTTGTTGATTAAAAGCGGGGGAAATTGTTAAGGAGTCTAATGGCACTGGCAAAGAAACTGTTCCTGAAGGGTGATTTTCTGGTAGTTGGTGATTTAGTCATGTGCCTGAGGGCAGCAGCTGAAACATGATGTGAGGGGTCCAACATGACACTTTTGGCGTGTTCAGTGGTGCATTGGCTGCTTGTTTGATTGATGCGTTGAGCTGAAGGTCATTGTCAGTGCACCGGGCAGCTGCTCTGATTATTCCTACCTACCTTGTGAAGTGCTGAGCACAGCCATATCTAAATTCCATTCCAATTCCTGTATAATGTCCAAAATGACCTCCACCCTTACCAGTCAAAGAGCATCATAGGTTGAATACATTGCATAGGAGCTGACAGCATTTTCCATTCACCCGCACATTCATTTTCCAGCCACAAAGGCGCTAGAGCCTATCTCAGACAGTATAGTGCATGTGCTAGATCAGGGTTTCTCGGTCCAATCATCTGGGACCCCCAGAGGGTCCATGTTTTTGTGGGAGGAAGCAAAAATATGGACAGGCTGGGGGTGACCACAGACCAGATTGAGAAAGACTGCCCTAGGTGGAACGCCAGCCCAATACGGGACACGTACAGGTACGTAAGAGGTTTTGGGAGATACAGGCATCCTGGATACAGTAATAAGACTAACTTTGGTCTGTTGAAGGAAACCCACACAATGGCTCTCATCTCTTTTGCAGTTTTATTGTCATATTTTGAACCATGTGTTAAATGCAGGCTTCTCTCTCAAGTGTATATATGTGTGTGTGCATGTTATATGATTCACAGTAATACTGTGTAGTGCAGTGTCTTGCAACCAACTTGGGGACGTCACACAGTCCACACTTTTGCTCCCTCCCAGCTCCTAGTCAATCAAGAACATCAAATACTTGGTACAGTAATATTTTCATACTTATTCACTATATGTAGTTAATTAAATTATTTTATTATTTGTTACTTATTAGTAAGCAATTGAGCATTTTGTAGTGAACAGGTTTTTAGACCCGGTAAGGCAAACCTGTACTTGTGTTTACTGGACATGTTTGTATCATTGAGGTTTATACGCATTAGTCCATTAATTCTATCTTTTGTGCTTTAAATGGACAACGTGCAGTTTTAATTGTTAAAAAAACATCGATTTTTTCCCCCTCCAAGGTTCTGTAATTTTTATATGATGATAATGATTATTATTACTATTTACTGTCACATTAACACCTCTAGCGCAATAATCGCACTTTCCTAGTGAAGGTGGGGCAGAACACGCAATACGTACCACCGATTACGTGTGACGCTCGACGCATTACGTGTCTACGTGTTTACGTCGGGAACCGGAGCTCCGAGGTGTTTTGCTTCTTTGCGTCGCAGAGAAAGAGACCGGCAGAGCGGACGGCTTATTTTTACTGGCGTTTACGGGTTATATATTGAGCGGGAGACCCACGGCACGAAGGCGAGGACTGCTGACCGCACCGGCTCGTTGCTATGGCCTACGCGTACCTTTTCAAATACATCATCATCGGTGACACGGGTGAGCGGCCTCCTATTTCCGCAGTGTTGGAGTGAATGACGTGGTGGGAGCAGAGACTCCGGGTGGGGGCCCTACCTAAAGTCTCAGCGGCCCTGCCGGACTGACAACGCTCTTTCTGGACGGGCTTCGACGATTCGCTCGGTTGCGGTGTCTTCGAGGCTGGCTGATAGACGGTGCCGTCATTCGCGGTGTTTACACGGAGTGTCACGGCCCATGGCAGGGCCGTCCGGAGCGCCGGCGTCGGTGCGCTTCTGCCTGGCATCTACCTCCCTTCCTCCGTAGGGTTGGGAGGGTAATAAGAGTCGGCTTTGTGTTGGCCGCCGGGAATTGTCACCTAACCGGCGACTCCGGCTCGTTATTTTACCGGCTAGCGGTAAACAAACGAGCAGCGGGCGGCGCCGCTGTCAGTGGAGGGAGGGAGGCGGCTCTGCGGCCCGGCCTTCCGCCTACAGACGCCGTCCTGTGATGCCCAATAATGACTATGTAATACCTAATTTTCGCTCATTCTGTTTCTCATTTTAAGAGGTTTTTTTAGTAGTTCATACTCGCCCGGTATCACATGACCGTTTTCTCTCCCGATAAGAAGTTCTTTTTGTACCCCATCCTGGATAGTGGGACCTGGAGGATTTGACTTAATAAACTCCAGAAATATAATTTGGCTAAAGAGATATTGTCCAGTAATCGTATTGTAAAATTTTTACTTAAGCCCTTCATTTTTTTAGACGTTTCCATAAATTGGCATGTTCTTTAGTAGCGTGTCACTGAATAGTATCAGAGTCACTGAACAGTAAAGATTAGTCTTCTGAAATATGACGATGCTAGTATACCTGGAAGTATTGTGATGGCAGAATTTACACTTCACTTTTTAATCAAGCTTAAAAACATGCTCTTTGGGGAAATTAGTGCAGCAGGGCTTCTGTGAGGACCAAGGTGTATCTTGTCCTGGGGTTGACAGATGGAATGACAGTTCTCAAAATGCACAGAAAAGCCTCACTGCAGAGGGTTTGTGTATTTTGCTATACACAAACATACATACAAGGCAAACAGCGTAACTGCATATTTAATCAATATTGAGTTACGACTAAAATTGAGTCTCTTAGGTTTTTTCTCCTGACTAAATATCTTAGAATTTAGTGATTAGTTGTCATTGTTTACACACCACAGTGCACGATAGCGAAATGTGTTCTCTGCATTTAACCCATGTGTAACTAGGCGGGGGGCAACTAATTCAGTGCCTGGGGGTGGTACCTTGCTCAGGGAGCTTCAGTGGTGCCTTGCTGGTCGAGGATTCAAACCTGCAATCTTTCAATTACTAGTGCGCTTCCCTAACCATTATGCCACCGCTGCCCACATTTTAGCTCGGCTGTGCTTGGTTTTGCAGGAAACACCATGATTTACCCACTACACATACAGGTGGACAGTCAAGAAACTCTGAAGTCGTTTTTCTCACTTTCAGTGTCAGGGTAATTACTGTGTTTTACCTGAGGCAGTATTGTTCCCTGAGGTGTCTGGGGTTATGTTTAATTAGTACTTGATGGCACACCCAGTCTTTCCTTAACCTGTGTCAGGAAGGCAGCGATTCACAAGGGGCTTCCTATTTCATTTCTGTCAACTTGCTGCTTAACCTGTGAAGACAATCTATGGTATCAGTAATGCCTTGGTGTTTGTCAAGGATCTCAGAAAGACAGTGGGGGCTGTTATGTGTGATCTGTGACTTCAAAGTTTGACTGTATCTTTCCTGATGAAGAGTCTGATTTTGTCACTCTCAGGGTTTGGTAATGGTGTCATTCTTACTGGAGGTGTTAGGTTTAAGGAAAATCTCAGCTGCACTCGCCCAGACATGGAGTTGCTGCTGGTTTGGTCTCCTGTAACACCAGCTCCTATAGCTCCACTGGTCGAGCACACCCAGTCTGTTACCCTTCGCTATGTTCTGCATCTCTGTGCGTACACGCATCCCATAAATATAATGAGATAACAACCTGCTGTTGCAGGCTGGGAGTGATGTAATGTCCAGAGAGGTTTGTTTTTACTGCTTCACACCATGGTAAATGTGGTAGATCTGTGGTAGGCCACAGAACCCCCAGTGCCTTAAGATTATTGCTATTAACGGCTTTTCAAATTGCCTGTATTATCACTTTACCTGCAACCGAATGTTCCGGGAAGGTTAAAAACCCACATAATACCGTCTTCTTTGGATCTGGCCCAGGGCAGAAGTAAAAACAAAGGTGAAAGCCTGCAAGCCAGGAGCCCATTCAGCCTTTATGGTTTAAATATTTCAGCATTTAACATATTAGTGATTATGAGCTTCACTAATGCTCAAACATTCAGTATTCGTGGTCTGATCTGAACTGAGAGGTAGTTTTATAATGGTACTTGTATTGTTTCTAATTAAATAATAAATGCTTGCATAATTTAATAATGCTGTCTCAGTTACAGTGAGCTATACTGCCCTACACAGGCAAAACACAGCAAGTACACTGACACTGAAATTGGGAAAAAAAAAAGACTTCAGAGTTTAAGATTGTCCACTGGTTGGGCGATATCATCAATTACTGAAGATATAGTCATATCTGACAAGGAGTCCAGTGTCCATATCTGACAGTGACTAACCGGCGAGTATTGTCTTTGTCGGGCTACATACAAAGCAGGGTAACAGATTAATGATTTCAGTTCAGCCTTTCCGACACAATTTAAAAAACACACATGCACACACCTTGCTGTCATCTTTTGAACTCCTTGTATGGTATGTGGAAGTATCTCGATACTTAAACCTTGGTTATAATGGCAGTATGCTGCTATGGCTGACCTTGGCTTT
>JABFEA020000085.1:15646289-15658838 GCA_019775915.2 Cyphomyrus plagiostoma
CCCAAATTTAATCACTTCTCTGCCTCCCCCCCCCCTCCCCCCCCCCCCCCCCCCCCCCCCCCCACCGTGCCTCCTCAGAGTCCTGCTGCGAGTCCGCATGCTCTACTATCTCAGGCAAGAAGTCATCGGCGACCAGGCGGACCGCATCTTAGAGGGCGCAGACTCAAGGTTGGTTCCTGTCACGCCCCCTTCTGCCCCCCCCACCTCTTCTGGGCGTGTCGTCTGCTGCCCTTTGTGACGCGTGCCGCCGCCCTTCTGCCGTGTTTATATTCGGCTCCTACATGGACTGTTTCGTCTGTAATAGCATTCACCTTCAGGACCCCATCTGCTGGGCTGGTTAGCGGGGAGTCCAACGGGCTCACTACATCCACGTCACACCAGCGTGACATGGAAAAAAAAAAACAGCACCCCACCCCCCCCAATTGGCATGCCGTCATGATCTGAGATTCCACACCCGAGTGAATCCGCCTCTCCATGTGTTTCTCCACAGCGACATCGACGTGTGGATCCCACAGCCTTTCCACGCCGAGGTGCCCACCGATTGGTGGGACCGGGAGGCAGACAAATCCCTTCTGATTGGAGTCTTCAAACATGGTTTGTGGCCCCAGTGGGGTTCGGGGGTGGTGGTGATGGTGGTGTACCATATCTTTTAAGCTCTGGATTTAGCCCATCCTGATATTTTGCTTTTGTTTACCCAGAGCCATAGAGGGAGGAGTAGTTCAGGCTTCACACTGCAGTTAAATAGCCACTTGATGCTGGGGTGTTTTTTCTTTAAATGAGGGTGACAGTCTGGAGTGGTGCTCCTGACAGCGGCACTCGCTCTCAGCATGCTTGTTTCCTCTCACCAGCGCAGTGTCCGTTGCCACTGGCTGTAACCTCTGTTATTAATCTACACAAATGGCTTGCGGGCTTCTTTCCAAAGCAGTATTTCACCAAATGTCAGCACCAAGACCCCCCCGGGCGGGAGGCCGCCTTGTTAATTCCAAGGGGGCCCCCTGTGACGCGGCACGGCAGTGATGTATACAGTGGGCCAGCCCCCTAATCATAATCGCGATTCAGCCGGGGTCACAGAGGGAGCTCTCGGTGGATCCGACGGGCCGCGGGGAACGAGCTGCCACTTATGACCCCCTTTCATGATTACAGTTTGGCTCCGGGCTCTACAGCGGTTAGAGGCGACGTGTCACGGTATAAATCCTAATTGAAATATGATGTTCTGGTGGGAGGGAGTAGAAAACAAGGGTTCGGCTAGGTTTATTGGGGGGGGGTGCTTGTGCTGCACAGGTCTGATCATAGGCTCGGCTGAAGTTGGTCCAGTCTGGTAATCATCTCCCCACAGTGTGCCGTCAGGATCTGCCGCTTGAAATCTGTTCTGCCTGGGTGGTTCTAACGTATATTCCCCTTTCTGTGTGGGTGTGCTTTGCTCTCTCCCCACCCTCCCTTTTAACTGGTGTACTACTTTCATACCTCCAGGATCCTGCCACCCCCTCTCTTAACTCTGGCTATTGTTTTCAAGGTTTTGTCTCTTGTTTTTTTTTCTTGCTTTTTTTTGTTGAATGAATTACTTTCGAGATGCGCGCCCCCCCCCCAAATCAGACGCATGTGTCTATCAGTGCTTTTCTGCCTAAATTAGTCATGAGCCGGCTTTGTGCAAAGGGCACGCCGGACCCGCTCGGTGCTCTGGGTGACCTTTCCAGTCTTTCCACTCAGACTTGATTTATTTTTAGGCCTGTTTACACTGCCGGGCAGGCAGCGTGCGGAAGCGGTGTCGCGGGACAGAAAGCTAGCACCCTCCGACCAATGAGTTAATCCCCCATGCACCGTCCCAGAAAGAGGCCAGTGGCGGGAAAATGCTCGGTCACGGCTCCCTGTCGCTACAACCACCCCCCACCCCAACCCCCTGCCTCCAGCCGGTTTCCTGTGGTTCCCGCGGATGTGTCTCTTATAAGACCTTAGAGAAATTGTCAGCAAACAATGGGGGAAGCCTTTGTCTTCCTCCTTTTATTTGGATTTTTTTATGGGCCTTGGGCCAGCCGGTAGGAGGTCTGTTACGGGGTTCTGTGCTTGCTGATCAGAGCGTTGCCGACAACTCTGTTGAAAGGACAACCGTATCTTTACTCGTCCTTCTGAGAGGCTCCGGTTTTGGCTGGCTCTGGCAGCCTCCTGGTGATGTTTGTGGGGAAAACGAGCCTCGTTTACGTCTAAACAGCCATGTTTGCCGACAGCGGGCCCATGCTTAGCCCATGCCCGCCATGCTCACACCAGTTCTGCTGTGGGCCTTTCAGGATACGAGAAGTACAACTCCATGCGTGCGGACCCAGCGCTCTGCTTCCTAGAGCGAGTGGGCATGCCTGACGCCAAGGCCTTCGCTGCTGAGCAGAGGGGAGCCGACATGATGGCAGATGGCGCTGACGGGTGAGATGGGCCTCCGCTCGCATTCTGTCCCTCCCTTTGTTTCCTGTTCGCTCCCTAATCTCTGCCGGCGCCATCTTTGCCCCCTGAACCCCCCCACAGAGGTGACTTTGACCGTGAAGAGGACGATCCGGAATACAAGCCAGCAAGGATGGCATTCAAAGATGAGATGGATGTGAGTGGATGATTTCGCCATCTGTATTGCGTTATTGTACCGCCGTTGTGTACTGAACACCCCCATCTTCTCCCTAATTTAGGAGTTTGCAGACTCGCCCTTAGATGATAAGGAAGAGGTCATCGATGGTGATACCATTGGTGAGTTTGTCTCTAATCAGCAGCAGAACTTTTTTTTTTTTTTAAACACCCAAAGGGGGGGGGTCACTTGTGACATTTGTGTCCTTACTGTGAAGCTGCAAGGAAGGCCAATGAGAGCCAGGACCTGGGCAACCTGTACTGGCCCAGCAGCTCGGCGCTGACAACCCGCCTGCGACGCCTCATCACGGCCTACCAGCGCACGTACAAGCGGGAGCAGATGCGGCAGGAGGCCATGACCCGGACAGACAGGCGGAGAAGGCGTCCCCGGGAGGAGGTGCGGGCCATGGTAGCAGAGAGAGAAGCTATCATCACCGAGCGACGGCAGAAGTGAGTCATTTTCCTGTCTCCCCCCACCCCCACCCCCCCTCCCAGTAACTGTGTCCCTATTCTCACTCTGCACCTGCTCGCTATCCTCCACCAGGTGGACCCGTAGGGAGGAGGCAGACTTCTATCGTGTGGTGTCCACCTTTGGCGTCATGTATGACTCCCGCAAGCAGCGCTTCGACTGGAACCAGTTCCGAACTTTTGCTCGTCTGGACAAGAAGACTGATGAGAGCCTGGAGAAGTACTTCTTCGCCTTTGTGGCCATGTGCAAAAGGGTGTGTCGCATGCCCATCAAGCCGGAGGAGGGTATGAGTTCTGTTTGTTCACCCCCTGCCTACAACTTTGAGATGATATATCACATTTCAGGATTTCCCATCTGCCACATTGTTAAACCGCTGTACTTCTGCCCATGCAGAACCACCTGATCCCACCATCCTCATGGACCCCATCACAGAAGAGCGCGCATCTCGTACACTGTATCGCATTGAGCTGCTCCGCCGCATCCGCGAGCAAGTGCTGCCCCACCCAGAGCTGGAGACACGCCTTCGCCTGTGCCAGGCCAGTCCTGAGCTGCCTGAGTGGTGGGAGTGTGGCCGGCACGACCGTGACCTGCTGATTGGTGCCTCGAAGCACGGTGTGAGCCGTACGGACTACCACATCCTCAATGACCCTGAGCTGAGCTTCCTAGAGGCACACCGGCGCTTTGCCCAGGGGAAGGGTGTCGGGACCCCCTACCAGCATCCCGATCAGCCCCTCACTCCAGCAGCCCCTATTAAGAAGGAAGAGGAGCCGGACCTCCCGAAAGAACTATCTATAAAGACTGAAGATGGAGAGACCCTGGCAGAAGGGGAGCTTGAAGATATAACTAAGGAGGAGAAGAAGCCCTTAGCCTGCTCTCCCAAGGAAGAAGTGAAGGATGACCTGGAGCCCTCCATCGATGGAGATGCCAAGGAGCAGCCCACTGAGCCTGAGCTTGAGGCGGGGGATGCTGCCTTTATGAAAGCCAACCAGGAGGGGGAGGAACCAGAGGCCCAGGAGCCCTCAGAAGTCCAGGAAAATGCAGAGGCTTTGTCGTCGGAGCCCAAGTCGCTGTCTGAAAAAGGCTCCGAGGAGGAGGATGAAGACAAGATGGACGAGGATGACAAGTCTGAGGAATCTTCCCACGCTGAAGGTAGTTGATATAGCAAAATAAAGGTTGTTAAATCCTTTTGTTTGTTATAGGGCTGTTTGCTTAACTTTGTGTTGTGTGCTGATTCATAACACCAGAACTCTTACTTTAGGCAGTGGGTCATATCTTACTGTGTTGTTGTCTGCAGCTGGCCCAGCCTCTCAGGGGAAGAACTTTGACGAGGAAAGTATTGCGTCTCTGAGCACAGCCCGTGATGAGACTCGAGACTGCTTCTATGCCGAGGACGCACAAGCCCTCCCCGAGCGTTCCTTCTCGTTCTCCTTCTGGCCCAAGGTGAGATCACGCCCCTGGTTCATCTTAAGTTGAGTGTGTTTCTGGTCATGCTTGGCCACCAAATACAGCCTTGCAAGTTAGGGTCTCCCGCCCTATACAGAAATCTAAATTTGACGTTTGAGTGTTGGTCCTTGAAGGAAAAGCCGTAGGTAAATGCAGCTATCCACTATCGGGCTTGGGCTCCATGCATCAGAGGTGCTGTTTTTGGTGCTGATCTTTTGGGACGTGCCAGATGGGAAGTGGGTCAGCTATTAGAATTGCTGTAAGGAGCTGCCAGTTTGGGGCCTGCACCGAATGAGGGTAAGCTAGCCTTTAACTGCAGAATGTTTACATCCAGCCTGCAGATCCTTTGTTTTAGCCTTGGTGTAGCAGCATCCTGCGGCACGTTTAAGACTAGGTTGGGTGAGCCTGGGGTCTCCCTTGACAAGCACTATGGTTAGATGTAACCTACTTTTTGCATTGAATCAATCGTCTGTCTGGTCTGCCAGTCAAAGCCCTGCCGTCCTACTGCCCTCCATGTCCTAGGGGTAAGTCAGTCAGGCCTTTTCAGTGCTCTTCAGAAACCAAATAAATGAACATAGACAGACAGAAAACACTGGTGACTGCTGACTGCAGTGTCTGCAGACAAGGACGCTCTCCTGCCCGTGGCCTCCAGTGCCGTAACTGAATTTAGGTTTGTTTGGCTCTGCTTTGCAGGACAGGGTGATGATCAACCGCCTGGATAACATCTGTGAGGCTGTGGTCAAGGGGAAGTGGCCCGCCAACCGACGCCAGCTGTTTGACTTCCCGGGCTTGCTGCCCGGCTACGTGCCCAGCACAGCCTCCGACAGCCCCTTGCAAAGACGCAGTTTTGCCGAGCTCTCCATGGTGGGCCAGGCCAGCTATAGCGGTAGTGAAGACGTCACCCTCTCCCCACAGATGGCCAAGGCAAGTTGGGGCCTTGCTGATGACATGGGTTGCATGCTGGTCTGCCGAGAAGCCTCATGGCTAGAACTAGTTCCTCACAAATGGCTATGTAGACAACCTATTCTGATTGTGAAGCATCAGTGAGACATTGGTCATATACATACATTCAGAGTTGCTGATCAGTGACTAGCACTATGATTGCTGTTGGGAGCTGGTGATTGATTATGAATCAATGAATTCTTATGACCTTAAGAATGGGCCTTTTCGTTTTTCTGTTTGTAGTCTAAATATCTTCAGTTTGCCAGGACTTTGAAAGTAACATAGTAAACTCGAGGCCACTTGCTGAAGGTTAAATTGAGAGCCGGGCCATTCCTTGGCCCAAAAGTAACAACTTCCATTCCACAGGACGAGATGCTGAGCATGACGGTTCCCCGGCAGCGCCGGCGACGGAGGAGGAAGGTGGAGATCGAGGCGGAGCGGGCAGCCAAGCGCAGGAACCTGATGGAGATGGTGGCGCAGCTGAGGGAGTCCCATGCTGCCGAAGGCCATGAGCATGCCGTGGACCTGTCTAAAGCCTTGCAGGAGGCCACCAGTTCTACCTCAGACCTTTCCTCCAAGTTTCTCTTGGCCAATGCCTCCAACCCGCCCGTTGATGCCTTCAAAACTCAAATGGAGCTGCTGCAAGCAGGGCTCTCAGGGACCCCCACCCGGCATCTCATGAACGGCTCCTTCTTGGAGGGGGACCTGCCCATGAAGAGGAGGAGGGGCCGTAGGAAAAATGTAGAGGGGTTGGACCTTCTCTTTATGGGTAACAAGAGGGCAGCACTGAATGCAGTAAGTTCAATGAGTGCATGGATGGATGTAAGACGAGGGCTGAAGAAATGTTTAGGTGTCGCAGTTTAGAATGTGCTATACTTTGTCCACACTTGATTTACTAATCATGTTCATTTTTTGGAACTGTTACCATGAGCGTTTTAATCAATGAAAGTAAGCTCTGGGGTGTAGGAGCTTCGTGTGCAAATGTCATTAAACTGCTAATACAGCTTCTCTCGACATCTGTTATTGTTCGTTTTAGCAATAAAGCATTAGGCTTGGTATTGAGAGCTAAATTTCGAGCCTGGCTGCCATGCCTCATTTGGGGGAGGCTCGCTGTTGGTTGTCAGTGGGGAGCATATTATGATGAAATGATCTATCAGAAATGAAAAAGTTCAGCTGATTGTGTTGGCCTATTTGCAAAAAAGTTGGGCGAAACCTATGTGAGGACAAAAGGTGAAGTTGTAAATGTAATTTCTAAGATCAAGATGAGGACCTGGCTAAAGGGGCTGAAAATTTGCAATGTGGGATGATGATAAAGATGAGGCCAGATGCTGTAGCGTCGAGAGCTGTGATGCAACCCGGCATCAAACTGAGAGGAAGGATGAGGGGGTGGTGTGGATAGGTGTACTTCAGACTAATTAAGGTCGGATCTGTGTGTTACTTGCAGGAGGATTCAGAAGTGACCAAAGTTTATGTGGATGGCGTGCACATGCTGCCACAGCACCAGAGAAACATTCCATCCCCCAGCCAGCTCGACCCCAACGCCCACATCCCCGTCATCAATAGAGAGGATGGTAGCCGGCTGGTGGGAGAGGATGCCCCCACCAACAAGGACCTGATTGAGTGGCTAAACCAGCACCCGAATTATACTGTTGACATGCCAAGTTTTCTACCAGTAGGTTTTCTGCTTGCTTGGATTTAATCATTGAGCAGGTCACACAAACCACAGGGGAAAGAGGACAACTATAATAGCTATTTCCTTTAGGTTCTTTTGATGGTCAAAACATTGAGTAACTTCCTCATTGAATTGTATAGAGTAATCCAGTGTTAAATTATCATTGTTTGAGCTTTTCCCCTTATGTCACTGTGGTTGTACATTGACCTGAGCATCTTGTCTCCTTCCAGAAGAATGAGGACCATCTCCTCTCGCCGTTCCAGAAACCCAAACAGAAACGACACCGGTGTCGCAATCCCAACAAGATCGACATCAATACCCTGACTGGTGAGGAACGGGTGCCGGTGGTGAATCGGAGAAACGGGAAAAAGGTAAGTTGATCTCTTCTTCCGGAAACACTTCAACTAACCTCAGTTCCTCACCATGGACCCTCGCCAGCTCCCTGTCTGACTGCCATTGACTGCCCTGTTGATACGTGTTTGCTTGTACAAAAAAGCACCTAGTAATGCCATCACCCTCAGTACTAGCCTGATCTGAATAGAGGCTTGATCACTGATTTTGCCGTTTCTATTTTGAGGCTCTAAGCAGTGTTTGTGGTTTTCTTTCCTGTCTGTTACTGGTCTCTCATTGGAAACAGTCTACTAGCACTACCAGAGTTGGCTCCTTGACAACTATATGCTTGTTGTATAGTTTCTGCCTCGCTATGATGTATGTCACTATGAAAAAATGTGCCTGTCAAAATGAGAATGTAGAAGAGAACTGAGAGACCTGAAAAGGTTATTTTTAACTAAGACTGGACTGAGACTTTTCTCATGCCTTTTAGATGGGAGGAGCTATGGCCCCACCTATGAAGGACTTGCCAAGGTGGCTTGAAGAAAACCCAGAGTTTGCAATATCTCCAGACTGGACCGACATAGTCAAGCAGTCGGTCAGTAGTGTGTCCATGCCTTGACGCTCCCGTCTTTGTGTCTAGTGAGGCATAATCTGTAGTATCCAATAGGGGGTCCAATGCACCATGTGTGAATCTTCTGCTTACAGGGCTTCCTTCCGGAGTCCATGTTTGACCGTCTTCTGACTGGGCCGGTGGTGCGTGAGGAGGGAACCAGACGCAGAGGCAGGAGACCAAAGAGTGAGATCACCCGCGCGGCGGCACAGGCGGCCGCGGCCTCGTCCTCGGGCATCAACCCCTTGCTGATGAGCAGCCTGTTCGGAGGCATGGACCTGGCCAGCCTGCAGAACCTGCAGAGCCTGCAAAGCCTGCAGCTGGCCGGCCTCATGGGCTTCCCGCCGGGCCTGGCGGCCGCGGCCGGGGGCGACGCCAAGCACGCCTCCGCCATGCTGCCCCTCATGCTGCCAGGCATGGCCGGCCTGCCCAACGTCTTTGGCCTAGGCGGCCTGTTCAACAACAACCTGACGGCCGCTGCTGCCGCCGCCACGGCCGTCTCTGGCGGAGCCTCGGCGGCCAGCCCGGCTGAGCCCGAAGAAGGCTCCGTCGCCAAGACTGATGAGAAGAAGAGCGAGGAAGAGTGCGAGACAAAGGACTCGGAGAAGACCTCCGAAGGCGCCGCGGCCGAGCCCAATGGGGAGTCTTCTATCAACTCGACGGCTGCCGCTGCTGCAGCTGCGGCCGCGGCGGCCGCCGGCATATCGACCAACCCTCTGGCCTTCAACCCCTTCCTCCTGTCGACCATGGCTCCAGGCCTTTTCTATCCCTCTATGTTCCTCCCGCCCAGCCTGGGGGGGCTGGCCCTACCCGGCTTCAACCAGGCCACGCTGGCCGGACTGCAGAGCGCCATGGCGGGAGCCGGAGCCGGGCCCGGCGGGGAAGAGGAGGATGAGGCGGCCAGCAAAGAGCCCAGCGCCAAGGCAAAGGCAGAGGGCGGGGAGAACGTACTGGAGGACAGCGACACGGACGAGAGCCAGAACAAGACTGCCGAGTCTTCGCTGCTGGAGGATGAGCTGGGCCCGGCCGAGGAGCTGGACTCCCTGGATGGGGGAGAAGAGGCAGAGGATGATGATGACTAGGCTCCTCCCACCCGCTTTCAAGAAGTGTTTTAAACTTTTTGACAAATGGTTAGCCCTACTGTTTACATGCCAGTAAAATATCCAAATATACAGATTTTGGCTTTTTAATTTTTTTCTTGTTTTCAAAGGCAATGAAATGGAAAACGGCTGTCTAATGTAGTGTAGCGAGGCAGTTATGTTACCTGGATGTCAAAATGGGTATTCCTTGGTGTCTGAGTATTGTGCAACACATTATTTATTATCCAAGGAGAGTGAACACCCTGATCGCAGGTGTCTTAGAATTAAATCGCAAAAATTGCGTTTGACAGCTCCTCGCGTACCCCATTCCCCCCACCCCCACCGCCGATATCGATGTGCGGCGATGTTTGAATATTCCTGTGACACAGATTTAAACGGCATTAGTGACTGCAGCAGGAGAGGAATCATGAAGATGTATATTTAACTTTACCTTTTTTTGTACCCTTTTATTATGTTTTATTGTTTTGCTGTGAAGATCAGGATGAAATTCATACATATCATGCCAGCACTCTGACTGTTCCCAGTTTCACAAGCTGACAATCCCAGCAGAGGCATGGCTCAGCCTGTGGAAACAGCAATAACTAAGGCAGCTGCTGACGGTCGGGTTATTCTCAAAGCGATGCCGGGAGGGTGGTGGCACGATTGATGAAATTAAAAAGTCAAAAAGTAAAAAAAAAAAAAAATACTACAGTCAATTTCTCGTCTTCATGCACTGGTATAAACTGAAAAAAATCAGGTACATTTCTCTTATTGAAAGGACTTTTTGTTACTTTAGCCACAAAGCTGAACAGCATTACCTCAATTCTAGCCTTGAAGTTTACAGACATGACTTGTAAATGTTTTTTCCCCCTTATTTTTCTCTTTGTGATGTCTTGTTTTTGAAACCATGTATGATAAAAATGTAAATTGCTGCCAACTGTAGTGAAGCTTTTAATAAAAATGACCCACGATATTCATCTAGGAAACCAAATCAGAATGTATGTGGTCTTTTCTGTAGGTCTCTGTCTTCGGGAATGACCCACGGCGCACTAGTTGGTCGCTCAGATGAAACGAGGCAGTTGCCGGTGATTACAGGATGACTAGGGGTTGCTATTAGTTGGCCGGATTCTTTCACTGGATTTGTTTCTCCCCTAAGAACTCTAATGGATTGGATGACCAGCTCCAGGCTACTGAATGCAGACGTTCTGATTTAACGTTGCTCACCAGCTAGCTCCCTCCCTGCAGCCTTTATTCTTGAGCAGGGTCATTTGTCCAAACCATCTATTGTACGTTGTCTATTTAATTTCCTCTATTTTCCAATAAAAGACTTTTAAAAATGTTACATTCCTTTGCGTGTGTTCTGAGGTTTTGGCAATGCTTTGTGGGTTCATTTATGTAACAATCATTTTGTGTCCTTGGGCCGTTGAATTAAAATGGTTGTTTGATATGTCAAGATTTGGTCAGCGACAGTGTGCTGCCTCAATTTGCTTACTCCAAAGCAAAACTTTGGCCTCGTCCTGGGCTGGACGTGCAACCATCTTGGCGCAGGAATCTTCTTAACCGATTCTATTTTGAAGATGGTCTTGTAGAGTGAGCAGGATGCTTTGAAACGGTTCACAAACCTTTGAGCAAGGTTTTCTCAGTCCTTGGAAGTAGACTGTAAAAACGGCGGCCCTGAGGACATCTGTGACTTCGAGGTCTGTCCGCCTCCACCTTTGCCTAACAGAACTTTGTGTCCCTCCTTCAAGAAGCCCCAGAATCCCTTGGATGACCTGTTCGACACCAAGGTTTTTATCGACTGCCCCGGAAACAGAGCATATGGCTTTCTGCTACCTTACTATGGTCACCCATTTTGGCCAGCTGCTATGTCCATTATTAGACAAATTAGTAGTTTGTTGCACCCCCACCCTCACAGCCCCCTCCCTTCCCTGAGCCTTTAAACAGGGACAGGTTGGTTGCGACAGTGAGTAATATTGGGGCTCCATCTGTAATGTGAATCCAAGCTGTAAATCTCACTTCATCACGTTCCGGTGCCATGACCGGACTGCCGCTGAGTCCATCTGTGGTCACCCGAAAAAAAAGAGGGAAAAAAAACTGTCGTCTAGACAACTAATGAATGGTCTAGACTGCCGCGCGCATCCATTTCCTCCTTGCGTAAAATCGTCACGATGCAGTTTGTTTGCAGAGTCTCTGCGATGTGCTTTTCCTGTGTGTGTGTGTGTGTGTGTGTGTGTGTGTGTGGGTGGGGTGTGTGCCCATTCGCGCAGTGCTGCGTCCTCATGCCCGAGCGTTTGTTTCGGCTCTCTGCCCGCCTCCTTTTGTCCCAGGCATATGGGCTCTCTGCAAGCTCACTTCCCCTCTGTGGAGATTGGCACCACGCGACTCCCGCCAGCGAACCGGAGCAGAGCCGGTGCACGAGCCAGCGTGCCTCAGAGCTCCGTTGTCGGGCCTTGGCCGAGTTAATTCTCCACCACCTGTACCGTTGCGCCTCTCTCTCCTGTCTTGTGAGGGATGGTGACCGTGGCCAGATGGGCAAGTCGTGATCTGGGTTTTTTTTTTTTCTCTCCTTTTTTTCCCCCCCTGGACACTCTAGCTTTCCATTCTGCAAGTGACTTAGGGTGATAAAACAAAGGGTCTCCTCTTGTGATTATAGGAAAACAGCTTCTACTGTCTTCAGCTGGTTTTGAAATAATGAAAAATTATCCTCGTTCCACTAACTTTCTAGGATTTATGGGGTAAGATTCTTCTTGAAAGAATTTATTTTCAGTCTAATAGCCTCAGCTGCTCTTCTGAAAATGAGTTGTTAGTGCTTCAGTCTTGATTTTCATCACCGAGGTGTTGAAGCTGACTTTCTACAAATGGCTGCTCTTAAGTTAGCATGGGCTGACCGTACCGCTGATAAAATTCGAATGGTAGGAAGATTAAGCTATTTGACTCTTTACAGCACCCATACTTGAGGAAACTGGTTTGTAGCCTCAGAAGAGCATCTTAGCACCTTGCTGTTTGGTTCGACTGACCAGGGTGACATTGTGAACCTGAAGTAGGTCACGTTCTCTCTTCTGTTGCCTTGCTTGTGCCAGAAACAAAGCTACTTCCTGCCAGCGGTCAACACCAAGCTCCTGAAAGACAATACAGCTTCAAACTGTTGTAGACAGCTTTCATTTGTTCCGAGACAGGGCTAGTGGAACATTGACTTTTGTTCAAACATCGATCCATGTTCACTGAGTGTTAAAAACAGTTTGGGCAACATTGTGCTTGAGGTGGTTAACATCCTCATTCACCATCAGGATTGCAAGTGAGTCCTATCCCACAGTCTACTTGGGATTGAACCAGGTAGTGTTTTTGCGGCGGGGGGGGGGGGGGGGGGGGGGGGGGGGGGGGGGGGGGGGGGGGGGGGGGG
>JABFEA020000085.1:15704386-15716161 GCA_019775915.2 Cyphomyrus plagiostoma
ACATTCAGGAATAGATGAGTATAAAATTATGTAAATCATTGGAAAGAATCTGTACTCTAAAGTCCACACTTCACTTGCAGTAAAACTGTCACAGCAGGGTTGGACTGGGCAGCTGGCTCAGGGCCCCGCCCACCTCCAACTGCAAATCACACATGTATGCAAAACATTTACGAAGGCTAAAACACTGATGTCATATGCCCTGAATAAAACTGTGATACGCAATTTTTATATCTCCCATGTTTATGCATGCAGTGTCATTATGGTTGGTGTCATAACACAAAAAATATTAAAACAATATATACATTACATTATTTTATATATATATATATATATATTATTTTAACTGGATAAAGTTTAGCATAGCCTTCATTGAATGGGTTGAACTGGTTGGGCTCTCTCACCTTATACCCCCTGGGAGAAAAACCTACATTACCTATGAATCAGGACAAATGAGCAGTGTTTCTCAACCGGGAGTGATGGGACAATTTTCCGTGGGCCGTAGAGTGAGTGTGTTTTAATAGAAATGACTTTTTCAATGTCCCCAGTCGAAAAATATTTTTTTGGTCGGGACTTAGTGACCCATGAAAAATGCAGGTCCTAATGCTTGTGGACCCCTGTGTTAAAGCACAGTATGATTTAATCCAGTGATCACCGAGTGATGGAATCTGGGGCGCATCTGGACCAAAACGCAATCCGGATCATGCGATTGTCAGCAAAATCTGTCAGAATAAAAGTACCAATTTGTACCATTGAGGGGACCATTACTTGTCACTGGGGCTGTACCCTCAAGGGTCTGCCAGTTGTGTCCTAGCTGTAGGTACCTTTTAAGGCACACATATGCACTCTAAGGAACATTTTTGCAGCACTGAAGGTACATCATTGTTGCTGGTACATTGGGACATGAAACTGTACCAGGGGTTGTGGCCTTTCGTCTGACAGTGACCTCATCAACATGATGCATTGGCTTTGTGTTGCTGATGCAATTCGGCCCTTGGCCCTTGGGGAATAATGACTGGTGACTCCTGACCTATGCTCACAGCGGTCTGATGCTCCCTGATAATACCTAACACGCTAACATAAATGTGCTCTCAGTTCAGTTAATTCTGAGTGAGGGCCACTGAAATGAAACGTTGGATGGTGACATTGTTGTATGTTCATGTGCCCTTTACCCCAGGACACAAACCCATCTGCCTTTACAAAGGTGTGATGATCTTTCAGCCTGAGACGACAGAACGATGGGTGGCCTAAGACAATGAAACACTTTAAGCGACAATTCACATTACTTAGCAATAGAACCTGCGATAAATTCTAAATAAGTTATCATTTTAATCTGGGAGAACGCAGGTTCTAGTTAAACTGTCCTAGTCAATGGTTAGGTCAGTGTTTCTCAACCTGGCCATCAGACGGTCCACATTTTTGCTCCCACCCAGTGTCTGGCTGTCCCCGAAGACCGGGTTGGGAAACACTAGTTTAGATTAACCAAGTTTGGCGCCTAACTAGAGCAAAATAAAAAGCTTTACTGATGAACCCGAGTGATCTAACTGTCACCACAAGAGGGAGCCCTTTTCACGGCTACAGAGTGAGGGCAGCAGCTTTTGAGTCTATAGGTACAGTAGGTATAGTACAGTTCTCGTTTTATCCGCCATACGCTCACCATGGGAGCAAAAGGATGGGTGAAATTATCCAAAGCTACCCCAGGCCCACCCAAGCTGCCAAACTGCATTTCCCAAGGTCTTGAAGACAGTGAAGTCCTTACAGATAAAAGACTTATAGCATTAAATATTATTCATTGATTATCTATTTCTATAATGTTCGCAGATCTACCATTCTGTCACAACGTATGGTAGGACGCATAGCCTATTTACTGAATATATGTGTGAAAATCATTTGCCTTTTCTGTAAAACTTAAACGTAAGACAGGTGAAATACCGATAGGCGTTACGCAATTCTTTTCAGAAATGCTACTCGTGTGAACTGATTGGACACGAATTGAATAAATATCCTTTATATTTAATATCATGCATATTTCAGGTCCTTTACTCTGTATCTATAGATTTATTCGGTTTTCATTTCATTGCACCACTTATTTAAATTGAAAATGACCTAGCGGCATACATACAATAATACACGCACCATCCAAAGACGTTCAGCCGTAAGGCGGATGAAATCTGACGCTGGCATGGTCGGACCACAAAGCCTTAGATCACGCCTATTCGGGGCAAATCACATCACCGCGACGAAAATCGAGTATTGAAGAAGAAAATGCTATTTAAATACATATTAAAAGCTCGGGAACTGGAGAGAGGGTAGGTTTGCACTAGGCGTGAGCTATTGCTGCAGTCGGCGAGTGCGGCTGCGGGCTGCTTCAGGACCTCTGCGTGGACAGCGCGCGTCGGCGCTTCATCATCCTCCCTCTTCATCCTGCCATTGTGGATTACGTACACTTGGCTGCTTTTATGCACTCCGCCATAAAACAGAAGATCATCTGACTTTTTTTTTGACAGATCTAGAGACGGGACTGATCGCCATAATAAAGGAATACAAATCAAAGTTGTACCTGCTCTGGTCCACGCATAGGACAAGCTGCTTGAATTGTTTGGTGTGTTTTATCGATCCCCGAAAGCTGATGGCCAGCACCTCAGGCAGAACATCGATGCATGTAGACCTGGAAGATTCATACGAGCAGCTGGATACCTAAAATAAAGCGGAAGACCCGGTAATGGTGGTAAGTATACAGGATGATATTTGATTTTGAAATATTAGGTTATATCATATTAATTTGCATTTCCGTTATTATATTACTATTATTATCATCATTATTCAGAAAAGTTAGAAATGCGTATTGGCTTGATGTGTCGGTATTGGCTTTATGCCTATAGTAATTATTAAACATTAATTTCAAATGCCAATGCAATCGTGATTTTTCTGTCACCAACACATAGGTATAATAATATATAGAAGAATGGGTATATATGGGGTGGTGGGGGGGGGGTGTTTTGACTAAATAATCGTCTTTGCGACGCGACTATAATATTTCATTCATTTTGTTAGCTGGAACAAACCTGTAAGAATGACTGATGCGGTATTTCATCAAATATCGATGATTTGATAAATCGCTACATCAACCTTCACATCGCACTGCAAACATAAGATTGGCTTTATCTAAAAGAATGTTTTATTTGAAAGGGATATTTGTACTACATGAAATGTGCTTTATATGAAGCATATGTAATTAACGGTTTGAATTGGTTCTGTTCACTTCTCTTATAGGTTTTCGAATAGTGTTCGTGCTGTGTGGGAACTTGATCCAGGGCTATTGCAAAGGGTTTGCCTGTCAGCTATGTACGTAAGCAAAAGCATATCCTGGCTACAGTATTAAGTAAGCACTACGTGTGACTACCGCTAGTTTTGAGAAACAAGAATGGACACAATGACCCACTTACAAGCTGGTCTCAGCCCCGAAACCACAGAGAAAGCTCGACTGGAGTTGAACGAGAACCCCGACACCCTACATCATGACATCCAGCAGGTCCGGGACATGATCATCACCCGGCCGGACATCGGCTTCCTCCGGACCGACGATGACTTCATCCTACGCTTCCTACGGGCCAGAAAGTTCAACCAGATCGAGACATTTAAGTTGCTGGCACAGTATTTTCAGTACAGGCAACAGAACCTGGACATGTTTCAGAGCTTCAAACCCGATGACCCCGGCATCAAACGCGCTCTTACGGATGGTTTCCCTGGTGTCTTGGAAAACCCCGATCAATATGGCAGAAAAATACTGATCCTCTTTGCGTCCAACTGGGACCAGAGTAGGTAAATATTTAAATGTTATTATTTTATGTCATCTCTATTCATCGCCCTTTAACATCCATCCATGTTTGTAAAATAAATGTATAGTTTAAACAAAGTCAATTTTGTTTGCAGATATAGATAAACTTGTATGGAGGCATCTTCTGGAAGTTCCATGAATCTCATAATCTCCTTCTTGACCTATCCCTGATTCATGAATTCTTGGGATCCATGTTCCAACCCCCACTCCTGTTTTTTTGTGATAGGCCACCCCCACCCCCCAACTGCAAAAAGGCCAGAAAATTCTTGCAGATCACTTAATCACATATCCACCGAGGTTTAAAGTTCAGGTTCAGAAATGAGGGCTGCTGTTGAAGATTGGGCC
Organism: Cyphomyrus plagiostoma; assembly: GCA_019775915.2. Classification (NCBI taxonomy): domain Eukaryota; kingdom Metazoa; phylum Chordata; class Actinopteri; order Osteoglossiformes; family Mormyridae; genus Cyphomyrus; species Cyphomyrus plagiostoma. The sequence continues at coordinate 15,708,567 of JABFEA020000085.1, forward strand.
CCATGAAAGTATACTGTATTGGGGCCCCATCCCATGAAAGTATACTGTATTGGAGCCCCATCCCATGAAAGTATACTGTATTGGGTCCCCATCCCTGATCCATCGGATTATGTTCAAATTTTTTTAGACTCGCAGTCTCTCAAGGGCCTTGGAATTGGCATAACTTTTCCCCGTTTTATGGCACTTCTATCAGAAAGTATAAATCCAGACCAAAGATTTTGTTTCAACCAGCCAGTTGAACATAAAGAGTCACAGTCACAGAGTGCTCAACTGGCTGGTTGAAACAAAGTCTTGGTCTGGATTTTCAATTTCTGGACCTGAATTTTCCACCTCCGATCTTTTTTTCGAGGGGGAAATCTCTAAGTCTGGGTTTTATTGGTGGGATGTTTGCATGCAGGAGGCAGCACAAAAAAACTGCCAAAACCTTTTAAAGATTCTTCCGTTAAGGGTTAGTAAGAAAGGGCCCACTAATTCCAACACATTTCATTCAATGATGGGTGTTAAAATAATCGAATGCCAAAGGTTTTTGTGTGTAAACATGACGTTCTTTTTTCACGTGGATTAAAGGCCAGTCTGTCGCTGAATTAATCTGGCATCCGCACCGGCAGTTTAACACATCGGTCATCATCTCCGGTCATGCGTCTTTCCGGGGAGCTGTGAAATGTGACCTGAATTTCAAAACCGCTTTGCTTCCTCTCAGTTGGAGACCTCACATTCATGCCCATTTTGACTTAAAATAATCTAACACCCCCCCCCCCTCCAAAATCCTAGCAGACAACCAGTGAGCCCCACAATGGATATAAACGAACATTTATTGGCTTAACATCACATGACATCAAAATAGAAAATAGTACATTTGAGTAGAATTATGCAACATTTAAATTTTTCAAAATTAAAGATATGTTTTCAGATAAGGACTTTGGATTGATGGGGGCCTTTTATTACTGATCGACCTCTATCACAGAGTCTGGAGTCTAGTTGTTTACCTTTAAATACAACCTTGTGGCATGTCAGAATATCGACATGTGGCAGCAGGAATGTCCAATACTTGTAACAATAGGTTCTTTATGTAAAATAAACCTTTTAGAGGGAAGCCATGTTTCCTGTTTCATGTTTCCTTATGTTTTAATGGATTCTCTTGGACTATAAATGCAGGTGAACCTGAAAAGCCATTTGGAACCTGGGGAGCAGACTGGACATTTCTTTGGTCCCATCAACATGCTTAAGCTAGTTTACAACTAGAAGTGACACTGAACACATTAAAAATAGTTTACGTGTGCTCCTATGATCACATAGTACTGTTATTTTAATATAGATTGGTGGTTATCAAATATGTTTACTCCTGAATGTCTTTAAAAATACATCAAGTTCAGACAAAAGGTATTATAATCCTGGTTATTACCAGGAAAACTGCAACCTCTAGAGATGCAGTAAAAACATAGTGTTTCTTTTTGGCTGTGTTTATGAAATTCCTTTTACTTTATTGTTAGTTTATGTGATGCCACGTCTCCACAGTTCCAGCAAATACTAGCACTTGTAATACTGAAAATGAAACAGTTTTTTTAGCTTTTAAGGAGGAGCACTCTTCAAATTAGTTGAGTTTCTCTAGGTATTTCCAGCACAATATTATGTTAGTGATTGCTTGAAGCTTCTAAATGAAAAAAAAGATTAGCATGCCCTCTGGGAAATCACCAGTGTCCTTCATTACCTCCAAGCATCGGAGAACGTCCTTTAATATCCTTTAACATTTCCAGATTTGTCCTGGTTGTTGGCATGTACATGTAAACATGTAAGAACACAAGAAATGACACAACTCGTCTTATTGCTGTCAATGGGCACCATATGGGAAAGACTGATTACTCAGCACGAACCAAAAGAGACATATAAAATAAGAAAATGTTGTTGCCAAGTTTAAAGAAGTTTTTGGAAACCTACACCAAAGATGAATCACTGTAAGGATGTTCACATTAAAACAGCCGTTAGTGGGAGTGAACAGAGAAATCTCATCAGGATAGTAGGAGTCTACATTAAAATATCATACATGCAAAATTTAATATTCAACTTTTGGGAAAATGTAGCTCTAATGTAGCTGGTATCATCACCATCAGTACAGAAACACAACAATTCTGCGAGTACTCAGAGAGACAAGATTTGATGGGTGATTTCGTCAAATAAATCGCATTAAGAAAGGATATTTCTACAGTTGCACCAGCGTGGGCAGGGCAAAAAATAATTAAGTGTTGGATCACCTTGGTTGGTGAAGGTATTGTAGACTTGTAGTGCTGAAGGACTTGGATTCAAGTCTGGGATTGGGCAGATTAATTTGATGGGGTGGGGTATGTCTTACTGGGTTATAGAAAGGTTGCTAGTTCGAATCTCATGGTTGGCAGAGTGATGTCACCATTGGGCCCTTGAGCAAGTTCCTTAACTTCCATACCTTCTCATCCAATGGCCGTGAAGCCTACCCTGGAAGGGATAAATGTTTCTGATATGTAAGGGATTATGGTATATCTTGAAGCCAGATATGGCTGTGGTTTTCTGAGGTGCTCCAAAAAGATAATACATCCTCGATTAAGGTATATAGCGAGGTGATTCTCCATGTGTACTGTCAGTGTAACGATATCATCAGCTGTAGGTTATGAACGCTGGTATTCTGTTCGTTGTGTGTTGTGTGATGTCACTATGCTCACACTGCACTCTTTCCCATGATCCCACAAAGGAACTGCTTCACAGACATCTTACGGGCCATCCTGCTCTCCCTGGAGGTCCTGATCGAAGACCCCGAGCTGCAAATTAATGGCTTTATTCTCATCATTGACTGGAGCAACTTCTCCTTCAAGCAGGCCTCCAAACTCACCCCCAACATCCTTAAACTGGCCATCGAGGGGCTGCAGGTGAGATAGAAACGTACACGCTCTCTGTCATGTCCCAGTGATATTCGTTACGGTCGCATGTCTGACTGGTTGACACGCTTATTCTGAATGGGTGCCCAGTGGAATGTAGAAAAGCAATTTCACACGGCGGAATTCTGCATCTCAAAGCAATCCTTTAGGTTCTAGCGGGTACTGTCAACATCATTTGAGTAATTTATCGGATTTTATGTACAAACAGTATACACCAAGAGCGTGGTGTATGGCTTAGTGGGTTAGAGAGGTGTACCTGGGATTGGATGGTGGCCAGAATCCCCAGAATGGCAGAGTGATTTCCCAGTTGAGCCCTTGAGCAAGATACCTAACCCTCAGTTGCTCCCAGGAAAGTCTGACCCTTTTCTTTTTAAATGTATGTCACTTTCTGTAGAAGCGTCTGCTAAACATGTAATGCATTTGACTCCGACATAATAGATCACTACTGTTGCAATAGTTTCATGCTAATTCGAGAGCAGTAGTTCTCATTTCTAGAACAGATGACAGATTTCGGGAGACTGTTAAGTGCTGGCAAACGATGTGAGGACATGTTGGGTATATTTTTCGTCGGCTGAAGGGCCTCTACTCCTCTATGGAGTGTTATGTAACCATCGGCCAAGTTGTGGAGGCTCACGGTTGTAGTAGGATTGGATGAAAATGGATAAAATAGATGTAGATGCATGAATGGCCCTGTGTGCGTGTTCATCACAAGGAAATTGATGAGCTTTGTGTTCCTTTATTTCGCCTGGAGCTCCTTCTTCGGCTTGCTGTCAAAGCTTTGCGGTACTCATAGAAATATGTGCTTTTTCTTTAGGAGAACATAAGGCTGGACATTATCTAACATGCAACTAGAAAGTACATTGGAAATCCCAATTAATATTCCCATTTCCACCCCCATCTTGGAACATTGTGTTCCCATAAATTGTACGGCACAGCAAAAGTGTCAAATTATGTTTGCTGGAGGTTGTTGACAATCGGGAATTGTGACTCGAGGGATTATCAAATTGCTCCAAGTCTCAGTTCTTTCAGCGGAAATCTGAATACAGTAATTGAGGCAAAGTTTCATTTACAAGCAGACAAATGGCTAAATAACAGAATGGATGTGACCCAAATCTCTGCAGTTTCATAAAGACACCATCCTCGATGTGTCAACATTCCCGGCTCAAGACAGGGAATGGATTCTGTGCAACGTTAAACCAAACAGTCTGAGCCAGGTCATGTTGGGCTGTGTCAGGAATAAATAAAGATTGACATTTCTGTTGGATCAGCGTTTACATATTGATGCGACGCCTTGTTACTAAGTAACAGGATCAAGCGGAAAAATGGTGTGCTGTCAGTGTCCATGAAGATTCAAGAGAACACCATTACATTCAGGCTTTTGTTTGGAATGTTTGATCAGAGGGTGCAGACAGCAGATATTTCATAAAAACGTGACAGATATGACTTCATGTGAATGTTTAGTTTTATTCTAGGGGCCTTTAAAAAGCCCCAAATTAAACTGGAAATAATTTTGAAGAGACTCCAATGTTTTGAAAAGTACCACTTGCTGTCTCTGAGCTCACAGAATAGATTTAGTGGAAAACAATCTCTAAATGAGGTGTGTCTGGGTGGTGTGACAAGTCACCACGATGCATAACCATCACCATCATCTTCATTATAGTTGCATTATAATCACATTATTAATGATGACTGTACTTAAATCCTTTGATAATCAATGTGACAAACTTAAAACGGAAAAATATAGAAAAAAACCTAAATAAAAACAAACTAAATTAAAAACCTAATTTGATATATACTGTGTGTGTATATATGTTTACATATATAATAATTATTTTTTATTTATTTCTTTTTACTTGAATTAATTCACCCCCCCAAGTGTGATGTCATCATAAAGCCCTAACTGTCCTCTTAAGGAATAACAGAACTTAAAAAAGTGGCATGTACAGTATGAGGGATATGCACAAAGAAAAGACAATGTCCTCTACAGGATCTCGGGAGCATATAAAGACAAACTCACAGAAGACAGGAATTTTCCTGCCTTTGTCATTGTTTGGGGTTTGAATGAATGCTATACTTTATTTCCCCGGGGAGTGGTGGGGGTTACTTGCAGCATGTGAAGAAATGGAGATGAAATGAGTGGATTAGCTTCCGAGGTCTTTGGGTGTCGCTCGTCCCAGCTGCTGTTTGCTTTGGCCAATGAGAATAGGAGTTTACTGCTGTTGTGCGACCCACATTTTACCAAGCGTGCACGAGAAAGTGAACGGAACACAAGAATGTGAGAAAGGGGGTGTTGTGTGGCTCGGGGGGTTAGGGTGTCGTCCAGGGTCAGCAATGTGATGTCACTGCGGGGCCCCAGAGCAGGGCCACAACCTAAAAGTGCTCCATGCACTGGCTGACCCTGCTTTCATAAACATGTATGTCGCTTTGAATAAAAGGATCTTTTAAACAAAAGGAAAATTCCGATTATAAAATCCAAGAAATGACAAAGGAATTGTGTTTTGAATTTCGGCCAGGCTCGTTCAAAACTGCTATCATACTGGTGAATTCAGTCACGTTATTGAGATTTATGCAATTTAATTAGCCCGCACAACAAACTTTCATTAAAAAACACTGGCAAGACATGACGTGCTGCTCGCATTAATTGATTTAATCTCTGAGCTTATCAAGGCTGCCTCACAGCTATTCGCTCTCATTAAGGCCCAGGCTTGAATTCCGGTCCTGAATCTGACCTTGTTGACTGACAAAATGCTGGGCGCAGTGACGCTAATCTGCTGAAGTAAACAGAAAAACCATCAAACAAATAAACAAGGTGCATTGAGGAGAAAACAATGTAACATCTGCACATAATCATTCAGCAGGTAAATCTAATGAATAGCAAGAATATATAACAAGCAGTGCTTGCAATGGGGAAAAACAGGTGCCAGTACGCAGGAAACCTTCTCGGTGCAATGAGGAGTGAAACAGAGAGATGCTGCTGCTGCATCCAGTGAGTGCCAGTAGGCAAGTATCTTTCCCGGTGCACTGAGGAGCAAAACAGAGACGCTGGTGCTGCATCCAGTGAGTTCCAGTATGCAAGTATCTCTCCCGGTGCACTGAGGAGCAAAACAGAGATGCTGGTGCTGCGCCAGTATGCAGGAAACCTTGCTGGTGTGATGAGGAGTGAAACAGAGAGATGCTGGCATTGTATTCCAGTGAGTCCCGGCCCACCTCAAGCACTGATGGCTTTCCATGCACCATCATCATAACTGCTAGCAATTTTATCAGTTTTGGTAAAAGTAATGCGTGCAAAAGTAAGCTATCTTAGGTGATCTACAAAAACAATAAGCATGTTCATGTTCCTTGCATGTGACCAAAGACGGGCATCCTGGTAGATTGTTTTTAGTGAACAGATGCTTTTATCTACAGTCAAGTACATTGAGAAAGCAAGGCCACCTGGTCTCTGCAGCAGTGGGGGATTGAGGGTCTTGTTCAAGGACCCAACAGTAGCATCACTCTATGAACCATGGGATTTGAACCAGTGACCTTCCAACCCCACAGCCTAAACCTGTACAGCCACCTTAAATATTAAGGCCCCACTGAGATTAGAACTCTGATCGCTAGATTCAAAGGCCAGGGTGCTAAGCATAACACCACGGGACCTCAGGCAAAATAACAGTATATTTTTGCCACTCCAATAAAAACATCTAAAACCCATTTTGCATTATTAATACTAAAAAAGCCTTTCATTCATTTCGCTTAAATTTGCCATCATTCCCCTCTCGAACCGTCCAACCCATCACTTTGTGACATCATTCTGGTCGCTGTCCAGCTCGGATTCTTGCAAGGCGAAGACTCTCCTAACGTTCCACCTTATAAATAGTGGAAAACCTCTTCAGAATACCACCATTATTTAAAATGGACTCAAAATAGTCCAACATGCACTGTACTGCAATTTAATTCAAAATTGTACCCCAGGCAGACACCAGAGGTGGGTCTTGCAGTATGTTAATGCACTATGGTCTTTCAGAATAAGTGCAGCTGGGATTGTGATTACTAGTGCAATCTAAGACAGTATTTTTATACTTATCTATACAGGATTGTTCTGTTTATCTGTAACAGGTTAGGGGTATAACAGGTTTACTGTTGACTGATTTAAACTACTCCTTCAATGCGATGAATCATACATGGGTAGGAATGGAAAAGATGGTTCATATTTTTACTTGGAATTTAATATTTAAACTCAAAAGAACTACTCAGAACCTGAAAATTCATCACTAATTTTCAAATGGTCATAGAGCTGTTAGTTAAATATGGGTCTCATTAGTTATGAAACTTTTCTGTAATAGAGATTAGATTACGACCTTGGAATCCTGGCCAGTCTTGGTTGTCCTTTTGAGTCTCAGAACTGTTACTCTACTGTTGTCCAATTATTCAACCTGAATTGCTTATGAAGTCACAAAAAGTGATATCCGGTCCCCCAAAAAGAATTAATCATACAATGTAACATAGCTGCAGTTGGATCTTGTTTAACAGACTGACAGGTCTACCTGGATCCTCTCCCCAATTCCTAACCACATTCTATCCAATCATAGGCTAAAGGGACCTTCAAAAATAATGTACTGGGTGGTGGCTACCTCCTGGGCAATGGTGCCTTTTGGGCACCATTTAACTGGCATCACTGCTAGCCCACACCACTGCAGGCTCCCTGAATGC
>JABFEA020000085.1:15716261-15730326 GCA_019775915.2 Cyphomyrus plagiostoma
GCTCAGCCTAGCTGCTCCAGTACTGCATACACTTGTACCTGGACATTCACTGGAAGCCCAGCCTAGCTGCTCCAGTATTGCTTACACTTGTACCTGGACATTCACTGGAAGCCCAGCCTAGCTGCACTAGTAGTTGAAGGGTTCTAGATGGGAACTGGGGCAAATTTAATATAAGACAGTTATTTTAGCTCTGTGTGTGGAAAAGAAACACAAAATGGGCTTTGGATGGCCTAAAGGTCCAGTATTATAGTCTCCATATTTTTATTGCAGTGGCAGAAATGTAATAGTCTTTGTGCTCGGTCCCATGATGTGATAATTATCACACCTGGACTTTGAATCCAGTGATCCAGGGTCTGTAATGCACTGTTTTCCTCACTTGTATGTTGCTTTGGACAAAAGAGTCTGCTAAACACAGTAAATGTAATGTAATTATATTTAGCTCCCTGAGCACCTGAGAATATCTTTACCGTCTTCATACCCGACTGCTGTACAGCTAAATGTCTTTGAACGTGACCCAGACATAGAAACTTTAGACACGTCACCAGGGACCGATCCTGAACCTGGGGTTCCAGTTGGGAGGTTGGGGACGTGGCTAATTACTGTTCCCGCGTGGCCCTGCCTGTTGTGTATGTGAATAAATGGCTCCAGGGTTAAACACCATGAAGGGGAACACTCGCTGCACCTCTGCTATGTCCTTAGCTGTACAGAAACGTGAATCTCTATAGGATTTAGTTATAGTGTCTAGTTAGCCAGTATTTCTCAAACGCTTTTGAAATACCAGCCGTATATGTGCAAAATCAGGCCCACTCAGCATTTACTAATGGGATGTGATTATTGGCCAGTTAAATCAATCATTTAATCTGACACAGTGTGTGAATGTTTAATGTGTCATAATTTTATGCCATATAGCATAAGGTACATTTGGATACACTGTTTGCTGGGAAAAGCTGTGAATACACGTATTCAATTCAACTCTTTAATTGTCATGTGTACAAGTACGAGTACCGTGTACAATGAAATGCTTGCTTGCATGTGCTCCTGCAGACAGTGAACATAGGCAACAAGACAGATAGACAATAGGATGACAAGTGAATGAATGAATGATACAGTGAATTATAAATAAGTAAATAAATAAGACCAAAAATCACAGGAATAAACAAAGACAGAGACATAAGTATATGTGTGGGCAGCAGCAGAGGTGACAACAAGGTTACTGATTGTTAATGAGTCTGATTGCAGTTGAGTAGAAACTGTTCCTGAACCTGGAGGTGCGCGTCTGAATGGACTGTAGTCGCTTCCCAGATGGGAGGAGGGTGAAAAGTGACAGTACAGGGTGGCTGGGGTCCTGTCTGATAAAATGATACAAAGTAGAATGAAATGATGCTTTATTTGCCATTTGTACACGTATGAGAACAGGTACGTTGGAATTGTTTAAGGACTTTGCATGGTCCATACTGTCCTTTAGAAAAGACATACACACATATAGAGGTGAGAATGAACCTTGCGGCCTGAGCATAGGCTCATGTGTCCATCCAACACCCCTATTTATATTTTTAGGAGGTTAACAAACTTGCCCAAGAGTCTAACACAGATGAAACTATTCTGCTGAGTAAGGGATTCAAACCGGCGACTGATAATCACGGGGCCAACCCAGAGACGCACACAATTGGGGGCACCCAAATGCTCAATGCAAAATATCCACAAACCTATAGCTTATAAGCCTGTTTTGTGCATTGCTAAAGCAGTTTGGGCTGCTAAGCAACTAAAAAAACAGCGTTTTATATCAAACTTGAATGTTTTCTTCTCTTTCATCATCCTGATAGGACAGTTTCCCTGCTCGCTTTGGTGGAATCCATTTTGTCAACCAGCCGTGGTACATCCACGCCCTGTACACAATAATCAAGCCCTTCCTGAAGGACAAGACGAGGAAGCGGGTAATTACCATCAGCCTCTCGCGTGAAGCTGGTCTCGTGTGCTCAGGGCGACGCTCTGTTTGGCTCTCAGAGTGACAGGGAGCTTGGATAACAAAGGCTAACAGCTATTACAAGGGGAAAGTTATGTAGATCAAAGCAAGCTCTGTCTTTAATGGGGATGGTTTCGGGGGTAATAAGTTATACCCCTGTATTTCAGTCATACTGGATTGTTTTTAAATTGTTTAGTGAATTTTTGTCATGGCGGATACAGGAATAGGGTTACTTTTGAAAACACTGCATACCATGGTATGATGTCCGGATGGGAAGATGGTATGAAAAATTAAATAATGCCCAAGCTTTAGAGGTATATGTTATGCAAGTCCGCAAATAATGCCAGGCGCTGTCAGTGCTGGAAGGGACTGGCTATTTAGCTTTAGGTTCACAATAACGTGCGGAGTAGCAGGACAAGAGCCCAGGTGAGTGAGGTTAATGCACTCCAAGCCCTGCGTTTTACTGTCTGCTGAGGCACAGACTCGCCCGTGGAGTGCCTTCAAAAATGTATAATGCACAGCTTGGAGTGTGTTAACCCACTTACACCACAGTTACTACACATTTGGCTTACACATTTGTACATAAGGACATCATTTTCACGATTACGCAATGAAAATGCATTTCTTAGTAAAAATACTATGTTATGCAAATGATTAAGCATTTTGCTTATTCACAACCCAAGCCACCTTCCTTAATAAAAAAAGCTCATTGCCAAGACCATAAAGCAGTAGCTAGTTTGATTATAATAATGCATTTATTTACTATTGTGATTTTCCTAGCTGGAATTCTTTGGGCAGTTAAAGAAAATGGATCAACACTCTGACCAATCAGATTTGAGGATGTGCTTTAAGGCTACCGGATGTATGAAATGTTCTTACGCTAAGATTTCATTACAAGGGATTTTGTGTATTATTTGACAGCTAAGGTTTAAGAGTGCTTCCTCCACGACATTTAGCTCAGCATGGGGCGAGATATTACTGTCATCTTACATGCTTCAGTAAAATAAGCTTATATGAAAAAATGTTGGGGGGGGGGAAATCCTGTGTTTTTTTAAATATCACAAAATGTGTGCTGTTCTGCTATTTGGTCTCGTTTTGCTGCACAGATTTTCCTTCACGGGAACAATCTGAACAGCCTGCACCAGCTGATTTTCCCAGAATGCCTGCCGTCGGAATTCGGCGGCACCCTGCCTCCCTATGACATGGGCATGTGGGCACGGACGCTACTGGGCCCGGACTACAGCGACGAGACCGAGTACACGCACACGTATGACGCGCTACACGTTAAGGAGGCCCTGGGAGTTTCTGGACGTGAAGATGCTGATACGCTAATGAAGAGGTATTTAAAAGCACACCATACTGCAATGCTACCTAAAGCTAAATATGTGGACCATTGTGCTAACATAGCAAGAGTCATAGGTTCATATCCCAGGGAACCCATGTAAATTGTAACCCCCTCTCTCTACTTGAAGTTGCTTTGGATAAAGGTGCCAGCCCAAACACCCACACCCTTGATGGCACCTAACACTGTACAAGTGTTTCATACCTACTCCATTAGCTGGGAAGCTACATATTTTATAGTAATTGCTGTATAGATCTCCTGTCCATCTTCACGGGGGGGCAGGAACCGTGCACAAGCAGGGGCCCCTGCCTCCCCTAGTGTAGTAACTTTTTGGCCAACCTCACATTTCCGTGGAGCCCCTGAGGTTTGTGGGCCCCCTGTTAGCCACAAACCGTTTCTACACTTTATATTAGAATTTAAAAATTCCTCATTTAGGAGATGCAGAAGCAGCAGGTTCTGCTAACCACTTAGCTAGCTGCAGTCTCCTGACTCTACTCACTGGCTACTAGTTTTAGCTTTTAAAACATTTTTTTTGGGGGGAGAGGCAGAAACAGCTAATTGGCTTTAGTCTTTAAATATTGAAGCCCTGACTGAAGTGTAAGTAGGGCATGGTGGTACCTCGCTGGCCAGCACTGCCGTGCTGGGCAGGGTTTACATCACACTTCTGCAGCTGGGATGAATCGATTGAATCCCTAATGATGGTTTAATTTGGTCTGTCTCTGCTGGGTGGGGGTAGACGAGCCAATCGGGGGGGACACTTCCCACTCACACTCACAGCCCCGGACCGACTCCAGGTAAGCCCCGTGCAAACCTGGGTCGGATGAGGGGATGGAAGGTGAACAAATCTCCATTCTGAGCTACATTTCTTAGCAAATGCACATTTCGTTATTTTCTGATTACTTCTGATTAGTTGAAATACTTTATTGACGCGCGCGAGGTTCCTCCATTGATCTTGCAAATGTTTCCGTTAATTGGCTCTTTCTCCATCATGTGTTTATCCTCCTTTTGTTAAAGCGACAGTAATTCCGTCACCCCCCGCAGGCCCGGGATCGATAGGGAGCCGTTGAGACTTTCCTTCATATTCTTTTAATGAAGAAGAAGCAATATGAAGTCCTTCTGTCGTAACTCGTCTTTGGTGACTCGTTATAGCTGCTCAGAGCCATCATTGGGCTTTGTGGGAAGTTTTATGCGTTCCGCTGCTTGCTGTGGATATTGGCTCGGAGACGAGGTGCTGCTTTGATTTAATATCCCATTTTTCCAAACTGCTCCTTGTTACAAGGATGTGCTTTTGCGTCAAATTCCCCCTGGGGAACAAGCTTCTCTGCATTAATGGAAGGAAAGACTCAAGGATCTAAAGGTTATTAAAGGTTTATTTTGCTGCAATGGTAGTAACTGAACAAGATCCTTTTGCCTCCCTGAAGAGGAATCCAGATAGCTAGCCACTTTTGTATTGCCCATCTTTCCTGTCTACATTCAGTGTTTTTCATCTCTCAATTTACAGGATTTTATATGGTGGAGGGCATCAGAGTAGCCATAATTTATGTAGGGGGACTATCCTTATTATTAGCCAATGATATGTTTTGAATCAGTGAGTGACAGGGGAGGAAGCTAATCAGCTTTAAGCTGGGGTCAGTGCCCCTGTAGCCCCACCTCTATATATAGCCCTACTCCTTCTCCAGGAGTCCACAGCTTCCTAACAGATTATTGACGCGTCTCATCAGCTCCACCTCTCAGAACTAACCTTTATATTTAGATCCGGGTCGTTTTGTCACAAGCCCATCTTGGCTGTTCCTCCTGCTGACATGGGCTGACCACATTCTTCTTCTGTTGAAGACTCACTGTTGACTGAATGTGCCCGTGACTTTGGGGTTGTGAAAGGGGTAGCCCAGTTATGAGGCTGTAGGCCTGCACTAACTAGATATCACAGTCTCCTCGGTGCTGTGATTAGATTGCCAATGAAAGGGCTTCAACTGATTGTGAGAATATAGTCTGTATGGTGGCATCATCCTCATGTTATATAACTTCGTAGCCTCTGACCAAATAGCTCAGGAAAAAAATGTATTGATTATAAAGGCTGTGCAGATTCTCTGTGGGTTACGCTACTACACCCCCAGGGTTGGGGGTTCAAATCTGGCCCCTGCCGTGTGCATGAGGAGACGGTATCTTCTTTCTGTGGTGCCCAGGTTCTATTCACGGTTCAAAAATATGCAGTTAGATGGTTAGTGTCTCTAAATTGTTTATTCTGTGGGCTGGTGTCATATCTAGAATGTTCACATGTGCTTCCTGGGATTGGCTCCAGCATTGATCCAGGATAAGTCGCACACACACATATTTTACATATATATATACACACACACACACACACATATATATATATATACATATACATATATATGCTTTTTTGCAATCTGCAGCCTAATTTTTCACTGCTTCTCAGTGATAAAGGGCTTCTTCCTTCCTTTATGGGACTTCAGTCCTGCTTCTAGGAGCCTGACACAAACTGTCCTAGCAGTGAACTTCACACCTGCACTTAATGTTTCCCATTCCGTTTGAAGGTCATTTGATGTCATCCTATGATTTATGAGAAACTATAAGATAAGTTAATGATCATCTCTGCCTCCTGGTATAGGTTCCACACTCACCACTTGGGGTGTACCTAGAAATTCTGGGCCACTTGACAAACCATCACCTTGCCCCTCCCCCCATTAAATAATTTAACATATTGAAGGGTCCCTGCAAAGTGCTGAGTTTCCCTGAATCTGCAGAGGTACATCTTTGCCCCTCCTCTCCACAACCCTGTTGCAAAAGATGGTCGGAAATATAAGAAGTGAATCTATGATTGGCCTGGTAGAGTAACAAGGTGAAAGTGCGCATTGTTCCCTTGGTGACAGAAGAGTGATTATGTCCAGCTGGCTAACAAAATGCACAGCTTTGCAAACGGTTGAAAATGTACATGATGACACAAGTTTATCATTTATTTTTTATTTTATGCTGACCTCAGCCATCAAATAAACAGAGGCCTGGTCAGAATTTAAACACTAAATTGAGCATTAAAGACTGCTGCCTAAGAGTTGCTTTATTTTTTGCTTAGAAAGAAAACGTCAACAGTGGGGTGGGGGCAAAATATGGCTCTTATATGTTTATTATAGCCTGATTAAAGGGTCTTAATAGCAATTATGATAGCTGAACAGGACCATCTGACATTAAGATTTATTTGGCATCATTATTTATGCATACAAGAGGAATGGTGTATGGTTCAGTAGGTTAGGATGCTATGCCAATGATCGGAAGGTTGTAAGATCAAATCCCTGGGTGATTTTACTGTTGGGCCCTTAAGCCCAATTACTCCAGAAACTGGCTGGCCCTGCTTTCTGAATTGTGCCCAGCTTCGGATAAAAGCATCTGGTGAATACATACAGTGTGATCATGCCAAACCACCAGGCTGGGAGGAGACAGTGTGATATTCACTCCAGCCCAGTGTGGGCGTGTATCAGACTCAAGCTTTGAGGCAGAAGCCTCATGCATGTCACTTAGAATGACTTAGGCAGAAGCCTTTATCCAAAATGACACAAGCAGGGTCGGCCAATGCATGAGCAATTGGGGGTTAAGAACCCTGCTCACGGGCCCAACGGTAATATCACTATTGAACCATGGATTTGACCCAGCCACCTTCCGATCACACAGCACTGAAAGGGTCAGGCCTCCTGTCTGCTTCTGACACACCTAGTGAAACCACTGCATATAGAACAGGGATAAGAATGCCAGTGTGCTGCAATGGGCCACAAACTGCCCTTGTTAATCAAAAGTAGTGGGGTCAAATCCTGGGCCAGGTCCTGCTGGTTTAATCACTAAAAAGGAAACCCGCAGTGTATCAGGGACAATCAAAGATAGATGATCTAAACACAACCAGCTCTTCTCAACTTTATCAGCAGGAATTTATGCATCTGTGTTAATTAAGTGTTTGTGACCAAACACTTAAAAGGGGCACATTGGGACTTTTAATTAAGTCTGAAGGCTACTTGCTGAAATTTAAAAATCACCTTCGTATTTAACAGGAACTAAAGCTCACATGGTTAAAAGATGAATACATGCACCATGTCTATGACAGATGCGGAAGTGGAGAGCACAAGGCTGCCAAACAGGTCAAGTGATATATAAGTTGAACAATGAGTGAAATTGGTCAAGCTGGATGCACACAAGGGGATCAATTATCAAGACCAAACTCAAGTGTAGTTCACATTGAGATAAAGACCCCTGAGTGCTATTAGGGCGGTCAGCTGAACTCATGCATATAGTGACATTTCAGGAAAATATCCATCTGTGTAGTCAGTAGTAGACACAGCTGCCTTTCTGGGATTGATATCATGGCAGGTATTTAAAGAATTTAGCTATGAAAGGCCGTAATAATGATCTTTAATACTGGTGTAATACATGCATTGGAGAATGCATTTATCAAAGCTTTGTTGTGTATGCAGAGCTGTGCAAAAGCCTTAGGCAGTCAAAAACTGTTTAAAGCTATTTATCTGGGTAGAAGAAAAGAACACAATGTAACATTAGAAGATATGCAAATGAACAGTAACACAATATAAACTAACAAGAGTTTCTTCAGTTCTTGTTAGTTGCCTAGATGAACGCCGCTTCAGTTCCTGAACCTCTCCTCAGGGGCACCCCGGGCACTAAATAAACTTAATTAGATAACTTGATGAGGTATTACTGGGCCAATCATGGTATATTAGATGTCTCCTGCAAATACTGTGGTGACTTCGGGAGGTTTTGAAACGGCTTTAAATAACAGAAAATCGTAGTTTTACACCAACGTTATTTAAGCATAATTTTCTTTAGCAGACTGTTGCATAGAACTGCACATACCCTTTCAAGACTATGAATATAAATTATACAAGAGAATTATTAGTCTACTGATATTAAATACTATATTATACTAAAAATAATGGAGAGAGCCTCAAAAATTAATGAGGGGAGCATGAATTGCGATCTAGTTAAACAGCGTCTACACCTGCCAGGAGGTGCCGGCAGGCTCTGTCTTCTCAGTAACACCTTAATGTTTGTTAATGAACTTCATTATCATCTACAGGCACTTAAGGCTGTGCAGTGTATTCAGTGGAAAGCAGACATTGGTATGAAACTCTCATTACCTCATGCTGTGTCACTGCAGGTTTAATTTTCTTTAACTCACAGACGTGTCTGTATGCCTTGTGATGGACTGGCATCCCATGCAGGGGGCACACAGCCTGGCTCCAGTCCCCCAGGTTGGGGTGGGTTTGTTATTTCTGGGGCCACACTCAAATAGTCAGAAGATCATGGTTAATTTGCAGAGCATCTCCTAAATATGGAGTGTGTTTATTTAATATTCAGTGTAGGGACAGTAGTGTAGTGACGGCCAAATGAAGCTTCCTGAACCATTTTTTGATCCCCACTAGATGGCGCTCTTAGTTTGCGTTGCAGCATGCTTTGAATGTTTTTTTTGCACAGACAGCACCATCTAGTGGGGTTAGAAAGTACAGTAAGTGGTTCATGAAGCTTCATTTCTCCATCACTAACCGTTTCTGGCCAACAGAGAAATGTCTGATTTTAGTGGTGGTAAACACCGCCTCTCCCCTGAGACCCTGACCAGAATGAATGGATGGATGGATGGATGGGACCAACTCATTGTGTCACCCCCACTCTAAAATCACTGCTTTCACATAGACAGTGAATGTGTGGTGCAGTAGGTGAGGACTCTGCTCTTTTGAACATAAGGTTGTTAGTTTAAATCTCAGGATTGGATGATGTCACTGTTGGCCTGTAGAGCAAGGCCCCTAAGCCCCAGTTGGTCCTGGGACTAGCTGACTCTGCTTTCTCAAAGATGTATGTTTGCTTTGGATTTCTGGTCACAATACTACTTACTCATAAGCTGCTTTAATCAAAATAAAGCATTTTTTTCTCACCAAAATTATTTTAACCTGTAAAGGGTTCAACAACAATTAGTGCCACTGACTGACAGAGTGCCAGCAGAAGAATCTCTTCAGGAACCCAAAATTGGCCTCAATGGGCACACCCTCCCTGCAGGTGGCGCTAGAACACACAAGCAAAGACCCAGATAGTGAACTGACCTACAGCTTTTATTGTCAAAACCAAGGAAACATCAATGATAACATTGCCCCGCTAACAGGGTGGGGAACAGCACAATCACCCCCCACCCCCGGCACTCACCGCGAGCATAGGCCAGACGGCGACTCACTACGATGCCTTTGGCAGGAAATAGTTCTCCGTAGACATAACTCTGCCCTGGGACAAGCAGAAGGAAGGAGCCTGATATGAGTCATTCGTCTTAAGGAGGGCTTAGCGTGATCATGTTGGCCAGGGGGCCACGAGGGACTAGCAGGCGACCGGCGGGTCCTGTGCAGTCTGTCAACACGGGAGCTTGAAGACATGTGGCTTGGCTTGGCACGTAGGCGACAGACGGAGGGAGAGAGTGGGCCGTGGCTTCTGGCCTAATCCCTTCTGAAATCCATCTCTTTTGTTCCAAAATCTGAATCCCGCTCCCATGGGCAGATGGGAGGAGTCCCTACTTTTACACATGGCACACTTTTCCACTGAAGTTCAGGAACCTGGTTCCTGATTCTGAGTTTGTGGGCCACAAAAAGCTCATAGGTTACCTCACATGTAATTTCATGTATAGTACTAGTCCCACTTAGTAGTTCCTTGTGGTGTGAAAAATACCTACTCTAGATTATGAGATAAAAAGGGTTACAAACTACCAGAGAAACTACAGTCAGGCCAAATTCCTGCAGTAGGAAAGCATCTATAGCCCGCTTTAACTTCTGTGGGGGTATAGCTGGGTGGTCCCATATCTGACTACAGCTCAAATAGTCCCAGGTTAAAATCCCAGTGCCCCCTGCTATGAGGAGGTTTAAGTCCATTAAAGTTCTGCCTATAAGGCTGAATAACCCCATATCTGCTGGGCCCTTGAATCTGCAACCATGTGAAAAATACTCCAGGACTACTGGTCAGACAGCTGTCCATAAGATTTGTTGTCGTCCGTATGCCTTAAAAGTAGAGCATGATGGGATATGTGAAAACAAACAGAAAAACCTGCGCAAATGGCAAATCAAGCTTCATTTCATAATAATATAACCAGCTTTCAGCTCTGCAGCCACAGGCAAAATGATTGGTCACAATGCTGCCCAAATCCAGTGTGTAGTACTCTGGCATGGTCCTCAACAGTTGGGGCTCCTGTAATCATGGTCGGACATCACCAGCTTCACTTTTAATAGACTCTGACGGCACTGAAGGTGACCAGAGCGTATGCCTGAAATGGCACATAATGTATGCCGTCTAGCACTTCATTTTGACGGAGAGTTTGAGACGACATTGCTAGTCAACCCACTGAGGGGATGCCACCTTAGCCAATTTCACACTGTCACAGAAAGGGGGCGCCGGTGGGAAGTTTGACTAGGGTGCCACATTGGCTTCGACTGCTGCTGCAGATAGAGATTTGTTGTCTTCATTGGAATTTTGTGAACATATTTAATCCCTTTTTATTTTAATTAGAAGGGTTAGGTCCAGCTAGCAGTAGCCATCAGTCTCATTGGTGATTCTACACCAGGGTTCTTCAAATCTGCACCTCGATTCCAAATCCAGGCTTTGTTTTCTGTTCTCCCAGGTAGTTTGATCATTACTGATTCTGATTGGTCGGAGGCTTCACACCTGACTGACAGGTAAAAGAAGGCTGGAAAGCCAGCAGTGCTCAGACCTCGAGGGCCGTGATTTGAATAACACTGTTCTAGACCCTATTATGTGGGACTTCAGGTATCATATTTTTGACTCTGCCCCTCTGACAAATTACTTTTCAAAAATTCATTTTAACATGCCGTGTGTTTTCGTACATACATTTTACTATGCGGGAGGTGGGGAGACGGAGCTGGCGTTTAATATTCCTTCATCACAAAAGTTCCTAGAATAGCCCCCATGTACAACACATTCCACACTACAGGATGTGAGGCTGCTGGTATATGTGAGGCTGCTGGTATTTGCATTGAACTGACACGCTGCAAGAGCCATTAAGTGACACCATATGACGACCATACGGCTCCCTTAGAAAATAAGTCATTTTGTTGCGCTTGATGGGTTTAATGACTTGTCACTAAGTAATAGGATCCGTCGTGCTCATGAAAACTCTGACCCAATAAACAGGATTGAAGTTATTCACCTTCAACCCCAATTCAGCCCAACGCAACCTGCTGACATCCGTGACCCAGTGTTTAAATATCCAGTCATGTCTCTTCCTTGCCTCCCCTCTCTCTCCCCAATCAGACTGGACTAGGCTAGATGAGGCCAACTGTGCAATAAGACTACAAGCCATAATTGGATACAAGCTATTTACCAATGATCCAATCAAAAGCTAAGGAAATCAGTAATGGCATGGAATGGCTGCTGACTGGCCTGGCAGGTAGATGACAATTCAATGGGCGTACCTGTACAGCACTAGCAAAAAGTCTCAGGCCACTGAAGACAATTTTAGGTTTCACTATTTTTTTTTTTTTTTTTTTTTAAAGCAGATGCTTTCATGCAAATCGACAATGAACTGAGAAAGCAGGATCAGCCAGTAGCTTTAGCCGCTGGAGTAAAGGGCCCAACAGCTCAACCAGCATGCTGACGCTGGGATTCGTACGGGCGGCATTCCAGGTCAACATGACTCGCAGGTCACTGCTTTCCACCAAAGTGCCTGCTAAACATGTAAATTATCAAGCAAAATGCTTTGCAGTACAGCTAACTGGTAGAGAGAGAAGTTCGCCTACAAGTTTATATAAGCAGATCCTTAAGTCTGTCTTTAAGCTGAATTTGTAGGCAAGTTAGAATAATAATACCATACATTATAATTACGCAATATTTAGCTACATACGGTACAGTACTGTGTACTGTACCTGGAGCCGACATACTCCTGAAGCCGTGCAATGTTTTCATAAGTGTCACAAATTAGTGTGTTCGTTCATCATTACAGTTGTATTTAAGGGGAATTTTTGACATAATAGGCTTTATGGCAGTTTGTTCGTACGTACGAGCTGTCCATTAAGTCAGACTTCGTGACCTGGGGACTGCCTTCAGTTGTAAACTACAACTACTGCTTTTACATTATTTATGGAGCAGATGCTTTCACCCGAAGCGGCGTACATTTCAGGAAGCAGGGTCAGACAGTTCATGGAGTAAGTGGGGATTAAGTGCTTTGTGCAAGGGCCCATCGGTGACATCACTCACCCTCGAACCGGTAACTTTCCGATCAACGGTAAATGGTTCAAATCCACTGGACCACACACAGTGTTACATTTTGTTATATAACAGCAAAGTACTCAAGTTGAACCATTCTGAACCAGTCCAGTTACTGGTGTAGTATAGCTGCCATTAGGAAAGAACTGTTTGGGGAACAATGAAAGCATTTTGGCACCAGCTGGAAATGACTGGAAACAGCCCACAGTCGTTCTTCCTATTGAAGTGCATCATTCACAGGTACAGTGGCGTGTTGCGATTTCAACCGTCTGCCGACCCCATTTTGCCACACCAAGGCCCGCCCAAGGCACAAACGAATCAAGAGGCTGCATTAAGGCCCAGGGGCCACCAGGGGGCTTCCCCATCTGATCCACCTATCAGAACAGGAATGGAGATGACTAATGACAATTAGGTTAATCAAATGTCAATCAAGGCCCCAGAATGGGTTGGGGTGGCCCCCGCATGACGCCACCCTATGTGTCCATCTTAACACCACTTTTCCTGGTGAGGGTTTGGGGATGCTAGAGGCCATGCTTTTTTTTTTTTGACCGTTGGTTCCTGTTTGCAGATCCCAGTCAGCTGTAGAGCCTGGAACACTGAAGGCGAAGGGGAGGGACGATGACACAGCCCAACCCCTGCTGGCTCTGGACTGATGGGACGGCCAATGTCAGCGTGACCCAGTCTGAGCTGCAGCAGAGTGCCCGTGACGACGTCGAGCGAACAGGACACTCAGTGTCACAGGGCGAATCACTCACAAGCCATTTAGCTGATGGTGCCGCCTCCGGCTGAGCAGAAGGCTCCAATCCCATCTATGTTTTATTACAAACTTCGACGTGAAAAACCTTTTAAAAGCCAAGGTAGATTTGCCGCAGTCAACTCACCATTTGCTACTGTAGATGCTCATTTTCTCTTAAAAATAAAAGACAATTTCAAGGATAATACATATTTATCAGGACGTCAATCCTGACACCTCAAAATCTTAATCGCAAGAACAAAAGAATGTATGTAAAATCATTTGAAATGATGATATTCGTAAAGTGTATATAGAGGTTCGTAAATGCAAGTTGTACTATGAAAAGGACTTAGAAAAACAACAAAAAAAAGGATTACAATAATACACAAAAATAGATTTGCAATGTATTTCGGAATAATTTTAAGTACATCTTTTGTCATCTTCGCTCATTATTAAATAATAATGGCCTCTGATTTCTTGTACTTACACTTGTTCAGATCTGTGGGTCTAGTTTCTAAGCAGGTGAAGACTAGATAAATTCAGGCAGACCATCTTACCCAGACATAAGAAAAGAATGTGTTTTGACCCTCCTTACCGAAGCAGCACACGTATGACTGTTCAGGTTGGTCAGGTCTTGACCAAAAGTATGACTTGTTCATGTATGCTATGGTCAGAGGTAGAGACTTCAGGTCCAGAGTGTACAAATCCAGACCAGGATTTTGTTTCAACCAACCAGTTGAGTATAAAGAGTCAGAGTACTCAA
>JABFEA020000085.1:15730453-15742965 GCA_019775915.2 Cyphomyrus plagiostoma
GTACAAATCCAGACCAGGATTTTGTTTCAACCAACCAGTTGAGTATAAAGAGTCAGAGTACTCAACTGGGTGGTTGAAACAAAATCCTGGTCTGGATTTGTACACTGTGGACCTGAAATCTCCACCTCTGGCTATGGTCCTCAGAGCCTGAGTAAACTAGGTCTTTGTAGTACATAGAACTGTACTGACTAACCCTAAGCCATATCCCACATGCAAAAAATGACCAAAATCCTTACACCATTCTTAAACTTCTTAAAAAGTGGTCTTTCGGTTCACTGGTTCACTTTGTATATAAGGAATCTTAATTACAGTGCAAACTGTATTCAACCGGTGTATTTCATACGCTTTTGGCCTAAATTAAAATACAAACCAATAATAAAAGCCACAAGAACCGGTTGAAAATGAATTTATTGAGGGTAAATAAATAAATAAAACAAAATCATCAAAAAGTGTGCAAGAGTGAACAGATTGTCCTTCATTTTAATACCAGAGCATGACGAGGTGATTAATGCACCAATGTTCCTCTCATCTCAATAATCTTCTGCCTTTAGCCACGAGACATTGGGGGGTGAAAAAGCAATTCGAGTCGCTGTCGGCAAACTCCACCCCCGACAAAACAGCTGAACGAATTTCTATCAGAGTGGAAATACTTGCCCATCGGGGCGTGACTCTTTGAATCAGCTTTTACCTCCATTTTTCCTGTCTCATTGTTGTGATATTGCCGCGCCCGGAAGGCTTGGGAACGACGCAAAAGGTGGACATGACCTCGCGTTTTAACCCGCTGGTCCAAAAACAGACCCCTCAGACCCACGCTACTCAGGGTGTAAGACGTGCTTTGAGGAGGTGTGTACTGCGGTCAACAGCCAATCGGCATCCATGCCTTTCACCATCATGGAGAGTGGGAGAGGGTAGGGGATGCGGCTGGGTTTGCAACCCGAGACCATCACCGCAAGGTCACCGGATCAGATCCAGGAGAGTAATGTCACTGGCATGTGTCTCGGTTTCCACTCTCCCCCGAAAGTTTAGTCATCGACTTAATTTGTGCTTGTAACACCTAAGATGGGGCAGGGGGTCCCAGAAACAACAAACCCGGCCCTGACCATCGGGCCCTTGAGCAAGGCCCTTAACCTCAGTTGCTCCAGGGACTGACTGACACTGCTCTCTCAAATGTGCATCACTATGGTTTAAAACACCTGCTAAATGAAGCCTTTCTCTGCAGCCTAGACAGTCCTACTGACGAAACCCATGAGCATGTTACACTGCATAGCTCACTCCACTGTACCCCAGGCTGTCAATCTGAACGAATATTTCACATGGACAACTTAGACTTACAAATCATCTTCACTTTTCATAATATGCCCAAGGATACGGGACCTTTAAAAAGAGAGCAGGCCAAACTCTCCCTTTGGTTTGGCTTTAGCTGGTCAGTCGTCATAGCAAAGCAGCTGTATTTGGAAAACTGGAGTATCAAAGAATATATATCTCCGTGCATCAAGGGATTCACTGTGAGACTCCACAATACGTCAAATGAAATGATGTATGAGGGACTTCTCAAGCACGTGCAGTAATTTAACAAATGCGATGGAGGTGGCGAGTTCGCAATTACAGCTGTAAAAGATTATTAAAATAATAAAAAAAAAAAAAAACATTTGAAACAAGCAAATATAGTAAGGCCAACCCAGCAGTTCGAATGTGGAGCCAGGCCTGCATTGCGCTTTAAAGAATAAATGTCACCCGAATGCTCCATGTCTTTTTAATCCGGTTCACGTTGCCGTCTCACATTCGTACTGGTCCTACGGCAGGGAGTGCAGGCCGGTGAGGCCAAGGGCAGCGGCGAGGACGTCTTCTGAACTGTCTGTCTGCAGCTGGTGTGATGTCAAGGGCGGGAGGCACTCTGCCAACAGCGGGGGGCATCCAACTGTGCAGGGGGACCTTCACTGAGCTGCTCTTCCACAGTCGGGGACAGCGAGTCTTTAGGTTTATTAATTTAACAGGGACAGCCAACAAAAATCAACTGTCCCAAAATTAGCTAAAAAGCTACATTTCAAAACTACCACCACTTAATGATGCTCTCTCGTCAGATGGGTGCACTGCAAATGAAAGTGTCCCCCCACACGCCCTCCTGGATGGTACGTGCCGTTGCTAGGCTTTACGGGACCTCCCTCTAAGACAGGATGTATTGGGCCTGCATTGGTCTCCAGTTAGTCTTTCAATCCCACACACAGCGATGCACCAGCCTTCCCAACCATCGGCTCGCCCCCAAGCAGATCAGATGCATCACAGCCCCGAGAGACAGAGAGGGGGAGGGCATTACAGGTACTCTGCTGGTTCCTTGGAGGGGGGGGGGGGTTTAATGTCCAGTACTTTAAACAAATTGTGCTATTTTTGGGGGCAGAATCCAAGTAATTTAGCAATATCCAGCATAGGTTCCTGGTATGTAGTGGGGACGATACCACCAAACCACACATTTGTGGGGGGGCCCTGAAGTTTGAGGGACAAAAACAGTCGCTACACTTGGTTGTGGGGGGGGGATAGTAATTTTTTGAGCAAACCTGGTGTATTCTGGTTAAACACTGCTAACCTTTACCAATATCAGCTATTTTAGTGTGCAAATTCCTATAAACATCCCACCCAAGCCTGGTGCCCTGTGCTTGTCCTCGGCATAAGTCGGCTGCAAGTTGGACAGATGGACATTGTAACAAGGTACTCGAAGAAGATTTTTAACATTTCGTATGAACTCATACCCAGTCATTTTGAAGACGCACTAAAATCCATGAATTTAGCTTGCATTTTCCCATAAAACAAATGAGCGTTTCAGCCCCCCCACCCCCCCACATGGTTCATTCCATCTCTCTGTTAGTCCTCCCACCTTGTGCAGGAGAGCCCACAGAACTGCAGCTCCGGCAGAACCTGCCCAAGTCAGCTCCCATGGCGCCGGTATTAGCCTATTTCCAGCCCACCCTCTCTACACCACGTGGTTCAGCCCTGAATTATCGCCATAGAAACACACCATGTGACCAGGTACAGTCATGCCACAGCACCAGCACTCTCACTGAATTTATTCTAGGCCTATAGGCCTGAGAATCCAAAGGGAGGGGCATTTCATACAGTAATCGTCCACTAAAACCCATTAAACACATTTACATTTCCGTAATTGGTGTTCAGTGTAATGCACAGAGGCCTTTAGCACATCAAACAAAAAATTCCCTTGTAATTTACTTGGAATAAATATTTATTCATTACACTTGAATTCCATGTGAAATTGCTGCAGAATAACCACTTGTTATTCATTTACTTACTGGATATCCATACTCTTGCCAGTACTTGCCAAACAACACATCCACAAAACCATAGCCAGAAATGGCAATAGCAGGACAATCAGAATAAATTCCCCAAAAAAAGCAGCCAATGCAAAGAGAGCCCGTGAATGCAGAGAGCCCGTGATAAGGCAGCGTCTTCCCGGAATCACAGGGAAGGGCATGAGGACAAGTCGCTTCCTGCGTCCAAAAGCCATTTTCCACCGTTTCCTTAACCACTCTACCACCTGCTGTCAGCCAAGATGCTGCTCACAAATGCAGACGCCCGCTTTCTGCACGCCCGCTTTCTGTTCGCGCCCCACACAACTTCAGGTCCAAGCTGCGCCGTTTACCAAAATTCTCAGATGACTTCGCTGTCACCGGGTAGGATAGAATACAGAATAGCGATATGTTATCATTATTCTCCATTTCCTCTGACCCATCTTGCTCTCCATGAGACACATATGTAGGTCAGAGCAAAACTCTCTCTGGGGGTCCAGCCTCCCAGGGGCTATCCAGCTTTAGCAGAAAGCAACTGGGTATGTTGTACCGGTCCACAGTATCCAACAAAGCCTGATCCAGAAGACATGAACCTGTAACATTTATCAAAACTTCCTCCTTATGTTAGGAGATTTTAGGCCAGCTTCTTCTTTGGGGGGGGTGGGGGCGTGTATGCCCCAGCTGGCTACCCGCCTGCTCCTGTGATCAGAACAGAAGGTCATTGGTTCGATCCTTGGCAAAACCATCAAATCTGTTTTGCCCTTGGACAAGGCCCCTAACCCAACTCCACCCCCCAATGGTATCTTAGCACACCTTACCAGTCATTACCAGAGAGAGAGTATACTGGTTTATACAGTATATTCACACCAAGACTAAACCCACAGCAAGCCTAGTATGTCTGGGTAAAAGGATGCCACCATTCCACCATACAATGTAAACACCACTAAGGAGCACTAATTATATACTAAACAGTGGTACCTCGGTTCTCAAACTTAATCGGTTCCAGACTCCGGATCGAATCCTAAAAAATTAGAGTTCTGATCAAATTTTTCCCATAAGAAATAATGGAAAACCAATCAATTGGTTCCCGGCCCCCAAAAATTACACCTAAATATGTTTAAGCATTTAAACACAAAATGAACAGGATAAAATAAGAGCATTTTCTTTTTAATGGCTTCCAAAACGATAAAGATCTTATCCCAACATTACCCCTGTCTTGCCCCAATTGTCCGCTCCTTCCGTGTGCCACGCCCCCCTCGTTAACCTCGTGTGGGATCCCCATGTGATCAGCCATTTCTGGTTGTTGCCATTTGTCCTCTGTATTAAATACGCTTTTCAGTTTGTTTCCCCAGTCCAGTCATTGGGTGTTTTCGACTTGCTTACAGTGCTGGCTTAAAGTAACGCATTCTGATCCTGATGCAATTCATTACGGTTAGATGCATTGCGACCTCTCACCCGGCTGCACAAACTGGAACCGCCTCCATGGCAACACACCTTTGCCCTTATTGGCTGAAGAATTTAGTTACATGCATGATGTTTGTATCCCAGGCAGTTCCGATGTGTAATCTATTTCTCCCGAATATCACGTAAAGTAGTGAGAACCGGGTTTTGGTTTATTTACCTGGTAAAATAAAGTTTAAATAAATTACATAAATGCTGTAATAGTTCATGCAAGTTAGTGGTTTATTTATTGTTAGTTACTGTAATGTTGCGCTGCTTTATGTAGTTAATCGTCCATTTCCTGGCGCGTACAATTTATATTAGGTGAGCGTTCACGGTTTGACTTCTGATATTTAGATCGAGTTCTAGGTTAGTGGATTCAACCGATACAAAATACAGTCACAGCATAACAGCCACTTCCTTCCGACGGGCTCCAAACCTAACCAAACTGGTGAGATGACAAAGGAAGCAGTTCATGTTAAAAACGTTTCTATGGGGCCCTCCGTGGGATTTGAATCTACAACTTTTCTAAATTCTATCCCCAATAAAAGGGCAGCCTCTGTGCCTGTGATTAGAAGGTCACCAGTTTGAGCCTGCGGGTACCTGAGCAAGGCCCTTAACCCCCAGCTCCCTGGGCACTACTGTGGGTGGCTGCCCTTTGTGACCAGCTCTTACCTACAAAGAGCAAGCTGGGGGGAGGTGTGTAAAAAAAAAAAAAAAGGGGAGAGAATCTCCTCTCCCCACGGGGATCAATAAAGTATCCATAATTATTACCCACTAGCCGTGCGCACCTCTCCTAACATGACCAGCTATGAGCAGATTCACAACACATTGCTTCCCAGGTCCCAGAGTTCCGTTCTGAACACTAGGCCTGAACAGCATTTCCCTTAATGGTGTTTTTTCTTTTTTTTAAAAAATAAAAAAAAAAAAAACTCACAAACGGGAGTGGGTTCAACATGAACAAAGTGGTTCTTCATTTTCCATTTAGCTTAATCTTTCTTTTTCAGTCATTCATGGTCAAATTGTTGGCATTTTTCACTGATTGATGTTGCCTCGGTGAAGGAAAAAGAAAATCCATCAGTATCAGTCTGAAAGATTTTCATGGCAGCACAGAAAAGCAAGAACATTCCAAGCGTGGGGCAGAACCCACGTGACGCTGAATAACGGCGGTAAAGCTCGCTGTCTCTGAATGTGCAGAAGGTACCAGAACCAAACAATACACTACAAAGAGCAGCCCCTTTTCACGCATCATAAGGCCACAGTCAGGACTGGTGGAAATAGCAGCTTTGTGACTCCACATGCCCCAGGACAGGCTGTAGGCGATGGGCACATGCAGCTCTCAGCCAGTCACACCAAGAGCTCGTCTTACCCCCGTCATATGAACTTCTTAGACCACTTACTCGATCTCTCTACCTCCCCAATCAAACATATTCAGCGACTCTCTTGGCACATTTTTCAGGGTAGAGAGAGTAAAAACTGGCCAGACGCAGATATTTCTTAAAGAGCATCGGCATCTTGAGGTGAAGGCTGGTCTCCTCATTCCCATTGACCGAAAGCTTCACATTTAGTACAACATACATTCAAGGTCACCCACCACATATAGTCAAGTAATATAATGAGCCCTTTCCAAAAGGTAACATCTCATCACCACTTACTAGTCCCATAATATAAAACCTACATATTTCAATTTGGAAGTTCAGAGTTTAAAAAAAAAAAAATGCATCCTTTATTTTATACGCAATCATTTTTGCCATTTTTCCACATTAAACGTTTGACAGCTATTCCAGCACCTCTGTTTCCCATGTTTTTGTGACAATGGACTAAAAATGGTAACCGGTTTTGGTTAATGTGCTATATGTTTGGTTAATGTGCTATACCTGTTTCGGTAATGAGCAGATGGCAGGAGAGGAATGTGTCATGAGGGACTGCGATGGATTATTTGAGGACCTGTCATGTGATAAATAAAATACAACTTTTATCTGATATCCACAAGATTTTAAGTAGTGTTAGTTGACAAAACAATACAGCAGGGGTATTTAATACAATGAAGTGTTACGTGAAGAGGAACTTACCCTGCTAAATGCTAATGCTAAGCTGAGGACCTTCTTCCCCATTAGAACAAACCGAGCAAGAAGCCTTTAGAACAAGCGGCACCATGAACTGTCACGGTCTTAACGGCATTATTCATCGCTTTCTACTGGGGATGAGTCTTGCTTACTCAAAGCACAGATTTCTATAAAGTGTCTGCGACGTGTCCTCGTTCAGGCAAAAACGGGTTGACGAACGAACGATGCCTAAAGTCGGGTGCATGTCAACCAGAGTGAAGGAATCCGCACGGGGATGAAAAACACGTGCAGACATTCGGACCTTTCTGGAGCTTTGGATCGCTTGCGGCGCGTTCCGATGAGGCGAGTCCCGATGAGCGGTATCTGCAGTAGGCAGGAGGGAGGCTTCAGCAAAAAGTCACCTTGCAGACTCTCCAAGTGCCCATTTCCAGGGCCACAGATGGGACAGGATTCCCAGCTAAGAGTCAGAACAAAATCATGACGGAATCCTGCCGTGCTGAGAGCTGCTGCCCCTATAAACTCTCCGGCCAGCTTGTATTTCAGCAGGATGCTTCCATTGTGCTCATTTCATTTTCAGACATATTGACCTGCTTCTAAAGTAACAAAACAAAACAAAACAAAAAAAAAAGAGAAATCAGCAAAGCATCCAATTGTCAACGTGGCCTGCCAGTTTTCGCCTGTGCCTCGGGCTTCCACCAGAGGAAGGTCGTAAGACAGTGGTACCTTTGATTTTCTCTGCTGCGGTAAAGAGATATTCCTATCTAAATATGCAAAACAATAGCCAGTGGTCTGCAGTCAGTGGTTCGGCCCAAAGTCCTGGCGTCCCGCCCTGTTATATCGGTGAGAGTGTCTGCCTTTGATACTGGGTCAGCTCTGGGTGCCACACGTCTACGATGAAGATCATTCGGTAGCTGTCCGCATCCTGCCACACTTCGTGCTCGAAGGAGTCGTCAAAGATGAGGACCCTGCCCTCCTCCCATTTCCTGTGGGAAACGACAGACGGGGATTTACTGTACAGGCACTGAAACCGGAACAAAGACACCTTGTGATCGACAGCCCAACTTGAAACGGGGTAGCCAAGTTCTTGAGGACTGAGCACTTGGCTGCTGAACTGGTGACTTAACAAGAAGCCTCTTTTTTGAGCGACTATTGAGAGTCCATTTATGGTTTTCCAAGTCCTGTTTCACGTCAAAGGGAATCGCATCTTTCTTCTGACATTCATAAAGACAGGAGCTACAAAGGTTCCTTCACACAATCATAACCAGCCCATTCAGATGCCCCATACTCACTAAACTCATCTATGTCCATGCAGGAATTGGTCAACAATAACCAACCAATCATCTGAACGCTGACAAAAGCCAAAATCCTGACAAAACCATCACTACATTAACAATGTCATTAGAACTCAAGAATTTCCTTCTTCCATTTCAGGTACAAGCAACAACAACATTACTTATTATTTCAAATATTTCATGACTGTATATTTGACCATACATTTAACAGTCAAAGAAAATCTAAAAATTAAGCAGTGAGGGTATCCAGGCAGCACAGGGCAGGGGGCACGCTGGATAGGGCAGGACACAGTTTAGAAACAATCAGGATACCCTGGATGGGGCAGGATATAGACTACAAACAATCAGAGATTTGCCTTAATGGCATGTTTTGGGTTTTTTGGAGGGAACCTACACAAACTGGGGAACTTTCCAAGCAAACTCCACATGCACATAGCTGACAGGAAGCGAGTTTTAAACCCACAAACCTTCATGTGTGAGGTTCCAACACTTGTTAGTGTAAAGTAAGCCACTGTGCGTCAGCAGTGCATGTTACGTACAATGCAGTGGCAGTTTTACCACATAAACCGCAAACTTGTTGTTGACCACAAACAGTCACTCCACTAAATATTAAATACGTTCCACACTTAGGAGATGCCGAAGCAGCATGTATTGCTAATTAAACATGGTTCTCTGGCTGCTCGATAGTCCAAAGTAACTCGTTGAGTGAGGCCCCAGACCCAATCCCAGGCACCACAGGGCACAAGGCTGTGTGCCCCCTGGATGGGATGCCAGTCCATCCCAAAGCATACAGACATGTCTATGAGCTAGAGAAAATTAAACCTGCAGTGACACAGCATGAGGTAATGAGAGTTTCATACTAATGTCTGCTTTCCACTGAATACACTGCACAGCCTTAAGTGCCTGTAGATGATAATGAAGTTCATTAACAAACATTAAGGTGTTACTGAGAAGACAGAGCCTCCTGGCAGGTGCAGACGCTGTTTAAATGGGTCACAATTCATGCTCCCTTCATTCATTTTTAAGGCTCCTTCCTTGGTTATCCATTGTATTTAGGAGATGCCAGAGCCACATGTTCTACTAACCAGCTAGCAAGCTGCCATCTTCTGACTCCACTCACTGGCTATTTATTTAGCTTTCGCTAAACAAATTTGGCGGGGGGGGGGGTTGGCGTGACTTTAAGTGGGGCACTGGCTCGATGGTCCAATGAAAAGACAAAGGTCTCAGCATTTGTAGCCACATCTTCAGCTCCCGCCTCGTCCGTCACGCCCCTCCCCTGACGTCGGGCCGCTCGGCTCACCTGGTCTCGTTGGTGCACCTGATCCGGCAGCCGCGGGCCGGGATGACCAGCCCCAGGTGCATCCGCAGCCGGCAGTTGGTGGGCCCCGTGTGAGGCCAGACGTGAGTTCCTGGCTGCATCACGGAGAACTTGATCTGCGGCGACAGGAAGCGGGAGGCGAGGGGGCCCGTCAGATCAGATAAGGCGGCTGTGAAAACACCCCCCCCCCCCACCAGATTGGTGCCCCCACCACCACACCACAAATGGGTACTCATAAGATGTTAGTATGAAGCATCTGATCTCAGAGCCTCACACAGCTTTAGGGAAGAGACACAACATTAAAGGAGGGTCAAAGGCTGAGAATGTGGATATGAAAATAGGCGGGGCTCCAGCATGCCACGCCCCCAAGACCATAAACTGCGCCATCACAGACAGTCCCACCGTGTGACAGCTTGGCTAAGGGAGGGGGGGGTCACCCACCTGGCCCCGTTTGCAGCCAGTGGACTCTGGGAAGCGCTCCATCAAGGCACAGGTCTTGGGGGCACTGCGGCAAGACTTCTCCACCTTCCTACCTGCGGTGGGGAGGAACAGAGTAGGGCTAATGGAACCACAGCATGGGGGAATGTATGGAGCAGATTCTGGAAGCGTTGACTAATGTCAAACCGGTTATCCGACACACACATACAGGCACAAAAGTCACACAAATTTAACGTTTCACACCACACGAAGCACGTTGACTCTTTTTTTTTAAGAGATGCTTTCATCCAAAGCAATGAGGAAAAACTCTGGGTCAGGAAGCAGTGTCAGACAGTGTCTCTGGAGCAGCTGACATTAAGGATGTTGCATAAAGGGCCCAACAGTGATGTGATTTCTCCACCAGCCATAGCATTTGAACCCACAACATGGGTACAGATCAGAAATCTGCTGAGCTACTTGCCACCCCCACAGATAACAAATGCACGGTGGCGGAAAACTCATTAAAACCCATTTAGTGGAACTCATTAAAACTCATTCTATGAGTCCGGGGACGTGACCAAGAAGTGATTTGTTCAGATGTGATGTGCTGATCTGGCAGGCCACTGACAGAGCTGTAGGGACAAAGCACTGGTAATAATGAAAGGGCCATCCCACTCGAACACCAGCCTACTCCCACGGCCATGGTCAGGGAGGCGTTTCCCCAGCATGAAGGGCAACTCCGTGGGGCTGCGGAAAAGCTTCTACCTTCTGGCTGCTGGCATTTTGAACGAGGACCTTCCACTGCCAACAAGTAACAATGTCACCTAACATACCTTCATCATTCCACACTGTAACCGTCCGTTTCACTACTGATGAACACTGCTCAGTACTGTCTATTTTACAGTCATCTCATTTTTTATTTTATTCTTATTTATTCCAATTTTCATACTAAAAACCAGAGCTTGATTTAAAACATAAGCCAGCCGACCAACACCTTAGGCATCTTTACATTTTCCTCCCGTACCGACATTGAAAATGGGGCTTTATTGTCAGACTAACCACACTGCACAATGCAGTGACGTGAAATATTCTCCAGATTATGATGCTGCATAGACAGGACACATTAACATCACTGACACAGAATGAAGAAGTAAACACTGATGAAATATTTCAATTGGGCAATGATGGAGCAGCAGAGTGGTACGTAGGAGTAAATCAATAAATTAATATTAAAGATAAATACAGGAAACAGTGCAATGATGCAATAATGGTGCAAATGGCAAATAGGTGGCTGTTAGTAAGTACTGGTGGATGGCAGAGTTACTCCACATCTGTAGGCATGGGGGCACCAAGGAGTTAAGAGTCCGGTTGGCTACGGGGAAGAAGCAGTTACAGATTTTTCATATATGGAGTTGTGCTTCAAAGTATGGTTTTCACAAAGAACAAGCTATTCGAAAAGATCAGCTGTGAGATAAAAATTAAGAGCATTTGTTTAACAACAGAATGCAACAGTTTGTGGGTGTCGTCTTTTAGAGCAAATCATTCGGACAAATCTTGTTAAAATGGGTCAAACTACAAACCATTTATTACTTACAATAAAATCATGTAATTCTGCCAGAGATAAACAATATATAACATAAATACCTTTAGAATTCGGAGGTTACACGATTGCTAAATAAACAATAATAATCATTCTTGGAAAAGTGTATATGCAAGTTCCCACTTTTGTGGTAGCGCTAACAGTATATAGACAGTAAGTTACCGCAGTCCTCCTGCGGTGGGGAGCTACAAATTCAGTATTACTACTGTGTAGGGAAAAGTCAATTCTGTGCATTATATTCAATACATTTTTATAGAAAGAAAACTATCAAATATGATCAACTTTAGGTCTGCACAAGCATGGCCAATGGGTTATAACAAAGCATTAGAAATAAATATGAAGCAGACTGCCCATGTAACTATTATGACGACAAGTACGGATAGCCTAGTTTAACAAAAACTAAATGTTATTTATAAAGACTTATTGACCTAGATCCAAGCAGGCTGACTGATTGAGATTTTTTTTTTTTTTTATTTTCACTTTGCCTAAATCATTTATCCTTGGCTCATTTAAGCCCATTTCCGAATTGCCTATTAACTTGTTGGTAACATTCACATCCCGCTGAAAACGGAAGCATCAATCTGACGTCAGTCCGTTTATTATAAATCCAGGATGGCAGAACGCTCTGATGAGAGAGACATTGGGTTCAGTATTCAGAGCCATCATTGTCGAGATAGTATATATACAGACTGTACTACACTACAGTCGACTACATACTGTCCACAACTTACGACTTAGTTCTGTCCCGGCAGACAGGTCGCATGTCGAAATGGACTTATATCAGAATAAGAATCACACTGGCTTTGACGTGTGAGAATGAGACTGGGAGACGCATGTCAGGCTGGGATGGTCACACTGCTATATAATACAGTATGTTCCCATGGCAGCTACCGTACGGCACACAGCGTGTGCCTCGGTTCCATGTGTGTGGCGTTTGCATGTTCTCCCTATGTCATCATGGGGTTTCCGCATGGTACTCCAATTTCCCCCCCCTACAGACCGAAAACATCCATCCATCCATCCATTTTCCAAACCGCTTATCCTACTGGGTCGCAGGGGGTCCGGAGCCTATCCCGGAAGCAA
>JABFEA020000085.1:15750105-15765112 GCA_019775915.2 Cyphomyrus plagiostoma
CCCCCCCCCCCCCCCCCCCCCCCCCCCCCCCCCCCCCCCCCCCCCCCCCCCCCCCCCCCCCCCCCCCCCAGCAGTTTAGAACGCTGTTCCTGTGATCGGTAGGTCGCCAATTCAAATCCCGCTCTTGGCAGAGTGACGTCACCGCTGCGCCCTTGAGCAAGGCCTTAAA
This sequence comes from Cyphomyrus plagiostoma, assembly GCA_019775915.2. Taxonomy (NCBI): domain Eukaryota; kingdom Metazoa; phylum Chordata; class Actinopteri; order Osteoglossiformes; family Mormyridae; genus Cyphomyrus; species Cyphomyrus plagiostoma. The sequence goes on from JABFEA020000085.1 coordinate 15,750,275, forward strand.
CCCCAGCTGCTCCAGGGACTGTCTGACCTTGCTCCTCAGCTGCACGTCACTTTGGATAAATGTTACTGTAGTGTGTTTGAATGAGGCACACGAGCTACAATGGAGCTCACACATTGAATTATTAAATCTGACACTAAAAGTGTCCCATTATAGGTCGCAGTTAAACGTTGAACTTCATGCTTTAAGTGCTGTAAACTTAAGCATGCTGTAATCCTGTTTGCCTAAGAGACTCCTCTGAAGAGCGGCGACTGTCACACATAGACGCAGGACGTACCCAGGAACTGCTGCCTCTCCGCCCTCCTTTTCAGTGTTGCCCTGACCAGGTCAGCTGGGACGTCCGGCAGATCAGCTACTTCACCGTAGGTGCTGATGGCCCTCTGGAGCATCTCATTACTCCTCATCTTCTCTGCCAGATCATCCTCGGACTGAAGGGAAAAGACGCTCTTCGCTTTTCCATCCAATCATGTACCCATCTGTTACTAATATTCCATCCATCCATTTTCCAAACCGCTTATCCTTCTGGGTCGGGGGGGGGGGGCAGCCCATGACAGATTACTCATATTTCTGAACCTATATTAGCCACATTCTGTATTTGATTTTCATGTCCATCAAGGTGTTCTAGGGACCGAGGGATAATAATATATGACCAGCCATCCTTTACGATCTAGAAGCATTTGGGGACTCCTGGTGGCCACAAAAAGTCACTACACTAAATAGCTAGCTACTGACTCTACTCATTAGGCATTTATCAGATTTTTTAAACATTTGGGGCCTGGCGTCTTTTTAAGGGTTTCAGAAATAAACTCCAGACTGAAGACCACATTACAGACTCACCGGGTATGACTTCAAAAAGATCAAACCACATCTACCACAATACATAGCTCTGTTCCTTGTCTAGACACCCGTCATCTCACTGTATGTCTCTAACGACAGTGCGGCCCTCACTGTATGTCTTTAACGACAGTGCTGCCCTCATGTGTCGGGGATTGAAAGTGCAGCAGGATGCTTGGTGTTCAATCAGCTGAAATTCTCTTGTCACGCCCCCTCCTCAACTGTCTTTACTGGCTCCAAAGAGGTGCTTATATCATGGATAAGACCCTTTGTGCCGGCTTTCAGTGCCATTACTAAAGTGGCACCGACCCACACAGAAGCCGCCCATCAGAACCAACGCTGCATCCTGCTCCTCACTGTGAGCAGGCGAAGACCACCTGCTGGTTCCTCCACCTTGTGAAGACAAGTCTTGTACTAGACGATCTTCATGCATGACTGCTTGATGGTAAAGCGAGGAACCCAGCTACTTCTAGCCGGCAGAGTCCCTCACAACCTCCAACAAAAGACCTCAGCTAACCTCATGGCCCAGCTGCACTTACAGTAATGTTGGCTCCTTTACAGACCAATGTTCACATATAATCTGCTTCACTTGTACTGTGTATTACACAAAGGTGTCAAACAAACAAAGGTGCTACTTTATAATAAGGCTCCTGCTTGCCACTTATAAATGGTAGTAACTCATTAATACAAAGATGACATGTTTGTAATTCTCTGACTTACAAAAGTGTTATGATGTAATTAATAACCTGATTATGCAGGACTCATAAAACCTTTATAATATGGCTAGTCGTGTTATACAGTGGCACCCAATATGAATCTAAAAAAATGTGACAGGGTGCAGCTGTCGGGGAATTTCCTCATCATTCGTACGTTCGCAGTTTGTAGGGAAACGCAGCGACAGTGCTGATATAGCCGAAGAAGGAGACATACCTGGGCTTTTCCGTAGCGTGATCTGGGACTCTGAGGATATCTCTGAACGAGGGCTTCAAAAGCTTGGACAGCCTCTTCAACTCTTCCCTAAAAAGAAAATTTCCATGTGGATGCATAATGGACGGAAAATGAATGAAGGACATTACTTTTAACAACAACTGCACCTACAAAGGCAAAATAGAGTAATTACGCTGACAATAAAACTGAGAATAGGGCTTCAAAGTTTTTTTTTTGACTACCCACTCATATGTGTAGCAGGTAGGTAATAAGTGTTTTCTTAAAAACCAATCATGGCTGAATTTAGGTATTTTGTTAAGCCACAGAACAGAACAGAGACTCGATTTCAGTCACAGCTCAAAGTAAAATGCCATTTCGGTGCTTTGCCAGTGGATGGCAGTATTACAGTTCAAAGGGAAATATGGGTAATTAGAGCCACTCAAGGCGTTCAGCCTCGGGACCCACATTACTCCTCAGGTAAGTCACAACCCAAAATGTTTTGCCTGTATTTGTTTGTTTGCTTTTGTTTATTAAACAAAATATGGGCGGGAACATTGTGCATCATTTGTAACCATAAAATGTCATCCACTATAAAAAATATGTTTTTTTAACCACACAATTAGTGACAATTAAGAAAAAGGTTCCTCGACCGACAAGCGTGGAACCACTGCGCTATTGCAGATGGTTCCCAGACACTCTAGATAACCTTTTTCCGCAGACTCTCAGCGGCTTCGATCTCCGCTTTGATGGTTTTGTCGAACTTATTCAGCAGCTTGGGCTTCTTCTTCTTGGCTGGAATGAAGGGGGGGGGGGGGCACGTTAACACTGGCAGGGGCGGCTTCCCAGGGAAAGGCCGTAAAGTGAATGGGGTTCACATTGCACAAATGCCTCCTGGTCGCGGTGAGGAACGCAGAGGTTCCTGCAGCGAATGAGAGCCCTGAATGGCTGGAGGGGGATCGGCACCTCATCTGAGCGCGTAAGCGCTTAGCAAGAACAGAACTCTGAACGTACAGAACCAGCTGATAGGTGCCCAGAGGGAACCTGGGCGTTACTCACAAAAACAACACGTGTCGTGTCGCGACTGAACATGTATGTGTCTCTGGGGCACACTGAGGAAAAATCCATACAAACAAGGAAACAACTGAGAACATGCAGCCACGACACTTAGTTGTGTATTATCCTGGTTAAGTACTTGATGGATGTACTGACAGGCAGACCTGTTTAAAATCAACATATTTAGGATTCAAAACCCATATACTCAAGGAAACTGTAATGGTATCTGGGTTCTTGTTTCTAAAGATTGCATAAAATAAGAGCAATTCTACTGAACCTAATCTTCTGTGCTGAAGGGGACTGTATGTTGACCAAACGGGTTAAGACCCCATGCCTGTGATGTGAAGGTCTGTGGCTGGGCCCTCGAGGAAGGCCCTCAATGCCCAGTTGCTCCAGGGATGATCTGACCCAACCTTTTCAATAAAGGTGCATAACTTTTCATAGGAGGCAACAAAAAAATAAACAAAAATGATGCTGTATGAACCCTACACCAGGCACCGACCCATAAATTGATAAATTTGATAACTTGGCATCCCCAATACGAATAAATGCCATTGTAAAATCCTCCATCCTGAACCATTTGTTGTACCACTAAATTACTCCAAGTATACAGTTCTACGTTATACGGTATAACATGCCCAGCATACAGTCTTAGACATGCCGTGTGTGTGCGTGCATGGCATAAACAGCAAGTCATCACCACCAATGAACCAGAAGAGTATGTCTTTGTGTTGTGGGCAGCGACAGGTGAACGTGGAGGAAGCGGAGTACATGCAAAATCCACAGGTCACACACACCTTAGAGGCGTGAGGCAAGAGCTACCCAGTGAGTCACCATCCCAACCTAAACTTCACTTTATGCAACAGCTAAAATCTGTGGGAGACAACCTTATCCTTTCTTATATAAAATGAAAGACTTGTAATAGATTCAATTTTAAAGTGCACTGTAGGCAAATTTTGCAAGAAAATGTGAAGTGTGACCAAGAGATGCAGAAACCTTTAAGTTAAAAGAAAAACAAGCCCTGACTGCCCCCTTGAGGTTTGAAAAGGAAATGCACACAATATTTCTGTTCTCTCTTTATTCCAGCATTCCAAGCTCCTACCTTGGACTTTGGGTTTCTCTTCCTGCTGGACCTCTGCAGTCTCTGTAAAACACAAGAATACCATGACGTAACACACAGCCGCCAGAAAAGCCCTGATTCAGCCAATGACATCTTGCCCTGGGGTGCTGCCACGCTAACTGCTAAGACATCAATAATGTAACGTCAGCAGTAAATTGTGCTTGCTAAGCATGTCTTCCAGTGAACTGAAAGAAGCAGAAAATCCTGTTATTACTGCAGTGTTACAGCTCATTTTTACAAAAGAGCTTTTGGTCTAAACGCACTGCATGTGATAATGCCTCTGCCTCTATTCATTCTATAGTTAACTCATCAACTTAAGCCTGTAAATTCACCTGAATTTAAAATAAAATTAAAATACATAGACATCCCTTAGGATTGGGACTGGGCAGTTTCTGGAATGAGATAAGCCGTGTCAGTTGTCGAGGAGATCTCATGTTCACCCAAAGTAGGGAGACCGTAGCTGTTCATGGTCAAGCTTGGTGGTCTGGGGCCTTTCTCCATGGCAAATGCCATTTGAATAGGAAACCAAGATACACCTACAGGCAACTATGGACGTATGTCCACCGAAATAACACACAGCTTCACAGACATTGCAGAAATGTTATTTTATAAAGTTAAAGGTACCAACGGGTATGAGCTCGGTTTACAGACTCAAAGTCATTCAGCAACATCACCGACTGGCGTTTTCTGAAGCTGAATACAGATTATTACTGAACACGCCAAAGCAGAGGGATTACTGGCGACTGGTTCTTGAACAACGTCTAAATCTTGCAAGCTTAAAAAAAAAAACAACATCTGGATTAGTACAAGAAAAGAGACACAATGTTTTGTCCCAAACCTTTATTTTTAGCCTCAAAACAGACTTACAGAGAACCATGACAATCATAAAAATCCCCACTGCAATTGCACAATAATTTAAACCTTCTGACCTATACAGAAATACAATTTAAAAAAACCTCAACCTGCTCACCAAGTAAACATCTCTTCAAGATAAAAGTGCCATTGGACAGACACCCTTTAGATTGTCTAAGTTATTGCTAACGATACAACATCCGGTTCAAAGCAAAACAAATCCCAGCTTTCATTTATGGCTTTCAAAAACACATGGTTATTCACACCTGTCCTAACGTAAATCAGTTCCGTAAACAATTAAATTTTAGTCATCTTTATTGTTAACTAACCACCAGCTTAAAGAGAAATTATCTAATACCATTGAAAGTGTCCCAAGAGTAGAAGAGAGGAAAAAAATCTTTTTCCCCAAAAGAAAATCCAACGTGTTTATTTTTCATTTTAATGTTTATCTTGGTAAAAAAAGGCACGGTAGCAGAGAGTCCTCCAGAGGCACAGGGGGCAGTACAGGCTGATTCCCTGCACTCATGTAACATGCTGGTGACACTGAAGTATGCTGAACACACATTGGCGTAACAGGCGGTGGGGGGGGGCGGGAGAGACACTATAATTGTAGAGTAGTGTGAATTTGTTGATTACCAAGATCCACAATATTTTGAGTATCTTACTGTCATAAAAGCAGTAAACAATTCACCCTCATCATCCTACAGAACAACAGTGACACACTATCAAGACAACCGCTGAGTGCAAACTCTTAGAACACCATTAGTGTGGACAAGGCAAACAAACGATCTCCGGTTTATCTTTGTCATCGTTTCTTAAAGGTTGTTTCCTGTGTCACCATCGACCCAAGTCAGTCAAAATGAGACAATTAAAGCACAGCTCCCGTAGAATTACACTGTCAGGGCAAGAAGGGTACAATTACTTGCCACTGGGGCTGTACCCTCATGGATCTGCCAAATGTACCTTAGCTATAGGTAAACGTACCTTTTATGGTTGAGAAACGGACTCTGAGGGACATTTTTGTACCACTGGGGGTACATTAATATTATTCGTACCCTGGGGTACAAACTGTGCCAAGGCTGTACCCTTTTCTCTGACAGTGTAGGAACACAGACTTATACGTCAGTTTTAGTAGTTAGTGTATTGCTTTGTAAACCAAAGCCAGGCATCCCCACAGTCAACCTGATCTCTACAATTGGCCGCTGTACAACCAATAAAAATGCAAGATACTAACTGCAACAGAGAAGGGACAAAAAAAGATAAGTGTTTAGCTGCGGCTCATTATGCAAAGCTAACAATACCCCAGTGTGCTAACGTCTGGCACATCAGCAAGGCACCCCCTAAACATCCCTTTAGTTAAGGTGCTGACACGCGTTTATGTTACGACGCACACCCTCCGCACATCTATGCTGTGCTCGGCAGCCTTGCGTTGGAATGCTGAAAATGCCACGAACTTAAGGGAAAGGTCACTCGCGTTAGGAGCTATGCTCCATCATTGACTGTGCACAATTACAGGCACACTAAATATCACAGGGCCAAATGCACTTCAGGGTCTGTCTAAAAATGTAACCAATTAGGCATGAGCAATGCAACCAACAAACATTAAACAAAACGTAGATGGAAATGGGAGTGAGGTTTAAAAAAAACAAAAACAAAACGATGTTGGTGAGAGCATTAAAAGGTATGGAGATGTTATAAAAGTAAAAAGAGTGAAAATTTCATGTCTTCCTCTGAAGCGTTACACCACCGACCACAATTACTGTCATCATTGATTAGCTTTATCTCATTGCTGGGAAAATTCGAGTTGCTCCCTTTCAGTGGAATGTAATTTTGGGCTGGTCCTCACGGTGTCGCAATTCTCTGCGTTTCGAGCCTTACGTATCTGGAAAACAAGGGGGGGAGACGCTAAATTAGAGGGCCAGACTGGATTGGATTGGCTTAGGATCTAAAATCAAAATGACCCACAGACCCTCATGACATGCAAATGCCACATGGAACACCAACGAGAAAGGGGCAGAATGCTCGGGCGGTCAGAATGGACGGTTACCATGACGACAACCGTGGCAGGCCTTTATCGACAATCATTCCTCTACACCGGGGCTCTTCAAATCTGGACCTCGATTCCAAATCCAGGCCTTGTTTGTTTTCTGTTCTCCCAGGTATTTAGTTTAATAATTACTGGTTCTGATTGGTTGGAGGCTTCATACCTGACTCACAGGTTAAGGAAGGCTGGAAAACTAGCAGAGCTTGGACCTCAAAGACCGTGTTTTGAATAATAGGGCTCTACACGAACCAAAGAGTCTCATTTACAATGGAGATCATCGGCCATAGCACGATATTCAATATATTAAAAATGTCTACATAATGTGATTTTTTCTGTGATTTGAACCAGGTTTTTAATCTTTTTATACTACACCACTACAAACAAAAACTGCAACAAATGCTAAAAATACCAAAATAAAATCCTCAAAACTGGCAGCAGTTCGTGAAACGTTTCAGGAGATACAGTCCTATGACCAGCTGGGTCACTGATAGCCATAAGAATACCTACCGTTTTATTTGTTTATTTAGTATACTTGAAAAAATTAGCAGTATTAACCTCTGAATTGCAATACAACAAACTCCCAAGCCACCCCATAGAGGTATAACAATACCGTTTGACCACAGTTCTGTATGTACTGCGGATCAGCATAATGTCGAACATTCATTTTATTTATTTATTTGATATGAGGATACAGAGACCATACTATTACCAAGACCCCAAAACCACAATATATACCAAACCGTGGGCAAATGGTATTGTTACACCCCTACTACTGCTGAATAAAAACCTGAAGGTAGAGTGATAAAGGTTCCAGTGTCCAGGACACAGACTGCTATGGACAGAGGTTTACCAGGCGACGGAGGCTGCCAATCGCGTGAGCTTTTCAGAGAACAGAAATCCAGCGGAGGCCAAAGGGGAATCGCTGAAGCGCAGAGAGAAGCTGGTGAACCCACAGAGCGGGACAGGATTGGGGCAGGCAGCGATACCCGCAATCCCATAAGCCCACAGACTCAAAATAACAAAAGGTGACAGATATGCTCAGTGAGGTCCAGTGAAGTTCAGGGGCTGGCGGGCAGCCATTCTGATCCAGATTATTCCTGTCAAAGCGACAGCTCTGGGGCAGATTCCACAGCACAGTGCGAAGAGTCAGATGCAAGCATCCACAGCACCCAAATCATATCCAAGCTCACAAACACAAATCTAGCACCTAGTCCAGCTAAAGGGACATCACTATCACTACTATTACGAGCATTAATAATGATGATAAAACCTATTTACAACAACAACTTAAGTTCAAATATATTGTCAAATTCCACCCTTAATTTTGTAGCTACATGCTTTTCCAAGAAGTGATACAATACAATTAACATATATAGTCTGAAACGCTACTTTAACTGAGCACCACAAGGGGAACGATCGTGTATCAGGCTTTGTAGCATCACATGACAACTTGTAAGGGACACACATTTTAGTTCAAAATGATTATAAAATTGTGTTCTATAAATACCTCGTCATTTAAACCAGAGGTCTCCAACCACCGGGCCGGGGACCGGTACCAGTCTGCGGGTCATTTGGTACTGGGCCGCATAAAAATTATTTATATATATGTTTTATCGACGATCAGAGTCTGAGTGATGTTTTTTTTGAAGAATATAAAATATTTGAGGATTCTCTGGTGAGTTTTATTTTTATGCGGTTTATATTTGTTTTTATGCCAGTTGTATAATTTTATTCTGTCGTATTTACCCCACACACTTTAAAGGCCGGTCCGTGAAAATATTGTCTGACAAGTAACCGGTTTGTGGCACGAAAAAGGTTGGGGACGGCTGGCTTAAACCACGGTTCATTTTTATACCAAAAACCAATACAGTACAAATAAAATAAACTAAATACTGCTGCAACCCAAAATAAGAAAGTTGAAGAGAGACTCAGACCTAAAAACAAAAATGACAAAGACTGCATGTGTAGGAGTCATAAAAGCCTCCCCAGAATCGGCCTATCGTTATCATTACCACGGCCTGGACCCCTGCAGGCATTACCTCCACTTCCTGCCTCTACTAAATCCACAGGCATCAATTTGGAGCTTTTCCAAATTCCCCCTTTGCAGCTATAACAGCTGCCACTCTTCTGGGGAAGACCTTTCACAAGATTTCGGAGTGTGTCTGTGGGGATTTTTGCCCATTCATCCAGAAGAGTATTTGAGGTCAGGCACTGATGTTGGACATGAAGGCCTGGCTCACAATCTCCGTTATAGTTTCCATAGTCTGGAGATATGCAACCATGCATTTCACTGCACACTGTCCTTAGCAGTGTATAAGACTACTGACAAAACTTCGATTCTTGACACAATGCCTCTATGTGCAGGCAGACACTAGCCACCTTTACTGGTGACATACCTTGAGACGGTCTTTTGTATGAGAGCCTAGACTGAAATGGAAGTCTGTGTCTAAAACCCCATAATGCAAATCATGCCTCTGCTGCTCCACTATTTCAGCGACTGCCTGCATCACCTGCAAAGGACCCACCAGGGGGCAGCATACACCCTAGCGGCCCGGTAACAGGACAGCAGGGGCTCCTGGCACAGAAGCCACCGTTCTTCCACGCTTCAGTAACATTTCACTTTTACAGGTGCTTCTCGCTTCACAATTGTTTGACTGAAGGTATTTCGACATTACAATGGTGCGACAGCGATGCACATTCAGTAGTCAACAAGTTTTATCTGTCCCTTGCCTAACAAGATACCGTATGACGCTTTCAACTGTCAGGCGATGGCAGGATCTACTCAATCACGCGGTCCAATACTGATCCTGAGCGCAAACATCTCAAACAATGTTTAACAGCGTACCGTATGATTTGTGTTTTTCCCCTGCATTTAAACAAATGTTCCTAATTCATTCATGTTAGTGAATGACCAAGTGTCTCCTGCTCTGGGTGAGAAGAAAAAGCGGACAGAAGTTACTTTGGAGATGAAACTTAAGATAATTGCTCAGCATGAAGGTGGAAAGTCTGCAACGACCTTCGCATGTTCATTTACTTATGTTATCATGCTCATATTCGACTTACGATATTTTAATCTTACGATGGGTTCACTGAAAATAACCATCAAAAATCGAGGAGCATCAGCGTATCTATGTGACCTTCCTAAAAGGCCTCCCACAACACCAAATACAGCAAAGGTTAACCATGTAAAGCAGGGTTCGTGAAATCTGGAGCTCGATTCCAAATCCAGGCCTTGTTTTCAGTTCTCCCAGGTAGTTAGTTTAATAATTACTGATTATGATTGGTCGGAGGCTTCACACCTGACTCAAAGGTAAAGGAAGGCTAGAAAACCCGCAGTGTTTGGACCTCCAGGACTGTGATTTGGATAATAGGGATATAAAGGAACTTAAGCCAGAACCCCGACGGAAACCCAGTGTACCCTTCCACATTTGGAAAAAAGCTCTTCGCTTCCTGAGATAAGCTCCAGACCACCACAGCCCAGTGGAAAAATCACTTGTCACATGGGTCTGTCCTTAGTCTTCATTGGCTAATCACCCACTGAATGAATCTACAGAACGATGCACTTTTATGTGTTGACCACACAACCTAATCCGTTACGCTGCAGATTGTTAGTGCAAAGAAAATGGTTATGAGAGCAGTATCTCCACTGCAGGACACAGGATCAACCCAGAAACCTGAAGCCCACAAAAGAAGGTGTGAAGAAGCCAGTAGGATAGGCTTGGGAGTTTGATGTTTACCTGTGGGCCCTTCTTGATGTGGATCCTCCGTAAGGACTGGCTCGTCTGTGGACAAAAGTAAAACCACTTACTTACTATCCCAATAGCTGAACATGGAAGCTTTATGTTTGCATTTATTTTGCAGACACATTTATCTAAAGCAATGTATGACTGATAAGCAGAGTCAGTCACTCTGCGGGGCAAATGGGGGCTAAGAACCTTACTCAAGAATCCAACTGAAGAACCACCCTACTGATTCCGAGATTGGAAGCGGCAACCTTCCGATCACGAGCGCAGTACCCCGGGTTGCAGACCTGAACATCACCCACACCTTCTTTGTGGAGGGTACACAATGGAAAAGCTAGAATATCTACTGCAATGGCTAAATAATCTTGTTCAAAGTGATTTTAAGCACCGCAAATTTGCCTGCCACAAAGCAGAATATGCCTGTCACAGAAGATTTGGGGAAAAGCAGCTGGCTATGCAGGAACGTCACATAAGTAGGGCAAATGGCCCATTCACTGGCAGCATGAAGCCAGCAGGGCTTAGCCTGGAGATGGAGAAGGTTCCCCTCCCCATGGCAAACGGGCCATTCACTGGCAGCATGAAGACAGCAGGGCTTTGCCTAGAGATGGAGAAGGTTCCCCTCCCCATGCATACCTGCGGACTCAGTCTGAGGCTGGTCTTCTAATGGACTGGCTTCCACCTCTGGAGACAGACATGAGTCCACATTAAAATTTCACCAGCATTGCAGTCACGCCCTTCATTTCTGCCAAATGCACCAAGGACATTTTCTTACAGAGGATCATAATTCCGTTAAAGCAGCAAAACTAACAAGCGTTTGTTGTTTACCTATTATTTCTTCTTGTGGTATCTCTGCAGTAGGCTCATCTGGAAGGAGGAAAAAACAGGAATAATCAGCTTAAACATTTCACACTAGTTGTATTCAGAGAGGTGAATCATAAATAAGCAACTGAATATCCAGGTGGCTTACATCCAAATACACAGATCACTCTACCCAATACGTGACACATTAGATTTATTAGAAAACTATGGATGGAAAAGCTTAGTCATGAATATTAATTACAAAGGCATATCAAGACATTAGGGTGAGAGAGTGGCCAGGCAGAAAAGCTCAGAAGGTGCAAGTTCTAAATGTCCAGCTTAAATTTTTAAAGCTTGCACAACTTCCTCTTGTGAGGGTCTAAATGAAACAAGCTCCTTAATCAAGGCTGATGGAGAGAAATGTGTTTCCTTAGGGAACATAAAGAGGTTTGATGGCTAGTTCCAATTTTCAGAAGTGCCTCTGCAAACACTCTATATTGTGCACTGCACGGTCATTTTCAGAGCAACTCCCTTGACATATTTCAAAGGTTTTTCAAGCATTTAGAAAAGCTTAGTGCAGGGTTTCTCCCCCAGTCCTCAGAGGCCCCCAGACAATCCATGATTTTGCTTCCTCCAAATTACTAGCCAATCAAGAACACTGAATAACTGAAACAGGAGAACTGGGAGCTGGAAAGCAGCAAAAATGTGGACTGAGGGTCACCAAGGACTGGGTTGAGAAACACAGACTTTAATGTAATAAATAATCACATCCGCCGATTTTCCAACTGCTTATTCTTGAGGGCAACACACACATTTTATACAAGTCTAAGCAAGTCTCATAAAATTAATTCTCCGGTTTTTAGCCTTAGGTTTTACACATTAGAACAGCATATATCTTTCAAAACATCAGATCATTTTTCAAACAGACCTGTCTCTTAACAAGCTTATGAATTCAAGAACAAGAAGATTAAGGCCATGTTTAACTTTGAAACAAAAAGAAAATTAACATACAATTATATTATTAGACTCTCACAATTCCAGAATGGATGCATCACACTCCTTTTTAAATATTGCAGAAGCAGCTGCAGCCAGAGCCAGAAAATATGACTGCATGACACCTTTCTGGTATCTCTCCATAGGGTCCCTGTCAGAGTTTGGATCAGATTATTTCTCTTTCTTCTATATCAACGTACAAGTCCTCTCAATTCTCAGCACTTAAATGCTGACTATGCTCCTGGCCGTGCTGCCTATATACTGTCATGTGAAAAATAAAGTGTACTACTTTTCACTTCTAAAGATTTACATTTCAGGACATATCAATGTGTGGCTCAGTGGGCTAAGCCTGTGTGCCTGTAATCACATGGTTGCCGGGTCAAACCCAGCCTCTGCATGTCTGCGGGTCCTTCAGCAAGACCCTTTTAACCCCCAGCTCCCTGGGTGCTGCTACGGGTGACTTTAATAAAGTATTGGGGATTAATAAAGTATTGATTACTATTATTACTAAAATAAAATCACCGTACAACCTCAGACAAATAACACGGCATATCACAGCGTCATTATTTAACAAAAACAAAGCCAAAACGAAGAAGCAAACATGTAAAAAATGCAGCTTCCTTAATAATAAAGAGGGTAGGTAGCATTCAGATGCTGTTAATCAAATACACTTGATTAATTCATCATCGGCAAGCGTGACCACCTCTATAAAAGCAGAAGTTTTGGCAGTTTACTGGTCTGGAGTAGTCAGGTCTGTATTGCCATCGTGCCAAGGAGGAGAGACATCAACAGTGACCTTAGAGAAGCAGCTGCTGCTGCCCATCATTCTGAGATGGGTTAACAGCCATTTCTAGACAATTTGAAGTTCATCATTCCCCAGTGAGAAGGATTATTAACAAGTGGAAAATATTCAAGACCATTGCCAATCCTCCAGAAATGGACGTCCCTGCAGATTCACCCCAAGGTCAGACCAAAAAACCCAAAAGCTACATCTCTGACTCTACAGGCCTCGCTTAGCATATTAAATGTTAAAGTGCATGACAGTACAGTTAGAAAAAGACTGAACAGATATGGCCCGTTTGGTGTGGTTTCCTGGAGAAAGCATCTAAAAGCCTCTAAAATGAACTAAGAAGAACATGGCAGCCTGGCTTAGGTTTGGAAAGTTGCATCTCAACAAACCACAAGACTTCTGGGACAATGACCTTTGGAAAGATGAGACCAAAGTGGAGATGTTTGGCCTATATACACAGTGGCTTGTTTGGGAAAAACTAAGCAGCATATCAGCCCAACACCAGTTGCCAACCGATGGTGTGGGGAGATGATTCGGGCTTGTTCTGCAGCCACAGGATGTGGGCACTTTGCAGTCATTGAGTCGACCATGAACTATATATAACTGTATACCAAAGTATTGTAAGTAATGAGTCAAATGAGAGCCCATCTGTCCAACAGCTATAGCCTGGCTGAAACTGGCTCATGCAACAGGATGACTGAAAAATCAGGATTCAGAATGACTGAAAATGAGAAGAATCAAGGTGTTGCAATGACACAAAGTCCAGACCTCAACCCGGTGAAATGCTGTGGTGGGACCTTTACACAGCCGTGCACAAACAAATGCCTGCAAACCTCAATGAACTGAAGCAACAACGTACAGAACAGTGGGGCCTCGACGACGCGAGAGACTGATAAAGTCAGACAGAAAACAATTACTTCACTTTATTGCCGCTAAAGGTGGTTTTAAAAGATTTTGAAATCAGATGGTCTACTCATGTTTTCCGCACATGGCTTCTCCATTTTGGCGTAATTTTTGTTGAAGAATGACATGGTGGAATCAGTTGTGTGTTGTTTTATGCCTGAGGTTAGATTTAGATCATTTTAGAACCTGGTAAGGACTAGAGGACGTGAAATGTCCTGATATGAAAAACCACAGACCTGAAAGCAGGTGTACTTTCTTCCTTACATGGCTGTGGGGTTCATAAAGTGCCGATTCTATCAGCCGTAACCCCACACTTCCTTCCCCTTCTCATTGCATGGACACGGTGGGCGTATGAGTCTACGGAATTGGCAAGATGTTCCACCATGCAAAGCAGCCTATGGTCAGGTCACATGACATCTTGCCAGCATCACCACCTCACCGCACCATGCGACATCTTGCCAGCATCACCACCTCACCGCCCCACATGACATCTTGCCAGCATCACGACCTCACCGCCCCACGCGACATCTTGCCAGCATCACGACCTCACCGCCCCACATGACATCTTGCCAGCATCACGACCTCACCGCCCCACGCGACATCTTGCCAGCATCACCACCTCGCCGCCCCACGCAACATCTTGCCAGCATCACCACCTCGCCGCCCCACTGACATCTTGCCAGCATCACCACCTCGCCGCACCACGTGACATCTTGCCAGCATCACCACCTCGCCGCCCCACGCGACATCTTGCCAGCATCACCACCTCGCCGCCCCACGCGAC
>JABFEA020000085.1:15765212-15786483 GCA_019775915.2 Cyphomyrus plagiostoma
TCGCCGCTCCTCGTGAGATATTGCCAGCATCACGTCCTCGCCGCACCTCGTGACATCTTGCCAGCATCACCACCTCGCCGCCCCACATGACATCTTGCCAGCATCACCACCTCGCCGCCCCACATGACATCTTGCCAGCATCACCACCTCGCCGCACCACGCGACATCTTGCCAGCATCACGACCTCACCGCCCCACATGACATCTTGCCAGCATCACCACCTCACCGCACCACGTGACATCTTGCCAGCATCACCACCTCACCGCACCATGCGACATCTTGCCAGCATCACCACCTCACCGCACCACGTCCTCGCTCTTGCACAATGTATCAGCAGCTGTCTACACGTTATGCCAGATCATTTACTCTTTCCTTTTAAGGGTTTCGCTACTGGGTCTTCTCGGGGCCTGAATGATATTCTACGTCCGAACCGGGTTGTTAAAACAGATCTAACAATCCTGAGGATAAAGCCTCACTGAAATGGATACTGTGTTTAATTTGTCCAAACAATATAATATAAATATCAAATAACGGCACAATAACTCAGCCTGTTAGCTCTCCCCCATTGTGAGGGTGTGTGTGAGAGAGAGAGAGAGAGTGTGAGTAGTTTGCATGTACTTAGTATTTGCATAATCACCCAGTCCCCCCCATAGGCCAAAAAACATGCACTTCGTTGAATAAGAGTCTTCAAACCGCAAAAACGTGACAGCACACACCAGCACATGCCCTGCAATGAATCCGCAGTCCAACCTGCACGTGCCCTGCTTTGCAACTCGTACATGCTGGGATAGGATCTACTGCATCAGGGCCTCAACACTCATCAACACTACTAGCACTAGGGTATCAAACTTAACAAAATGACACGAACCAGGCCACCAAAATAAGAGTAATACCTGAATTATCAGCCTTTCATTTTATTGCATCTTGCTTAGCTCTGCCATCTTTGAATCTCTCTATAATTATGGGTAAGTGCATGCATGCATTTTTGGGTGAGTACGTACATGCATGCACGTGTGTTCAACTGTTAATAATCTGCAAAATGCAAATCCTCAATGAGTCCTGGGGAAAAAACAGGCAACCAAAACTATATCGCCATAATTAAGGGTAAATGCATGCATGCACTTACCCTTAATTATGGCGATATAGTTAAGTGCATGCATGCATTTTTGAATGGGTGGGTGTGCCTGCATACACACGTGTTCATCTGCATAAGTACACACATACTACCGGACCTTTGTGTATACTGTGCATGCAGACCAGAGTGCATGCGTGTGTCTGTCCAACGTTAATACTCACCTGCTTCAACTGCCTGACTGCCGTCCAATGACACATCACTATCCACCGAATGTGCTGCTAATCAAAGAGGAAGACAGTTGTGAGCCACAATTCACCACATGGGCCATACTGTCTGCTATGCTCACCAGCATCTGATTTGATTACGGAAACGCACCCTAGGGGAAGGAGGCATTTGAGCTTCTGCAAAGGTCAAAGGTCACCGTTCATCATTACCCACTGGAGAGCAGCAGAGTGACCGTTCAGCATTACCTATTACTGCTCCCAGATTAGTCCCTCACCTTAAATGCTACACAGCCTTCCCCCCAGCACATACATACCCACTGTCTCCTCAGGGTGCAAATCCTTAACGAGTTCTGGTGGAAAAAATACAGGCAATTAAAACATGAATCAATTGCCCACTCAGTGGGCAATTTATTAGGTAGCCATGTTGAGGTAAACAGCCTGATCTTCCAAACAGCCAATTGTGTGGATACAACTGGTAAGCGCGGCACACAGACATGGTCGAGAGGCATAATATAATTACTGCCTCAGTGTCAGACCATGCATCCTAACCATTCTGATTTTGAACACTGTTTGATTGTTGGTGTCAGGTAAGGATCTTCTTGAGATTTTGTAGTCTTAGGGGGCCCAGCACTTGAGCGGGGTCCCACATTCTTCCATAAAGCAAATTCTACCATAGTGGACCCCTGGACACTCATTACGTCAATATTTAACTGAGCATTATTTGAATGTGAAGCTTTATCGTTAAGCAGGTGACCCCCGGTCACAGGCATGTGAGCTTTCTCCACGCAGACATGTACTGCTGGTGAGGTGCCTGCATAAGCTCACCGGCAGTGGAATAGGCCTTTACCCCAATGACCTACACAGTCCTCACATCCCAAAAGAGCACCTTCAATTTGAGGAGGCAGAGGAAGTTTGCAGCTAGAAGGTACGACCAAAATAAATCTGCAATAACTGCCCGACATTATGGGTGTAAGCATGGATCAAAACCCCCTAAGAAAATGTTTGACACCTTGCACATTCATGCAAAGTACTCACGATGTTTTGGAGGCTAAAGGGGATCTACCCCTCCTCCCCCACAAAAAAAGCCAGTGAGTACACATATAGCTCAAGACAATATTCTGTAGATAATGATGATGTAAATATATTAAACACCCATCTACATGCATAACTTGTAATATAATGAAGCAATTTTGAAGATTAGATCTTTACTTCCTAAACCTTCATTAACTTACAAACATAAATGACCATCTATCTGCAAAAACAGCTGAAGATCAACCTTATATAAACTTACCGCCTTTTGTGTCGATTGTATCTTCTACGTGGTTCTCTGCAGGACATAGATCACACACACGAATACAATCAAATTACAATGTGCGTATTTCTTTGGTGCAAAATCATCAAATCACTGGTCAACAGCATCCCCGGAATTAGCCAGCCCTACCAAGCTAAATGACCTAAATGACCAGCTACTATCTGTACTGTTTCATCTTCTTCTATTGTTTTACACTGTCATTAGTGTCTTAGTGACAGACCGCGGATGAGCAATTAAGCATTTCAAAGCACCTATTGCACACGGCCAATAAAGAATCTTGAAATATTGAGCCACACTCAATGATACATTAAAATAAATCAACTTCAATGGTTGCCCTGAATGAAGGTGAACTCCATTCTTCAAGTCTGCATCTTAAGAGGATAACTAACCTGAGTCTGGTACATCCTCCCGCGCCTCTGGAAGGGGTACTGCTGCTACAATGACAGTTAAGGAAGGTAGGGGGTTGAATACAACACGATAGAGAGGACATGCATAGCAGCAGATTATGGGATGGGCAAATGGAGGGTCAAATTGGTGCTGTTAGTACAATGGGGTAAAGACATGGTGCACATGGTTTAAATATGAGGACACTCAACAGGAAAGTGGAACGAGAAGCAGCGATGCTCAGCTCGAGTAGCTTAAACACAGGCGACACTATCACCACGCATCTGACAGTCTACAATGGACCATAGTTTGCACAAACCTTGGATTTCAGATTCCACATCCATGTTCTGAGATCCATGGACTGTTACAAGCAACGAAACCACAAAAAAGGTTAGGGGGGCTACTACTTTGGTCCCAGGATGCAGTATAATCAAGAATCAGAGAATGAGCTCACCGTCACTGACATCCTCTGAGTCCTCAACAGCATCTGCAAATACAATCAGCAAGAACTCAAACGATACTCTTAGATAGCTTTGTAGAACAATAAATTAATGAATAAATGCTTCAAATTTTCTTAGAAACATGACTGTGGTTGAGTAATGCACGTTTAAAAAAAAAAAAAAACCTTGGATGTCTGTTTCTTCGTCGCTTGGAAGGTGTTCTGTGTGCAAAGATAGCACACAAAAAGTTAGAGCAAATATTTGTCAAGGCCATTTATGACATGAAAACACCCATGCATAACGACCAGATTATGCAGAAACATCTCAAGCCTTACCTTCAAACAGATAGTCATTCACAGCCTCGATGACCTCCGCTTCTGTGACAAAAGGGAACAGGGGTATCAGCATGGAAACAGACTGTTTCAGGGCAAATTTCCCACATTAGATTTCTCACAAGGTTGACCCACAGAGAGCCCCCCTCCCAAAACATATCCTCATTTGCTAATGATTTAAGCCCAGAGGTTCTGCAGGTTCAGAACTTCAATTACCCCCACATGTAAATCACAGATACCACACATATACCGTATGACCACCGGCATTATAGAGTGACGAAAGCATGACGTGTCCTCTCTCTTGTTGGAACAGGACATCTTCAAAGGGGGACAATCCTCTGTGGTTCATTTGTAACCATTTGGTCACCATGAATTAATAAGTGAGATTAGTTCTCCAGTGAACAGTAGTTAATTCATTATTTAAATGTTTTTGTTCCTAGGGCTAACAACCATTTATTAAAAGCCTATTAAACTTGCATTAGCCACACTGTCCCCATAGTACCAAAGTTCAATCTTCTATAATTGCTTCAACCTGAGCTTTTTCTTACCACCAATTGCACGAGTCTGATTGTTATTTTAATCCCCATGAGATGAATAACCCCAGCAACATAAATTCTTTTACAAAAGACCCAGCACAGGAGGACCGAAAAAAAGCATGAATTACATTTATAAGACAAATTAAACCCTTTAGGATTTTGCACAATAAAAAGCTCAGCACGGGCGGGGCTGGGGGCGGGGGGCTCACCCTCCTCAGACGTCACTCCAGTTTCGACCTCAGCATTCAAAGCCTCTTCAACAGGAGGAGGAGTCACCGCCTCCTTTTCCTCCAATGGGGCGGCCTCTTCCTCCTTCTGTTCCTCAAATGGGGCGGCCTCTTCCTCCTCCTGTTCCTCAAATGGGGCGGCCTCTTCCTCCTCCTCTTCCTCAAATGGGGCGGCCTCTTCCTCCTCCTCTTCCTCAAATGGGGCGGCCTCTTCCTCCTCCTCTTCCTCCTCCAGCTCTTCTTCCTCCTCCACTTGCAGCTCTGGTTCCTCTTCAACCACCTCTGGCTCCTCCTCTTCAGCTATCTCCTCCTCCTCCTCTTCCTCAGCTATAACCTCTTCCTCAAAAGGCTCTGCTGGGAGTAAAATCAGTGAAGAAAAGGCTCTTAACCTCAACCCTCCAAGCTGAAGACCTGCAGTCGATTGTCATGCAACTACGGCCCGCAGCTGATTACAGGGGGATTCAGTGAACGCCCCTCTAACCAGATCAGGCTCATTAACAGAGTTAACATTCCGGTTGAGAGAAGTATATTCAAAATAATGTTAGCAAGCAAACTACAGAGCCAGTGGTGCAGCTTCAGATTTTGGTCCCCAAGAAACTATCACACTGGGCCCCTCACCCAGACCAATCCAATTATGCTCCAAATTTTTACTCAGGGGCCCTTAGAATCATCCCATCCCACCCCCCCTTCATGGCACCGCCGCACTGTTCAAGTGCAGAGGGGGAATGTATAGCAGATAAGACCTACGTACCTGGAGGAGTTCTGCTGGCTTCCTGAGCACTGTGCTGGGCCGAGCGTGCCTCCAATTCCGGTTCACTTTCCACTGAGGGTGGAAAGTCTCAGGGAGGTTATGTCTCACTTGAGTAATCAAACAGACAGACGCCACAGGCACCGTTGAGCAGGAACTTGGCAAAGCCACTGAGGCCTATAAACGGTCACAGTGCACCATGCCTCCTTCAGAGCTGGACATTTCATTAGAGACGAAGAGGGTTAAAACTCCACTGGCCAGCTGCAGGGTGCCAAAGCAACAGGTCACCATATTCTCCGAATGGGCAACAGTTACTGATTTATCAGAGGATTTTATCCGAAGCAACATGAGCTTGAGAAAGCTGGGTCAGACACTCCCATGGGCAACTGGAATTGTATGGCCCTGTGGTGACAATCCTCGGGATCTAAATCAGCAACTCTCTGATTGCAGGCACTGAGCCACACACATTAGGAAATTAAATATAGTCATGCTACGTTCTTCCAAGGTTTGACTTTGTCACAAAAAAGCTATTTAGTTGAGAACAGCAGCTACCTTAATGTTAAAGGAAATTAAATGTTTGGAAACTCCAGGCAGACAAAGGTAGCCTCTGTATCCTAAGCTGAAACTAACACACACAGCTGTGTAATCATCACTAATAATCACTACTATTTAGATCACTGCGATTTATTAAGGTAGATTAATTAGATTTGACGAGTTTCATTATTGATTAATAAAGTGGGGGTGGGAGGGGAGTTGAACATAGGAAGTGAGGTATTGTATGCCAGGTTACCATGAAAACTAGAATTTGACAGCACCAGTGACAAACCAACACCCACTGAGGCAGACACCTATCTGAGTAAGCTTCGATCGATACAGGTGAAGCTTAAAGAAATGCTTAATAGACAGGACATGCCTCTTCACAACTTGATAAACCAGAAGAGGAAGGCACTGTGCCTTTAAAATAAAAAAAAATTGTGCAACTGTGTAAGGAACGCAGTGGGTTAAAGGCCAAGTTCTGCTATGTTGCACTCAATCTGCAACATCTCTCAGCATGTGGAAATACCCGGTCAAAAGTGTTTCAATGGGTCTATCTTTATGTGACCACATGAAAGGCGATCAACTGGGTTGGGGTCCACGAGACAGTCTGCAGGACACATCAGTTAAGGTCACTGCTTCTTTGAGGCAGAGCAATGTACTAAACCAGGGCTACCTACTTGTAATTAAACTACTGTTACTTCTCAGCTGTATAAAAGGGTTTTTTTTTATGTTGCCTTAGACAGGCACTTGCGGTTGAGTATTGGGACTAGTGCAACCCTACGTCTTACCTGGTTCTGGAAGTTCCTGAGCGTCTTCTGAAGCTCTGCTCGCCATTGCCGCAGGTTTCTCCGCCAGCCCTGAATGTTCCAGAATCGCAGTGTGAAACTCATTGCAGCACCATTCATCATTACACCTAGACAGCTGCTGTGAAGAACATTTCTCCTCTTGTGATTTCATAAAGGAACCAGGACTTTTACAGGTTAGAAGCGGCAAAACATGAATTAGCCATTTTTTTTTTTTTTTTTTTTTTTACACAAAGAAAAAAAATTGTAGAACAAAGGGAAGATCATAATGACCAATAAAAACCGAACAAGCACAAATCAATGACTTTGGTTTACTTTTGTCTTTTTTTGCACAGCCCCAAAAAATGTGAATGGAACTCCAAATGACTGAGAAAAACATAACATGGGCATGTTAAATGTAAATTATAAGTAACTTTGAGAATAATCAAAGAGGTTCGGGATTCACACGGCCTGCCTGAACACATGCCCCACTTAGAGCAAAAGAGTCTAGCATTTCCTGTTCATCACAAGGGTGATTCTGTGAAGTGTCAGACAAAAATGACTGGTAACTACACTTGTTTTTCCAGTTTCCGTTCCCTGCAGATACTGACAACGTTCAGTTCACTAGATCATTTTCAGTGAGGGACAAAAAAAAAGAATGAAATAACAGTCCATGAAAATCCCACAGGTTTATTTCTGAGAAATGTGTGTCATGTTCTTCAAAAAGTAGAAATTCTTCCCCATTGCATAAAAAAAAAAAAATGTTCACCAATTCTGCAATTCACCACTTATAACTGGCATTTGAAAACAGAATGACAGTACTTAAATGTATAAGTTTGACACTTAAATATTATTTCAAGGGCCAGTGGGAATAAACATTACAAAAACTTACAGCTTTCTTACATGAGATTTCCAAAGATACAGTACAGTGGTAGCACTCCATAACTGGGACTAAAACTCACAAACACGTTTAAGCTATACATAACATCCCTTCAGAGTGATACATCTGGCTTCCTGAGGGTAGCATGCATGTCAGAGGCAAACTATAACTGACAGGACACAAAAACTTGAACCGAGGAAATGATTTTATTTCCATCCCCCGAGGAGCAAAGGCCCGTCTCGGCGCCCCTCCTATCCGCGCAACCTTTCCACCTCCTTCCTTGCACGGGGACACCAGCAAGAGTTTTGTCGTAAGAAGCTCACAGGCGCCATTTCTGGGAGAGTCAGAGTCTCACTTCTTCCCGCCCTTGTCCGACTCCTTGGAAGTCTTTTTGGATGCTGCTTTGAGCAGATCCTTCGTGGAGATCTTCTCGTCCTTCTTGCTTGAGGCTTTTCCATCCTTATCCGCCTTTCTGCCGTCTTCCTCCGGCACCTCGGTCTTCTCCGGTTTCTTGCTCACTGGCTTCCTCTCAGCTCTGTCTTCCTTGTCCTGTTTAGCCTTCCTCTCTTCCTTCTCCTTCTCCTCCCTCTCCTTCTCAGCCTTCTCCTTTGCAACCCTCTCTTTTTCCTCCCTCTCTTTGGCCACTCGCTCCCTCTCGGCCTTCTCCTTCTTGGCCTGCTCCTTCTCTATCCTCTCTCTCTTCGCCTCCCGTTCCTCCTCTTCCTGGAGCTTGGACTCGGCCCTCTCTCTGGCCCTCTGTGCCGCAGCCTCCCGCCGGAGCTCCTCCTCTTGGGACGCCGCTTTCTCCGCTTCTTCTTTGGCGACGATGGCCCTCACCTCGGCCAAGGCCATCCTGGCGATCTTCTTTGCCTCAATCTTCTCGTGAATCATCCGTAGCTGCTCCTTCAAGGCTTCCTTCAGCTTCCTCCCGATGTTTCTTGTAGGGTGCTCTAGAAGGTTTTGAAAAGGGGTCTCAGCGACTGGAAAGCTGCCCCCCGGTAATATGAATGGAGGTCAGTGTGGTGTCAAGATGCAACTGACTTCAGCTTGAACTCAATGCACCGAGTCCAGCTGAGGTGGGGGGGGTTAAGACTCAGACAAGCAGACCATTCCAGAACCCACCATCCGGTGTGAATTTCACGACATTTCATTCTATCAGAGCTGGCAAAGCCGACAAGCATATTCATCCAAGTGGTGAGCGCAGTGGCCAAATGCAGATCAGAGATATTACGAATAATACAGTCCAGCTTAATGCCACGAAGCGGCTTCTTTGCAGTTATTTCACTAAAGCAAGCACAAGCCCACAAACAAAACTGTTTCATAACCAACATGACACAATCATTAGTCATCAGATACTTAGAAATGTTTTATTAGTCTGTTCAGGTTACAACAAGAGGCTGATGCATTCACAAATAAGAAGACAACTAAAACTAAATGTAAAAGTAACAGAAAAACACAGACCATGATTATTATAAAATAATTGACTAGATTATTTCTATGGCAAGTTTTGAAAGCATGCAATAGTCATTTAGGACCAACAAACCCAACTGAAGATGCACCTAAGTTCATCTTACTCCCAAATGCAAACAGTCCACAAAATACCTTTTGGTTTATCTTTCTTCAAAGTCCCTTCTCCTGGTTTCTCATCTAATGTTTTTGAAGGAAAAGGGAAGTTAAAAGAATAAAATCTACTAGAAGGCAAGTCATCTAGAGCATGCCAAACACCTTTCTAAACCAGAGGACGGATACTGGAACATCAAAACTAGTTCCACTTTAAGCAAAAAAAAAAAAAAAAACCTGAAACTTCAATAGCGATCATCAGAATGACACTTAAGGAGCTGTGCAGTAATGCGTCACATTCTTTTGCATAGACATAAAAAGAAATGTGGACAGCTGTGCCTCAGATAGGCTCGTTTTCCTACCGAATTCCTCTCCCGTACTGAATTTTCTGTACTGAAAGAGCAGAATCTGTCAGTAACACTTGGTTGCATGATGTAACCTCTGCAAGCTGTGGCCTTGAAAGACTGTTAAATAAGTCTCTCAGGTAGGGTAATGAATCCTTATTAACAAGAGAGACTCAGATCAGAATCTACCCAATGGGATAGGAGGACGCCAAACCTCTGTGGTGCAAGAAATAGTTCTGGGGCAATGTGGGTAATTCAGAAACATTATGGAAATATGTAGCATAATCTTTATTTAAAAAGCAGAAAATTGGGAAGGGGCATCCAGCAACAGGAATTAGGGCTGAAAAAAAATATTGCCCAGCTGAAGATGGATGACACTTAATGCCCTCTTAATGCACCCAGGGCCTGTATCTATCAGCCTGCATTAACAAAGATCACACAATGCTTTCCTTGGGTACTTTTGTTTATTGGCTTTACTTTGGAAATGGCACCATCATCTAAAAATATAAAGATAAATATATGTCTGAAAGTTATTACTCTGTAAGCCTGCTGATGTTTGATTGGCCAAGGATTGTGCATGCCCGTGAATGCAAATTTACCACATGCAATGCAATACATTACATATGCGCCCTGATCAGCTGTTTTTCCTTCATCCGCTGTCCACCACCTCACAGATTTAATCCAAATTTATAAGTCCAGTTCTGTTCACACTCACCCTGATTCCACACTGATTTCCCCTCATATACATGAGCACTACCACTCCAAATTTTAAAATGAATTCTATTAATATTGTAAAATCAAAGTTCAAATTCCATCTGTAGATTATATTGCCAAAAATGCAACAGACCCCCTGCTTAGCCTAGTCAGTCAGCACCATATTTTGAAAGTGTTAATATTTTTGTTATTTAATATGTGTAGATATAATCTATCAGCGCAAATAGTAGCACTGCAAAATAGCATAATACAATTAAGCAACACGGAGCCCTACAGTGGCTGTATGACTAAACACGGCAAACGGAATCAAACAGAAAGAAACATATAACCACACTTATTTGTTTCCTACACTGCAAACAGTATTCCCCAAAATGTTATGTTCTATAGGGCCACAGAATTCTACATTATCGTTCAAGTGTTTTTATTTGCAACATGAGGGTCCTTGGCTACAATTAACTCAGATCTCATAATGCAAACCAGAATGATAGAATTTAATCAATAATATTCTTATAAAGGAGTCGACCATTCCCATTGGTCAAGGTCATTCTGCTGCGAGACCGTCCTGATCATAGATTCGGCAGTCTGGGGTTCAGGCTAACACTTGTATATGATTGGTTCATTAAAAAAAAAAAAAAAAAAAACAAACAATCACTGATCGGGACACCTGCATCGTCTACATCACTGCTGACAGACCGACTTTTGAGCAGTAGGTGACATCACACACCCGAGTCCTGAGTTACAAACATCGAGTAAGCAGCTACAGCCTCAGAGGACTACGCTGCCTTCCCACAGGACATATTCATAACCCAAACATCTCATTCTAATACGTTAAGAGAAATAACCTTGCTGATACCTAAAAGGGGTACGGAAAACGTTTGCTTTAGGGTGACGAGACAGGAATCCTGACCGAAAACGTACAAAATAAGCATCAGTGATCGGTATGCCCACGATACGAAGCGTCATGAATATATAGACAAGAAAGCTCTAGAGGGAAGAAATATGTTGGGTAATGATGACATGTAAACCTGTCATGAGGAGAGATGGTGTTCATCTTGGGTATGGAGGCATTGTTAGCTCTTTACACATGCAGGGTGAGTCTTCACCCCGGGTTAAGCAGCGCAACATGGCAATGCTCGGACTGTTATTCATATTTGAGTACGGTTGGCAGGAGCTTGTCCAAACAGCCGCCCGCACGCGTCGAGCAAAGAAAAGCAATAAAACCAGACCGTTTAACAGCATGCGAGTTTGGAGCGCCACATAAGCCTTTAGATATTCCCCATGGCTAATTTGACTGCCGAAAAACCCCTGAGGCGTGTGCATGTACATCCGTACTGGTTCAGCCATTCGTTGTGTCTGACGGGACGAGCAGCATTGTTCGGAGAGGGAAAAAAAAAAAAAAGAAAAAAACAAACAAGAAGCATCCCCTTTAGATTCATCTCTCAAAGAGAAAGGACTTAACCCAGGAGGAGCCGATATCGCTATTGATTTTTCAAGTCTAAGATCACGCCCTGAACGCCTTCGCTCTGTGATGTACCAGCACCGTCCTCGTCGTCCTCCTCCGCTTTCTCAAACGGAGTTATTACGTCATAGAGAAAAGCCAGGAACCCATAAAACCAATCAGAGCCCTCCTCCGCTAATATACCAAGGACTTCCTGCAGGGAATCCGAACTCTCACTACTGCCATCTTTGGTCAGGCCTATGTAAACAGAGGGAAAAGAGGCAGAAAAAGAGAGAAACGAGAGAAAGAGAGAGAGAGAGGGAGGGAGAGGTAGTAATGCAGGAGAGAGATAAATATCGACGTTGCAAGTAAGTAGACAAGGGAGAACTAGGCATTAACACGTTAGAAAGCAAGATTCAAATGTAACAGATACTCTATCATACAGAGAAAGCAAAGGAAAGTCAGGACAGGGTATTATCTTTTCAGGGAAGCATGCAGAGATCAGTTTAAGGCCCAACACTAACCACTGAGTTTAACATCAAGTGAAAAATAACCCAGCTAGTTTCTTTTGCATTAAACAAGACTAGGTTTGTCTTTAATGACCTGATTAAAATCATTTTCAGGGGTGGCCCAATATTTTGTCACACTACCTTAAAGCATGGTAAGTTTCATTTTGTTTTTTGTGGCTGTAGCTATGTGGCATGCATCCTCTCCAGGTTGATTTAATAGCACTTCACAAATGTCCATGTTAAACATAAAAAAGGGATGTGATACTTAAACAAAAGTAAACCACAAGTCAGTCATGCTAAAATTAATTAATTAATTAAAATAAAATAAACATTACTCAGCGCCATCAAACACACATGAACAGCAGTAGGTAATACTTGCCAAGAAGAACCCTGGCATCCTCCACGTCAAAATCACCATCCCCATCTGCGTCATAGGCTCCGAGTTTCCCTGGGAGTGGAAAACCAGTTAACGAAGTCGTTTGAATTGACCGACAGTTCATGTTCAAAGAAAGTATTTGTGAAAGGGCACACATTTCAATCTGCACGTGCCCAATGGTCAGATAAGTTTGTCCTCATTATGACTTAATTCAGAATAGAGTATTTGTTACCTTTGGAAATTGTCAATGATAATGCATGTATGTTTATGCACAACCGTCTCTGCAGACTAGCTTTATAATGCAACTAAAACAGTGTCCTTCAAAATGCTTTGCAGAAGTTTGCTGGCCAGTAGGAAACAATGCTTCAAGGTCTTTGTTTGGTTATTTTGAGCCTTGAAACACACAGCTATGGCTGACCTTGTTCTTGGATGGCTTCCCAGGCTTTTAATAGCCCTGAAAAGCTCTCAAACTTTCACCACAGACAACTTCCCTAAAACTGCTCTTCAGTAGAATATCAAAGGTCTTCACTGACCGCTCACCATGAATTCAGGATAAAGCTCTCTTAAGAGGCACTTAATGTGTGGGAAGTGACTGAAAGTGTCAGTGCCTGAATGCGCTCTTTGCAAGATCGTGAAGGTTTGGCTCTCTGAACGGAAGGCATTTTCAGCTGTTAATTTATGTTAATTTATGCAATTTAGACATTTACATGGCAGAAAGACAAGTCATACCTTGCAACACCTCTGAAATGTTATAGCGGAACTCCTTTGCTCGGGCTACATGCAGGATTAAGACAAAACAGACAAAATTAGACATTAAACCGTAGAAAGACTTTAGTTGTTATGGGGACCTTGTTACTGGTCAACAGAGGAACCCATTTGACACAATGAACTCCACCCACAAAGCACGTCAGCAACACTCACCAAGCACGTCATCGTAGTCCACCAGCTCAAACCAGACCACTGCCACAGAGGTCCAGACTCCCAGGAGGGCCAGCACCATGAACCAGGTGAAGAAGGTGCTCCCAGAACCCCCTTCTGCTTTCTTCCCATTCTTATTGGCTGATGGCTGCCTCACCTCTACAAACACAGAAAACCACAAGAACAACAAATGCAAAGGGTGAGGACATCACCATGAAGAACAATACTCTACGGAGTCTCGGCTGACATCAAGCATGACTTTCTATACTGTACCACAGAGGTATACTACCCCACTAGCTGTCCAGTTGTCCTTTTCTTTAGAGAGACGTGTGGCCTCCATCAGTTCAGTCAAATATAAACCTTCCATGTTTTTAGTCATGCCAGGGTATTATTTCTCAAGGGAGCCAATATAAAAACAAATGCAATACTGACAAGCTGGACATCCAATCAAAAATAAACATCAGCGAGCCACAACAGAGCTGAGCTGACTGGACTCGTCACTGTACATGCGTCGGAAGAGTGCTTTAGAAGAAAAGGCATTTAATGAATTAATTACCCAAGGTCGAGCACATCCTGCAGGAGGACAAGAAATGAGGCAAGTTGTGAAAGTCAACAAACAGGACAGCGCCGAGGATCTCACTCAAAAGCAGGTCTTACAGTTTCCACAGTTGTTAAGGCGTTTCTGGATTCTGAGGAACAGCCACAATCACTAAAGCAAATGTGCTTTCAAGTCCCAAAACCAAGCCGACAACAGGATTTCCAAAGATAGAGAGTGGATAGTAAGGTCAATAGGTGCATGAAAGTTTAGTCTGACAGTAACTATGAGGTTAGTTCAGAACTGAAATGCCCAGAACCTATGAAAACAATCAGAAAATGTGCAATATGAAAGGACTCGGGATTCCCTGTCAAGCCAGCAGGTTATAAATGGCCACGTGAGCCGGATACGGGGTGTATCTGCTCATTCCTGAAGCAAGTCAGATACCACAAGTCAAGCGGTTATAAAACTATGCAGGAAGCTGAGCCTATGCATTTCAGTAACCATCAGAAAAACTTAAATGATAAAACAAAGGTGACAAAGTTAAAGGAGTGGGATTGACCACCCGTAACAGGATGTCAGAGAATTTGCATTATGTAGACAATAATGCAATGTCCTCAGTACATCAAAATTAAAGGCATTAAAAAAATAATTTAAGGAATATTCCCACTGGTGACCGAAGCCAAAAGTGCTGCTATAATTTGTAACGCTAAGTCTAACTAAAGCCAGTTGTGCAAATTCCTAGCTATCAATACGTTACCTAGTGCTGCTGTTCAAATAAACAATTACATAACACTCATATATTTAAAGGTGGCCACTGCAAGGAAAACCTCATCCTAGCTTGGCCAAGTCTGCGGTTTCCTGTTCCTGCAAATAAATGAAAAATGACAACTGTATGGAAATGGGAGTTCTGTTACTATTTACACTACCATACAATTCATCTACTAGAAATATATACATAAATAAAATTATATACATTCTGGTCCAGTGTCATCCTGAAAACAGAAAAAGGACAGCAGGCCTAAAAACAAGAACACCTCCTACTCCCTGCAAGACACGCTGTTAAAATACCCAGGTAGGTTCAACTTCCAGGTTATTTATTTATTTTTTAAAATAAAAATGGCTGTATCCAGGTTCTGTTCCTTCTGGCCATAGAAGGGAAGAGTGTTTTCTGGGAGAAGCTCTCCGGAGAAGCCGGTGCATTCCGGGGCCTCTGAACAGACTGGGGTATAAATATGATAGGATGCCAAGCGGGAATAATGAACAGGTGCAGGATCCCGTCTGTCATTAGTCAGTCATGCAGGTTTTACAGGCTTATACAAGGACTGTAGCAACAAAGGGTGTGAGGGCTGAAGTGAGAATCGTCGGCTGTCCATACGGGGAAGAATGTGTCCGTGGCAAGACTTGCCTGTATCCATGGCAAAAATACTATGTAGGCCATGTTTCTAAATACCAACTCCATGGCAAAAACTGGATTTTGATCACGATGTCCATCAAAATTCATCGTCGACAGCTAATGACACTGAACGAGACCCCAGTCGTCCACAGTACGAAGCACAAAAGTGTCGCGTCATTTATAAGAATAATTACTATAACAGCAATCACAAACGCAGACTTGCCCTGTACTTTTTCGCCCCCCATGGCACTGCCAGAGCACCACGCCAGCGCTCATGCACCCAGACACCCCAACACTACTTGTGATACTTATTGTTCGACGGACGTTTGCCAGCTCCAGCTCATAGCATCCGCTTTCCTCGGGCTGACGCTACCTGTCTCCTCAGCCATCTTGTTCACTTCGGCATTCGGCTCTCCCATCGTCGCGGGTTCATCCAGAACCATGACAAAGATACAGGCACTCAAATCCCCCGGTTCTGCCCCCAAATGCCACCATAAAGCGCCTGCCGGCGGCTCTTTCCGCAGCTAACTCAGCTAGAACCTGATACAGCTCTCCGGCGCCTCAGGAATATTTTTAGCCTGAGCCCCACCACACAGGCAAAAACTTATTTGGGCAGCGTTAAGGAGGGGGCTCTCAAACCACGTCACTCTGCCATCCCATGTCCCGGAAGGCAGACGGCGGGACACCCCAAGTGTGAAAACTGCCCACCCAGCAGAAAACACTGAACGCAACAAGAGGCATGGCTGTCATTAGCTATCGACACGGACGGGTACGGGTCCCCCCAACCAGAACGACGAGAAGAAATAATTCTAGAAGCGTAGAGGAGGCTTTCATTAGGCTGGGATGGCCATGACCATACAAGGACTGCTCCAAATTGCACCCAGCACCATCTATAGACATGCCATTGTGGTGTACGGCTGTCGTTTATCTCGCCAGCTGACAGGGACTTCAGAGGGACACCACTGCGTTATCTGGGGAATTTCCTGCTTCCCATACTGTACCCAACAGAGGAGGCTGAAAACCATCATCTAGTTAAAGCGACCGTCTCAGTTTGTTCTCCGTGACCACACCCCCTGTTTGCTAAAGAGTTGCGATTGGACAGCGATTACACGTCCTGGTGCCACGGGCTCAGCAAATGCTTTTCGAAAGTGATTAGCCGTTGCAGCGGAGCAAAGACGGCCACTGCATTTCGGCGTGATGTAGCACAATTTCATCGTTAAATTGTATGGTAAGGTAAACCACTCTAATTGTTTTTCAGGATGGTACTTGAACAAGATGCAAATCAAAGAAACGATGGTTTTGCTTTTCATTGTGTCAGGTTCTCTTCACAACACCCACTGAAGAGCAATGCCTGTTGTTCATTGCATTTCCACATGGCACAGTTTCCACATGCGGCGCAGTGCAAAATTATAAGTCACTACCCCCCTCCCACTGTGTGCCAAAGTTACATTTGCATTTCAAGGAGGCACAAAATTCACTCCATAGTCTACACATTACCTATCGCACAGTTAGTTGCTTGATCTGAAAGCTGAACACCAATGTTTCGCGGTACCTCAGACAAGCAATCGATGCAACACAATAATAATAAAAGCCTAATAATTCCTAGAATTCAGATGCGAAGAATAAACCATACGTTAGGGAGAGGTGACGTATGGAGGGCTAAGAGTGCCAAAATTAACAGATAAACATAATTAGTGACGCGCCGGTTGTGCCACATCATGCATTAATTTTATCTGTAGAGAAATAATTTTAAATGACACATGTAATTAATAATTTTATTTCTAATGGTAGATAATTCATGGCACATTTAATCAACAATATTTTTATTTCCCATTTTAAATAATTCATGGCACATTTAATTAATTAATTATTGGTGTAATTATTTAATTTTGGCACTCTTACCCCTCCATAGTAGCGAGCATGCACGTAAAGCACAAGCAAACACCACGCAGATACCAAAATAGAATAGAAGGACAGCATTGGAGACATATTTTAGAAAAACCTCATAAATTCATACAAAAAACTTAAGGAAACAAGTTAACCAACCACAAACATGGCAATGATTAGTCCATTTATTAGGAAACTTGTTCAAAAAGCATAAATGCAGAACACACGGTTGCAATCTTTCACCACTTTACCTTTAATCTGGAAAAGGCAAAAGGAAGCCAGACTGAAATTCAAATGACCTCATGAGAAATAAATCGGTTTAAAGAAATGATACAAATTCAAACACAGGTGGACTTATGGGGTCAATTCCAGCTGGAATGATTAATCAAACCCAATGTTCATATTTATTCACTGAAGATCACAAATATCTCTATGCTCATATTAAGGATAACAAACATCATAGACTAACAGTCTCTCCTTAATCCCTAACTCTTATGATTCCAGGATTTAAGTATGCTTTATTTATTTAACCAGTTACAGTGGTACCTCGGTTTTCGAACTTAATCCGTTGCGGACTCTGGATCAGATCCTAAAAAGTTCAAGTTCTGATCGAATTTTTCCCATAAGAAATCATGGAAAACCAATTAATTGGTTCCTGGCCCCCCAAAATTACACGTAAATATGTTTTTTATGCACTTAAACACAAAATGAAAGGGATAAAACAGGAAGAGCATTTTTTTCTTAATGGCTTCCAAAACGATAAAGATCTTATCCCAACATTACCCCCTGTCCTGCCCCGATAGTCCACTCCTTCCGTGTGCCACGCCGCCTCGTTAACCTTGTGTGGGATCCCCATGTGATCAGCTGTTCCTGGTTGTTGTCAATAGTCCTCTGTATTAAGTCCGCATTTCAGTTTGTTTCCCCAGTCCGGTCATTGGGTGCCTTTGACTTGCTTACAGCGCTGGCTTAAAGCAACAAATTCTGATCCTGACGCAATGCATTATGGTTAGATGCATTGCAACCTCTCATCCCGCTGTAACCTCTCACCCTGCTGCACAAACTGGAACCGCCTCCATGACGACACACCTTTGCCCTTATTGGCTGAAGAGTTTAGTTACACGCATGATGTTTGTATACCAGGCAGTTCCGATGCGTAATATGCTATTTCGACCGAATATCACGTAAAACAGTGAGAACTGGTTTTCAGTTAATTTACCGGGTAAAATAAAGTTTAAATAAATTACAGAAATGCTCTAATAGTACACGTAAGTTAGTGGTTTATTTATTGCTAGTTACTGTAATGTTGCGCTGTTTTATTTGTTTAAACATCCAGGCTGTGAAGAAGGCATTCAAGTAAAAAAAATGCATTGTAGTATGACTCATTTCCTGACGCGTACAATTTATATTAGGTCAGCGTTCACAGTTCGACTTCTGATATTCAGATTGAGTCCTAAGTCGAACTGGTTTCTTCGACCTTCAAGAAATTTGAGTTCTAGTGAGTTCGAGAACCGAGGTACCACTGTATTTTAGAATTTACAGTGACTTAGCACTGCACTGTATCAGTTTCCATTGTGATGTACTAGGGATTAAAAGCACCATTAACTATGGAGACCAGATAAACCATGCCAGGGAGGACACTGAGCTACAACATGGTTTGTAAATTACCATATCAATGAAAAAGACCAGTGGCCTGTACTTTGAAGCGAGGTTACTGTCTTATCGGGGTTAAGGTACTACAATTTAAATTGACTCTATATCCGTTTCCTTACATTTTGCCCAGACTACCTTAAATCCGACAAATTACCCCGATATGACAGTAACCCCGCTTCATAGTACAGGCCACTGGATTACACTTCAGCACTGAGGTCTTGCTGTGTGTTGATTGGTCAATGTCCTATAACCATGCATGTGTTGCTAAAGTTAATGTCAAGGAAACAAACCAGTCAGAGAACAATAACAACTGAACTACTTAGCCAAGCACAGCAGCCTTTCAGTATTTTGTAAAACCTGAGGTAGCCCACAGTGTCCTCCCTTGCATGGATTATATGGGTAGCCTACATTAGCATCACGTAAGTTACACATAAACAATTTTAAAAATCACAACCTTGCCCAATTATTGCAGGGAAAAAAAATCTAAACTGTGTTAAAGGTAGTATTCTCTAGGTCCCCAGAAGCACTCAAAGCACATCACTAAAAAAAACTTAACACGCCAAACAGATCTAAAACTATTGTGCATATTTTCTAACTGATGCTTATTTATTAAAACATTCCGCTTAAACTGTTTATTCAAATATTGCACTTGTTCTGTAAATCACTGTTGAGTCTTCCCACCCACCCATTAACTCGGTGCACAAAAATTTCCCAGTGTTTCCCCAAATACTATGTGTATATGTGAAAATAAAAACTTAACTTTTTTACATCACTGAACATAGAAAGAAATGCATATCTAAGCGTTCCGACCCTGCATGCAAGCCCAGAAGCTGGCCACGCGTGACCCCTCCTAAACGATCTAAGAAAATTGGGTTAAAAACCATGACCAGGCATGATATGATCACCCAGTGTTGTGCAGACCACGCCACGACAAGCCGATTTTTACTAACGTTAAAGCCATTTTAATGATTCGTGCTAAACAACGTGACAGCATGGGGCAGCAAACTAAAACAAAATACATACCTACTAAGAAAACTAGGGACCTGAAGCCAATTCGGGACACTCAAACTTAATATCTTAGCGTGTTGCAATCGCCTATCTAGCAGCCTGGACAGACACGTCGCAGCCTCAGGACACTGACGACTGTTTTAGATCACCATGCGTATTTCTTAAATGTGTTATTTTTGGAAACCTATGCACTATCGGCTAAATCCACTTAACGTCTTAAAGATCACCATGAGCAATATATAAGAGCCTCACAAATAATTTAACTCCTTTCTTGCAGACTAATGAATTTCACGGGCCTTCTTCACTGGAATCAAAGGTTGAATGGATTAATAAAAAACTATGTGTATACCAACCTTTTTTTGTAGGTGCCCTTGAGGTTTTCTTCGTGGCCATTCTGATGCTGATGGTGGAAAAATATTTAAACTCTTTTGCTAAATTCAGACTTTCTAAATTTTAACAGTGGCGAATACCTAAAAACCCAAATCCCGATTACCTTAAAATGCAAAGCTCAGTGCAACACACGTCAGCTGATGAGTGTCAGTAAACTCCTCCAATCGGAAGGCTCCGTCTATTAAAGTAAACGGAGAGAAGGTCATAATGAGCCAATAGCTGCAAGGGGGCGGACGCCTTATTCAATCGTGTGGATGGTAATGGCATAGATCCGCCCCTCGCGTCTTGTTTTCCAGCACTGGAACGTGGCAAAATGGAAGATTTGCTGATATCGCGAGTTTTCGGCGTTGGATTTATAAGAATGGTTGGGAAAGTGGTGTTGGATAAGAGCCGTTCTGGCTGGTTTCGTAAGCAATTTTCGTGTGCTGGTTATTCTACTCACTACAGTTTTTGCAGAAATGCAGTCTTCCTGATTCTTAGAATTCAGTCAGCGTTTAAGAAGTTCGTATATATCATAATATTCTGCACAAAATACACGATAGCCGCATACGCACGCACTCTCATGGGAACAGCAGTACAAACGCAAGTTGCCCGCGAGCAACGCCTACCGTTTGCTAAGTGTATTTTAAGCAGAATATCGTTCCAAAAACGAGTATGTCAAAAAGATATTTTCTACAAATATAACAAAAATGACAAATGTACTAAAAATTGTCCGTCTCACAACCAGGTGGTATGGAGGGTGTTTTTTTGACAATATACTATTAAAAATATAATTAAAATGATTTTTAAAGTTACAATTTAGGTAACACTTTATAATACTGTTCCGTAGTTAACAGGTAAAACTGCAGAAAGTAAGCGGCAACAAAGGAGTAGTGCTTCACTAACTCAAATTGGTACTATTAATTACTAGGGAATTATGTTTAATTACTTAATAGGTAATAGTGAACTAATTATTATAGTAGTTCGCTATTACTTCATTAGGAACTGTTGAGTATTGCTGGTCTCATTGGGAATTATGTACTAACTATGGATTATTTCTAATAACTACTAGTTCATTACTCATCAAATG
>JABFEA020000085.1:15790447-15802174 GCA_019775915.2 Cyphomyrus plagiostoma
AGCTCATTTTTAATTTGAATACCTTTAATATCTCTGTTTTGTCTTATCGCGGCTGCTAGAGGTTCAATGAAAATAGCAAAAAGAGAGGGGGAGAGTGGGCAGCCTTCTAGTCTAGTATCCCTCTGGAGAAGAAAGCTTGGTGTTTGGTGATTTGTCTTGACTGACGCATTAGGAGAGCTGTATAGAATTTTAATCCAGTTACACTTTGTTGCGACAGCAGCCCCTCTTGTGTCACAAGCTGCAGCAAGTTCACAAGACAGTCCAAGTTAGCGACTTCCAAATCATTTATTGTTTTTTTTGTCTCGCAGTTGCACGTACTTTGTTAAGTGGGATTGTCCATTAAACGCTATTCCCTCTCAAAACATTATTTTTACAAAGATTGCAAATCGCTGTGCTACTAGTTTCTGTTAACCCTCTGGAGTCTAGAGGTAGGGATACACTTGCACTGACTAGGGCATGGTCACACATTTAAATATAATAAACTTAATTCATGGCAAATTAATTATTTCATATATATTTGGTTTGGCAACAATCTCATCTTAATGTTACTGTACTTTGTAAATATGTCAGATTTATGTGAATTTATGTGTAATTTGACAAAGTATAGACATTGCAAAATGCAGTTTGGAACACTTGCAGAAACATTATAAAAGTACATAGTAAGCAATGGTGGAAGTTTGTTTTGATCCCAGATATCTGATCAGAAAAGTCTTGGCTACATGAAGATGATTAAATGGTGTAGTTCCAACATTCAGTTGGATAAATAAATCATAAAAAGCATTGAATATGTAGCAACTTTCATGTGTATGAATGAGCCAATGACACCTGGCCATATCACCCCCCCGCCTTTTATGGTGCTGACAGGGATGTATCTGGATCTGTTCATAAGATTACCATGTGAATGTGGTTATTTATAATGTGAATAGCGATCTTCGGGTGAAAGCGGTACTACATGCCACCAATGCAGGTAAAATAAAGTGACATGGTTTACTTTTTTGCTGATTTAACCTAATTTTAAAAACTTTAATACTTACAACAATTTCCAAGTGGAAAAGCATCTTGTAGTCTTTAAGAAGGTTTGTGTTTGTTTTCTCTTTTTAGGGTATGTGTCACGCCCACGGGGGCGGGGCCCGACAGGTGGAGCTCATCGAATACCGATCAAGCTCCCTTATAAGCAGAACCTTCACCAGTGGAACTTCGCGAAGTATTGAATGCAATGTACCAGAACCTTACTGCCACCATGCCTGACTGCTATGAAGGAAATCCGGACCAGTGTCGCGGGTTCCTCATACGATGTGGTATCTATGTGGAGGAACATCCCGAAATGTTCCACAATTAGGGAGCAGAGGTCAGATTAACTCCCTCCTGACCGGACGAGCACGAGAATGGGCTACAGCCCTATGGGTGGACAACAGCCCGCTCCTGACCTCGGGGAGAGAGTTTCATCAAGCATTGATGGAAGTGTTCGATCATCCGGCGGTGGGGAGAAGCCCCGGATTCCAGCTGTTGGACTGCCGCCAAGGGAACTGATCGGCTGATGAGTTTTCCTTAGAGTTCCGGACCATCGCCGCTAACCTTCCATGGCCTGATGATTGCCTGCAGACCTTCTTCATAAAAGCGTTAAACCCAGATCTACAGAACGAGCTATAGCACAAGCGGGAGGCCCCCTCTTTTGATGAATTGGTGTGACAAGCCATTCGACTGGACAACACGATCAGGGACAGACGCTGCTGACGACACCAAGTGGAGGCCCCTCGAAGGCACGCCCCAGCTTGCTATCGAGGCTCCCGAACCCGTGCAAGTCGATCGTTCACCCCTCACCTCCGGAGAGTGGAGACAGCACATTCAAGGGGGTCTCTGTTTATATTGTGGAGGAACCGGCCATACCATCTCTGCCTGCCCTGCCCAGCCGCGAGGACGACCCCCTTCCGGTTGGTGTGTTTTCCCTATCTCCTGTAATCCTTTCTCAACTTGTGGTGCTGGTGGTTCTGGAGTGGGGAGGTAGACAACACAAAGTGAGAGCGCTAATCAATAGTGGTGCTGCTGGTAACTTCATTGATGTTGATCTGGCTAATCGGATGGGTCTACTCATGCAACCACTTGCTCACCCTATTTCCATCCAAGGGGTTACTGGAGAACGGATGGCGGATGGGACTATCCGCTATCGGGCCGGCCCATTTGTATTTAAACGCTTCCTCCCTCGAACGGCTTAGGGGCGCTGTCATGTTCACCAAACTGGACCTGCGCAGCGCCTACAATATGGTGAGAATTCGGGCAGGAGATGAATGGAATACGTACCAGTAGGGAGCAATACGAGTACCGGGCGGCAACACCCCTGCGCCTACTTCTCAAAGAAATTAACGTCAGCTGAGCAGAATTATGAGGTGGGTGACCAAGAACTTCTCACCATGAAACTGGCATTGGCGGAGTGGCGTCATTGGCTAGAGGGAGCTCACCACCCTTTTTTAGTATTGACTGATTTAGTATTGACTGATCACTAGACTACCTCCAGTCAGCCAAACGACTTACCTCTCGTCAGGCTCGCTGGGCACAGTGGTTCGCTCGCTTCACGTTACGGGTCAGCTACCTGCCTGGGAGCAAAAACATCAAAGCCGACGCCCTTTTCAGGCAGTATGACCCCCCGAAAGTGAAGATTGCACGTACCCGGTTCTGCATCCCTCCTGTTTCGTGTCTTCCATCACCTGGGGTTTGGAAGAAACCATTGCTTTGGAGAACAAGAACCGAGAACCCCTGGCGAACTGCCCGCATGGTCTGATGTATATGTCGCTTTCTCATCGGCAGGGTTTGCTTCATTGAATTCACGCCCAGCCTGGAACTGGACACCCCGGGGTGTCTGCCACCCAACATCTGGTCACCCGTCGGTACTGGTGGCCCAATTGGCAGAAACAGGTCCAGGCTTTTGTAGATAGCTGTCCTGCCCCGCTGGTCTCCGTCAACCCTTACCTGTTCCCTCCAGACCATGGTCTCGCGTCACAATGGACTTCATCACGGATCTGCCCCGGTATTCTGGTAAGACCGTCATACTCACCACCGTCGACCGATTTTTCAAGATGTGTGGTTTGATGGCTCTCCTGAAGTTGCCCTCCGCGGTGGACCTAGCGGAGGAGCTGGTGAACGAACTCTTCCGTGTAACTGGCATTCCTGATGATATCGTTTCCGATAGAGGACTTCAATTCACATCTCAGGTGTTTCGAGAGTTATGCTCCAAGTTATGAGTGTCACTCAGTTTAACATCTGCTTACCACCCCCAGACTAACGGACTTGCTGAGCGCACTAATCAGGAGGTGTACAAGGCTCTCAGATTATTGAATCGGACCGATCCGGCAAGCAGGGCATCTCATCTGATATGGGTGGAATATTCCCTTAACTTGCGGGTGAACCCGGTTACAAAACTAACCCCTTTCCAATGTGTCCTAGGGTTCCAGCTGCCCCTGTTCCCATGAGACTCTCCGTCCGGAACAGTGCCTCGCGATGATACTTAGTATCAGGACTGCAGGCGAGCCTGGCATCAGATACAGTCCGCCCTCTGTAATCAAGCAAATTGGCATAAAATGCAGGTGGATCGTCACCGTTGACTGGGGTTCCCCTATAGGGTAGGGCAAAAAGTGTGGCTGTCAACTAGAAATCCTCACATTCCTGGGTATAAAAAGCTTTCAGGCCGGTATATCGGGCCATTTCGGATTCTCTGACGTTCTGGAGGAGGATCCGCCACCGGTGGATGATGACGGACCCTCCGCCCGGATCAGAGCCCTCTTGGATTCACGCAGACGGCATGGGAAGCTCCAGTATCTGGTTGATTGGGAGGGAGAGACACCAGATGAACGGAGTTGGGTCCTGGCCTACGCTGTGTCCGACCCGACCTTGAAAACCACCTGGCCCATCCGGAAAAAACCGCCCCCCCATCCCAGGGTCGGCCCCACAAACATCACGCCCACGGGGGTGGGGACCGACAGGTGGAGCTCATCAAACACCGTTCAAGCTCCCTTATAAGCAAAACCTTCACCAGTGGAACTTTGCAAAGTATTGAGCCAATGTACCGGAACCTTACTGAGCGTTTTTCCTGTCTCCCATCTGCCCACCTTTCCTCGCCTTACCTGTCATGCTCGTGTGCGATCCTGACCCATTTGCCTTCCTTCCTTAGACTCGCTCCCGAACTTGAACCTTCCATCCTGCTGAGTCCGGCATTCCGAGTCCTCCTCTCCCTGTGTGTTCCTGTCCTGTCTCTGCCTGTTGGACGGACTCCTCCGGTAAAGACCTCTGCCTGCTATTCATGACCACGATTCCTGCATGCCCCTTTGGTACCACGTCTTCAGCTCCCTCATCCAGGGATCGCACCCACGCCCACGGCGTTTGCCATCGGTGATCTGGCTGTGGAGACATTGCTCCTTCTCTACGCGGAGCCCTCCGCCTCCTTTGCTTTGGATCTACCGACTTCATTAAAGTCTCCTTACCTGGATCTCTATCTCCCTTCTTGCCCGGGTGTGACAGAATGAAATACCAGTTTAATTATCATAACCACTTGGTTTTTATTGTCTGTCTGTATTTGTCTTTTCAGACAGGAACAAATATCCAAGAGCATCTTGATGCCATCATACTAGCACTCAACCCTATCTCCTGGCTGTTGGGGTGAAGAAGAATAACATCTACCAGTTCTTCATTATTCTTGACAAGAACACCATACCATGCAATTCAACTTCTTCTCTTGG
This sequence comes from Cyphomyrus plagiostoma, assembly GCA_019775915.2. Classification (NCBI taxonomy): domain Eukaryota; kingdom Metazoa; phylum Chordata; class Actinopteri; order Osteoglossiformes; family Mormyridae; genus Cyphomyrus; species Cyphomyrus plagiostoma. Next base: position 15,795,175 of record JABFEA020000085.1, read on the forward strand.
TTCTTTTGAACTGTTTAAAGCATATTTTGAGTTTTCCACATCTTACAACACCATGCTTCACAACATGTACACATTCATCCAAACCACTCTGTATAACATAGATGTTGGCAAAGTCAAAGAAAGTTCTTCAGTTGCTGAAGTAAGGGCAAGGTTGCTTCGTTGGTGCTTGAAATTTATTCTTCATGAAGTGTTTTGTCTGTCAGGCAGAGTTCACTGGTTCAAAAATGCTTGTTAGGCATTTACGGTTAGTTCATGGTTACTTACCTAGAAAAATCTTCACGTTAAATGTGCCCAGCGTGGCTGTGGATGTGTGTTTGGTACTTATTCAGGATTTAGAAAACATTTAAATACCAAACACTTTAACTGTTTTGATGTTAATCTCCAGCTTGATGTGGCAGTTAAACAAGTTAGCACTGAAGGGGAGGTGATGTCAACTTATGTAGAAGTGACACCCACATCATCTGAAATGTTGAAAGACTCAAATAAGAGCACACTAATTGTGTGTGCCTCTGTTGTTGCACAATTTAGGGCAGCTGGATTAAGCCAATCTACTGTAAACAGTTTTGTCACCTCAATGGAAGAAGTGTTTTTTGAGATTCATACTCAGGCTAAAGAGCCTTACAGAACCTACCTTCACAGGTCACCACAATTAAAAACAAATTATAATAGTCATTCAAAAACTTTGAAAACTGTTAAACTGTCACACATTCAGAAGCTAAACGAAATAGACACTTTAAACAAAAATGGGCAACTGTTGACCCTGTTGAAATGGTGCTTGGCACAAGATTTCACAGTAGATCCGAGGGACTTATGACCAAGTCATTGTAACTGATAGGTTAGTATATGTTCCAGTTTTGGAAATGCTGAGAACACTTTCAAACCCACCATGTTGCTGCCTATGTTAAAGGAAGTCCCCTGTATATTATTATTAAATTGAAAATCCATTGGGCTCTAAAAAGGATGTACATAAATTAGGTGCAATATACTTTACACTAAGGAATTTTCCCCCAATCTCTAATTACTCTTTGGTTAATATTCATTTGTGTGCTCTTTTTCATGCACAGGACTCCAAGCATTATTGCTTTAATTCAATACTTGAGCCACTTATCAATGATCTGAAAGTACCTGAGACATAGGGACTGAAAATTCCCTTGTCTAAACATTTGATTCATGGCACTTTAGTCCAGGTCACTGGGGAAAATCTTGGCTTGCATAGTCTGTTTGGGTTTGTGGTGTCGTTTGCAGCTTGATATTGTTGTCGTTTCTGTCTGCTTGAGAAAGACTGTTTTCAAAGTGTGTTCTGTGAAGATGATTCTGGTGTTGTACTAAGAACTCTTGATATGCATAAGCAGTGTTGTGAAAGAGTCCCTATGCTACCTCGTATATGTGGTGTGAAACAGTTGTCTCTTGAATTCACTGAAGTATTTCAACACAGCCAACAATTTTTCTGTACGTATCATGCATTACATTTTGTTGGGAGTTGCTCAGTTAGAGATGAAACTTATTCTGCAGTAAATTCAGGAGAACTTCCTATGTGCTGAACAACTTGCTGGTAGAATACATGCCTTTGACTGTGGCTACAATGAGCAGAGAATTGCTGTGAAATATGACATTGTATTGTTCTGTGGAAAACTGATGGAAACCCTGTGTTTGGATGACCATTACTATGCATTTAGGATCAGACTGCATCCCAATATGGTTCTGAAGGTGTTGAACATAAATGAGTTGTGTCACTTCAAACCATTTGATCTTCAACTGAAGTATAGCACTTCAGATTCCTCCTGTATGTTGTTCCATACTGCCATGCAAAACTAAAATCATTGTTTCAAAGTATTTTATATACTGCATGAGATGATTTAATATTTTGAGTCTGACATGAAAATAAAGCAAAAATTATTTTGCAATCAGTTGTGGTTTTTGCTCACTTGTTTTATATGTAAAAGCATTATTAAAAATGATTTTCATGCTACAAAAACAGTAAAGTAAGTGTAAATGTAACACCACAAGAAGAGTTGTAGTAACACTACTCGGTGTAATATGCTTACTCCATGACAGGTAATTTTTCACTGAAGATTAGTGTATAACACAGTATAGAGTAACATAAACTCTAATCAGTTATTTGAACCCCCAGTGTTAATTTCTAATAATTCAATTCAGTGTTTTAACATTTTGAAATCAATGGGAAACGGGAGTTAATCTATGAAAGAATAAATGATATGACACTACTTGTAGTGTTATGTTGAAGTAACACTATGCAGTATCACTATGCATATGTGTTACTCAGCGTTAAATTTTACTCTATTTAGAGTTAATTTACTCTAAAATTGTAACAGTGGAAAGAGTTCATTCAACACTAAATCCGAATGGGACCAAAAATACCTGGGACCAATGTTAAATGTAAGTCTTTAAGTGTTATTTTTACATTACGAATATTACTGTGTTCTGTGTGTTCTGCATAGAATCTTTTGCACGGAACCTACACCATTGCCTGACACGCATTCCCCCATTAATGTAAATGCAGGAATCAGGCTATAGCATAAGATACACAACTACATGATTACCAATGGAATATATTCTACGCAGAAGTATTAAATAACTAATAACTTATGGTAACGTAAATCTTTCTGCACAGAATTTAAACACTGTATTTTACAGCTACATTTTTTTTGTCGGTTTGGGAGAATGACCAATCAGAGGTGCAGTAAGCTATCACCATTCAGAATAAAAGGGATTTCAATTAGATTCACAATGTAAAATAGAGTCCATGTTCCACATTTTGGTTGTTACCAAAATTATTGCAGGCATAACTCCCTTTTCTTGCTTGGAACCCAGGATTTTAACTTGCACTACACTAACAGGAAGACTATTCCATTCCAATTCATTTTAAGGTGATCTCCCATTAATTTCCACTTATGGCCACAAATTCTAGTATTTAAACTAATATTAAAGTAGCCATTTGGCTGAACAGAAAAAATCTTATATAACGAGATCATGTCCCCCTTATGTCTCCTTTGCTCAAGGCTAAACAGATTTGGCTAAGCTAACCTCTCCTCATAAGACATACCTCTAAGACCAGAGGCCTCATGTATAAATGATGCAAACACACGAAAATGTTGCATACGTCCATTTCCACGTTGACGTCGAGATGCATAAAAATGAAACTTGCCTTACCGCTACGCACATTCTCACGGCAGCTCCAGACATGGCATATGCACGTTTTTGCTCGGTTTTGTAAACGGATGGCACTTAGTGGCAGGTCATTGCTACTGCATGTGGTTTCCCTTTTTAAGCTCACAATCATTACGCTGACTTTATTCCATACACCGACATTAATTGTATATTGTTTACAAATGTACAGCACCTGATTTTTAATCAATTTGTAAATAATAAAACAGTGCAGAAAATGACTGAATTATTACAACTACCATGGCAGCTCTTGCTTTATTGGAAGACATAGCTCATGGGAGAATTAGAAGAGAGGGCGTATTCAGGGATCATAGTAATTTCTTGGCCCATGATGATGACTGGCTTCTAAGTCGATTCAGGGCCGGAACTGGAGCCAGCATTACAAAGGCAGATGATCAGGAATTGCGCTATACCTGTTCCGTTACAAGTTTTGTCCACTCGTGGGTCTTTAGCCACAGGTGCTTTTCAGCGAGAACGTGCTTTTCAGTGAGAAACAGTAGCATGGATGGTTGGCTGTTCAGTAAGAAGATTTTTCCCATTTTATAATTTGGCCCAATACTGTAAGCTTTGTTTGATTTAACCGTTTGAGAACTTAGGGGACAGTTCATACCCACTGAAGTTGTGACTTCACATTCTGCTCACAAACCCATAGAATTAAGAGGAGTGGCGTTATAATGCTATCCCCCATTCTTGGGCTCGGTGGTGGTGGAGTGTACTGTAGAGCAGCTTTAAGGCTGTTGGCGCTGCCTGGACAAGACTGCTGGGGTGCCGCTATCCATGCATTTACACGCAAAAAGTGTGCTGCATTGTACATGCATGTAGCATGTTGCGTAATCTGGCACAAAGTGGAAGCTTGCCAGTATCTGAAGAGCTTAGGCACGATGAACCTGGCCCCTGAGCCACAAAATTTTCCACCAAATGGAACAGCATTACAACTTCAGTATCACACAGTGTATCATTTAGATGTTTTAATTCACTGGCAACATCTTACAGCAATCACCATATCTTTTTGTGACTGCAGCACAGCTTCAGTCAGCACACGGCCGGATGGTCGCCCCCCGGTTTCTGAGGCACAGGAATGTGTGCAGCCAGTGCCCAAAGATGAGCTTGGCACAGCAGCACCATCACCGGCTGTGTCGTTCTCGGCACTGGGGGCACCTCTTGTACTATTGTCTATAAGAATAAGCAAAAGTAACACCACATCTGCACCCTACATGTTACTCGTAAACATCCAAGTAATTCAAACAAGTATGGTATGAGAAAAACTCACCCGTGCTGACATCAGCGTCCCTCTCCCCCAATAAAAGTATCCTCGATCATTGCAGCAACTCTTTGCTTAAAGGGTGTGAGATCGCAACCTCCGCCTGTGCTGTCAAGTCTCTTATGTTGAGTGGCCGCTCGTTTTTTCACATTGATTTTAATGTCTGACCACTTCTTTTTAATTTCGACCACCGTATGAATTTAGGAATCAACACTTTTAACTGACTCCGCCTCACTGTGCCACTCCTTCCACATTTCATTGATTGCTGATGCCACTACTTAAACCACCAAATAATATCACTTTTCACGATTTCTGTTAGCATGACCTCCACTTTGCACTGAAATATTTGTTTTTCCCACCTGGTTTATCCATTGTTGTTTAAGAAAAACATAGAACAAAGCGGGTATTTGTACAGATTTACATACAGTTGCAAGAAAAAGTATGTGAACCCTTTGGGATTACGTGAAATTTTGCATGAATTGGTCAGAAAATGTGCTCTGATCTTCATCTAGGTCACAACAATAGAAAAACACAGTCTGCCTAAAATAATACTACACAAACATTATATGTTTTTATTGAACATAACATGTAAAAATTCACAGTGCAGGGTGGAAAAAGTATGTGAACCCCTAGACTAATGCCTTCTCCAAGAGCTAATTGGAGCCATGAGTGAGCCAACCTTGAGTCAAATTAGATTGATGATATTGTATGTGTTGCTGAAAGCTGTCCTGACCTTTAAAAACACACACCGGTTTTAGGTTTACTGGTTTCAAGAAGCACTGCATGATGTAACTTCTCTGCTTGGCCACAATGAAAAGATATGTTTGCAGGGGTCAAGGTGTGGTTGTTTCCTTAACCTAAGAACACTGAACCTATGGTCAAGCATGGTGGTGGTAATATCATGCTGTTTTGCTGACAGTACTGTACATCAGTACACTGTGCAAAGAGAATGGAATAATGAAGCAGCACTAGATAGATTGGTCATTTTTTGTCATAGTACCAGACACAAAAAGAGGAACATTAAAGAAACATAGCACAATAAGTTTGTATTGTAAGGCATTTGTTAGGCATGCGGATTATTTGTCCCTATTTTAAATTGGAGCAAGCGTGGAGCGATTTGACTGGAGCGGGAGGAAATTTTAGTGGAGCGGGGAGCGGTGTTGAGCGGAGCAGCATAGTGCGAATTAGAGTGGAGGAGCAGGCGGAGCCAACAGCCTCGTGAGCAAGGAGCGGAAACTCTCACTGCTCCAGTCCACTCACATGCTCTGCGTACTACCTATATAAATACAAGCAGGAGGCATGTCTTGATAGGGTAATTTGGTCATCAGAACATACTACCTATATAAATACAAGCAGAAGGGGGTCATAGTGAGTTAGGTAATTATGGGGCCAGCTCAGTGTTGTGTTTGCAAGATGTTTGTGCTTCTGGATGCTTGCATCCAGTCCGACTTTGTCTGCGAGCAATGTAAGTTAGTGGATTCACTTATGGTCCAGGTTTGTGACCTCGAGGAGCAACTGGCTCTCATCCAACATAACAATGAGTTAATGGAGAGAGATAACACGCTTTTTAGGGAGACTGTGTGTACGTCACAAGTGGGGAAGGGGGGTGAACAGGTAGGTCAAGAGAGCTGGATGAACGTAGGTCATAGACGTAGAAAAGGGCATATACAATTCACAGAGGCGGCATCACCTGAAGTGACGGTGTCTAACCACTTTCAGGTGCTCCCAGCTTTAAAGCCGGAAGAGACTGGGGAGGCAGGTGGGCCCTTGGGCACCAAGGAGCTACTTACCCCCATGAGGAGGGAGGTTGTGGTAGTAGGGGATTCAATTATCAGAGGTGTTGATCGTTGTGTGCACCTGTGATAGAGGGTCCCGTATGGTGTCTTGCCTGCCTGGTGCCCAGGTAGGGGACCTTCTGAAATGAGTGGACAGGCTTTTGGCCCCAGCCAGGGTGGATCTAGTGGTAATGGTGCATGTTGGCACCAATGACATAGGAAAGGGCAGGAGGGCTGTTCTGCAGGATAAATTTATAGAAGTCGTGGATAAGTTTAGAAGCAGAACATCCACGGTGGTATTCTCTGGAATACTTCCCGTGCCACGTGCAAGCCAGGCTAAGTTAGCTGAGAAAAGGGTTTAAATGCGTGGCTAAAATGGTGGTGTAAGTAAGAAGGGTTTAGCTTTATACAGCACTGGAAGACCTTCTGGAACAGGTGGGACCTGTTCAAGCCAGACGGGTTGCATCTGAACCATAGGGGAACCATTGTATTGGGGAGACGTATGTGTAGTTGAGGAATGTTTAAACTAGGGACTGGGGGGGCTACTTGCCACATAAGGAAGAAAACTGGACATGAATATGAATTTGAAACATTTGATTGGCATATTTGTTTTAAATTAACATTTTTATCCTTCTGCGAAACAATATAGTACCACGTGACTAACATTCAAACGTCAGTAAGACAATTTATAACATCTACATATGAATATACACTCACCTAAAGGATTATTAGGAACACCATACTAATACAGTGTTTGACCCCCTTTCGCCTTCAGAAC